>BCKZ01000020.1:424888-473525 GCA_001600815.1 Alloascoidea hylecoeti | reverse complement strand
TAGTTGATGTTGGTCCACCACCAATTGGTATTGATGTCAATAAAGCTTTTGAATTGATGGGAGAAGATAGGCCAGTTGAGAGACCTATTCCACAATACCCTGAGCAATTACAAAGACCTGAAGTTGTTCCTCCTCCAGTTCCTAATCAGGTACATAATAGTAAAATTGATAACAATCTCGCCTTTAATGTTGATCTTGAACGCGATCCTCAAATGAAGGCTAGACCAGGAACTAGAGGAATATCTCAAGATGAAAGCTCAGATGATGCATTATCGAACTATGAGGATGCTATTGAACCACCACTTCATAGAGACATGTGATAGTGCTGCCCCATAATGTTAATTTCATAATACTTATATATTACATGTATGATATTAGTGCAATCTATGATTTAATAAATATAGAATAACTTTATCAATTCTATCGATTAATTTCAATTCGTATGAACATCCAGGTGGAGATAATTTTAAAGATTTGAAAATTAACGATGAAAAGTCTTCAAATTGCCAGTAACTAATTAAAAAAGGGAGTAATGATAATCAAGGATATCATTTTCAAAGTAATACTACAACATATACTAAAACCTATCATGGCCGGGCCTTAGAACTCTGGTGGTTGATTTTAATTTTCTTATCATTAATTGTAGTCCTAGTTCCTTGATAACCACTGGTCTATAACTATAACTTTGAAAATAATCGTTTATAATCATTATAGAAATTATCTAGATTGTCTTAAATCATACATGAAAAATAAAACATACATAATTGTAGGGGAGCAATACCAACTGTTTCTATGAAGTGGTGGCTCAATAGCATTCTCATAGTTTGATAATTCATTCTCTGAACTTTCATCTTGATATTTTCTTCTAGCTCTTATGGTCCAGGAGTCTCCATTTTAGGATCGTGTTCCAGATCAACATTAAAGACGTCATTATTGTTAATTTTATTATTACGTGCTGGATCAAGCGTTCGAACAACCTGAGATCTTTGTGATTGATCAGCGTCTTGTGGAATAGGCCTCTCAACTGGCCTATCTTCTCCCATCAATTCAAAAGCTCTATTAACACCGATTACAATTGGCGGTGGACCAACATCAACTATTTGAGCAAGTTGATGTATCAGTTCTTGTTGAATCTGACTATCATGATGAAATAACCAATTATAAATTCTCACCGATACATTACGAATAGCTTTAAACCCCTATTTCAACAATTTATAAAGCAAATACACAACATAAACTTCAATTGTTATTAAAGAAAGCACAATTGCGCATATCAGTCCTGCTTGATTCTTACCAGCTGGCTTCAGAGAAAATTTATTCCATTTGTCTTCTAACAACTCAAAATTGTCATATATTTTCTGGCTACTTACAACCTGTGCGAAACTAAACGAGTATGAGGTATAGTCAAAAACTAAATAATACCAATGAGCAGCATACAGTCCAATAATTATCTCATTTAATCCAACATTTTCAAACTCTGATGTTGAACCAATTGGAAGTCCACAAGTCTCATTATAGTATGGATTGACGTAGAATGTATTGAGAGGAATTTTCATTTGTTTTATTTTCTTTTTGGAYGGAAATACTAAATATAGATCACCTGGAATTGATTGGGCGAGTTCACAATCAACAATATATTCGCCATTCTCATCTGGTCCATTCAAATCATAAAGAGAAACTATATTTTTCAAGAAATTATCTGGGAAATAAAAATAATTTGTATCTCTAAAACTTGAATTTGCTGTTACATTATAAACGRACCCATTACTTTGAAGGCTTGCATTCTCTAAYRGWGTMRCTGAATGATTTGTRGAATTATTTTGAGTAAGATAAACAGCTGAAAATTGTTTGATTTTTTGTTTCTTTAGTAGACTTTTATACAAACCTCCAAAAGTAATTATCCCTGTGAAGTTATCTTGACCTAGCCAAATAGCAACACTATTCACCTTAGATAATCCTCTATGATATAATCTTTCTGAAAATGTTAACTCTAAATCTGTGTCATTTAATGGTTTTGCAATGGATAGAATGGATTTTGAGATATTCCCTGACGACTCTACATTGAAATTGTTAACCCCAAACTAAAGGAAGTTAAATATAATAAAACTATAAATTTGGAAACAGGTTGTAAACATGAGTTCCTCACCATAAGTTTGTTAAATTAATATTATTGGAAATATATATCAATGATAATACAATATTTATATAGATTGAAGTTGAAAGTCTTCAAAGATTGATTAAAACATAATTAGTGGTTTATGATGTTTTTCTAATAATAGTATCATATACCATAATATAACGTCGGTGTTTTCAGGTAGTTCTGCCACTAATTATTTGCTCTGATATTTTGACGAATCTCTTCATGATTGATCAATGCTGCTCCTCGCGTGTAAGTTACACTTCTGACGCTGACCTATTTTTACCTCTTTAAGTAATCCCGGGATATTGAGTCCAATAAATTTTTGTGATAAACATTATTATAATGAACGAATAATTAATATTATTTGAAATAAAATTTAAATAATTATGCGACCAAGAACTTGATAGTGATATTTAAGCATGACAGCTTTACGCTTTATATTTATGGGCCATTTTTTGACTAAATTTGTATTTTGGCTAAATATGTTCAAAAATCGGCGGAATAATTAGTCCCATAATGGCCGATTATTTAGTTTAACGAAAGGCTGAGGTTATATAGTCCAGAGTATTTTGTCCCCGTTGAAGTGGATCCAGATCAACTCAAAAGGTATATCAGAAAAGTAACGCAATACCAATGAGGATATTACGGTCGATGAGAAGATGTGTGTGCCCACCACTGAAAATGAACAACGTTCTTCTTCAAAAAATATGTTTTCATCTGTATATTACGTTCTTAGGAAATATCTAAGCATACATGTGCATTCATACATCTAGATTGGCCTTCTTGACTTTACACGTGTGTGCTTCACAATATTATTTGTATGGCCGCGAAATTTGGTAAATTGGCCATTCATCTACCTTTCGTCGTCTTTATATAATTGAATTGAATTTGGTGTCGTCACTGTCGTGACCACATTTTCTCCCGAGATATTTAAATTCTTTTGGTTTTCCTAAAAGTTAACAATATTTATTTATTTTCGGTCCCTCCATAAAAGAAAATAAACGTTCATTTAGGGTGAGTTACGAGTTCGGGAAAATCATCTCTGCTGAACGACGCCAAATGGTACAACCTTTAAGAAAGCACTACGTATACCAAATTTTCCTGTATCTCACATAAGATGAAGAACTTTTATATAGGCAATAAATAAATTGAAAAAAGTCTAAGCTACGCGCTGGTGGTGTGAAACTTACCTATAACTATGTATGCATATGCATATACATCTAACTTATACCTAAGTTCATCACATGCATATGCAATGATGGGCTAAATGATGTATGACATATGTAAATAATATTTTACAAAACAGATCACCAATTAATGGAAATTAGTAATTAGTAATTAGTATTACCTATATCCTGATATTGTTCTACTGAAATGAAAAGATAAGTACTAATATTAATATACCATGATTCCACTTGATTTCTGTCACCTTTTAAGCTGAATAGTTAAGATGTGGTCAAATATTGGGATAATCGAATTCTGTGCCCAATGTTAAGCGGAATCAAATAATTTGTATATGTTATTCATAGTCCACTGATGTTATAACTATAAATCAAAATGAAGATTGAAGAAATGGAATTCTAAGAATATAAATATAATAGTCCAATAAGAAGTCAAAACATATTGAACAACATTAATACATGTATAGCACTGATATCCTAATGCTATATATATTCAATATTTGGCTCACATTTGTTTACTACTTCTTCATCAGTATACTATACCTACAGTCTTCAAATAGTACCAATAGCAGTGAAATACGTGAATTGCGTCGAGAATCCAGATATCAGTCAAGCTTAATACGATCAACGGATCTAAAGGATGTTTTTGCTAAATGTAATTTCTCCAGTTTTAGACTATGTTTTCTTTAGCTTGTTCATCAAAGATCCAACAGTCTGGTAACGAAATTTGCAAAGTAACGAACATTCTATATATCCGTTGATCGGTTTTCAACTCGTTATTGATCATGATTCATGATTCATGATGTTCAAATTCTCGAGTTCATTAATTATAAGTATCCGGATCCCATGTGCCAATAAAATTTCATCTGTCGAACGCCACAGTAGATGGCCCTATACAATTAATTAACTATGTCATATGAGCCTTCAATATAATATAACTTATATTGTACGTAAGACACTATCGGTTTACAAATGTATAGCGGAACAAGTATTACCGAACATTCCTTAATCGATATTAAATGAAAAACGTTTCTTTTTATACCTAGGCCTTAAAATATAATTATTACTTGCAATTGCAAAAAGGGCTAGAAGTATAACATATTGATTATGATGTCTCATGTTACATTCTGCCGGTTTGTCCATTACAGATAACGGCTACGTAGTTCATGTCTTCTTGTTCATTTTGTATACATTCAAAATTATTGCATTCTTTTAGAGGTCTACCTTATAACTTACTTATACGTTGCAATTCTTTTTCTTTGTCCCTTGGAAATCATAATTATAATTTGCAACAGGTATATATTACGTGTTAGGTATCTTCTTAATGTTTATTAAGCTATATTTAATAGCCAGTGAGTCATTTTGACATTTAAGCATCTACACGTACGTATCTCTTGATCGCATCCCCTTTTTAATGTTTAAACTAGGATTCCCTTTCGTATTAAGTATAAGCCTATAAGTTTATAATATAGGTATTTGTGTACAATGGCACTGATAATGATAGTTGGAGAAATACAGTTCACTAATCGCAACCCGTAAATACATGTATCCCACAATATATATGTTTGCAATTGATATCGATGAGGCCGATATCAAACAATCGCAAAAATCAAAAACGATTAATTAGCTATATATCCAAAATCTCACTCTCAACCTTAAACAGTTGATCTTTGTATAATTAGATATTATACGTTCCCCTTAGCATTTAATGAAATATCAAGAATATCATTGAAATAATAAAGATATCTTGATATTAATCTTTCAGTATACACCCCAACCAAGTAATTAAGCTCTTACGTATAGTTATTACTGTATTTTCCTCATTATCCATTAAATTATTAGGATAAATCGATACTAATAATTCAATATATTTCCCATAGAAGGAAAATAAGCATCTAAGGATAATTCTTATTGGCTTTTCCATCATCATACTTTAAATTTTTATATTAACAAAGCCGATCACCAGTAAACCCATAGGAACCTTCAACCAATCGGATGGGTCGTTAAAACAGTGAGAGTATGGTTAGACTTAAATGTCAAATTCAAGGAACAAATCAACCAACAAGATCAAGAAATCGAAAACTAAAACAAAAGAATCAAGATGTGTGATACGATGACTGGAAGGCTTATTCCAAGGACGTTCAGGTATTTTTCCTTGTCAAATATACTTAGGTTTGGGATGTCGATTATGAATCTGAATTTCTGAAATCTCGTTCCCTGCAAAAAGCGATGATGCTAAATTTCGAACGAGTACAATAGCAAGCACCCCAAAAAGATCCCGGGCACAGTGAGATGTCCCTGACTGTCATAATATAAACCTTACCTTGAGAACCACCATTATTTATAGCAGTGACCAGGATAAGCTTGAGGAAGATTTTACGAAGATTTTACGAATATTCGCATGGCAAACAATCCTATTAAGCTACTAAAGAATAGACCTTTGTTGAGGAATGTTAACTAATAAAATCTGGGCGGATCAACAATCAAATAACCAATCTATAAATATTCAAATTTAAAGATTGGAATAAACTAACTGCTACAAAACTAATTGAATTGTGAAATAAAAATATCAAAAAAATAAACCAAAGTATCTCCAAACGATTGAACCAAAATTATAAGTTATAACCTAGGGTTAACGTTCTTTATTCAAAATCAATTTTAGAAATGTCACCCTAAATTTGTCAACTCAGCTCTCCTTACAACAATATGTGAAAAGTAGAAAGAAATACGGCGAGAGCTATGATAAGATGCATCTTAGGACACGCATTACACGTATGATTATGCTCATTAATATTATCCCAGACCATGTGGATGTGGAGAGCGACAGACAGACCTTGACATATTTCCTATTTAACTGTAATTTGTTCCTAGAAGGTCGGACTTACGAACGGGTTAAATAATTACACAATTAAAGAGGCTTTTGACTACATGACTGCAAGTACCGCAATAGTTAATCATAACTCTTAAAAATCTCGAAATATATAGCGCAATTGCAATTTGTAAATCAATCCAGCAATTGGTTGATTAGCTATAGCTATGAAGGAATAAATTGCCATCAGGAATATCCTTCATTCAACTCAACGCTTGAACTGCTTGTTAAAATTGTTAAACTGTAGATTGATCAAAGACATTAAAAAGATAACTTGGATAAACATGTAGGAGCAAACAAAACAAACCCTTACATGACAAAGAAATTTCATTGATATTTTACTAATCATCACTGTACTCCGTGGTTAATATTAATTATGTTATACAAATTAATGATAAGATTACTTTACATAAATTAATCGCAATTGTATGTTATGTTCTGTTCTAAATTCTCATAATTATCAACCGAATTTGACTTCACTATAAAATATAAATGGTTTCATACTCGTAACTTAACTGTATAAACTTGCAGTTGAATAGAATATATTGTGCTTAACATTGCTTATATTAATGATAAGATGACTTCATAATTAAATATAATTACGACCTCTATAAAATCATTTTAATTACAGTATATCAATGATCAAATGAAAGGATTTGTTCATATGACCAACTTTAAAAAAAACATACTAACTAAATGTAACCTATAAGATTCTTATACATAAACTAATTTATTTTGCAATTACAATATATTAATCATTAATATATAATGGAAATATCGGAAGCTCAAATTTAGAATATTAATATCGTTAAATAATAATGATCATGAATTCTGAATTATATTATATAAATATATTGTGAAATTAATGAAGATCTAGACTGAAATTTCTATTAAATCTGGAAGTATAGCCTATATTTGGTAAATTTCTGCCAAGATTATAAAAATAAAAATCATAATTATAATTAAAGCTTAAGATAATTAATACATGTTAATTAATTAGTTGATTCTTTTCACATTATTGCTTAAAAGTTCACGCTTAATCCTAATCATAGTCTAAGATATATAATAAATATCATGATTAAGAAGAAATCGTATAGTTAATTATACATCTAGCGTATGTACGAAACCCGGATCGTGAGCTTATAGCCAGCTTGCCAACCTTAAGAATACTAGTATATTAGGTATCGAATTTGTCACATACTGTCCACTGTCCAGTGTCTACTAGACTAAAATTCAATACTATGTAATTAGGGGCTTAAGGTTGGATTTACAACAGCCATTATTCATATGCATAGATCTAAATCGGGAAATGATCAGTTTAGGGTTCAAACTTACATTGAATTTAACGTGCATACATCACATCACATTATATGCGTGAGCACTAAAAGATAATTTGCTTTAAAAGATTCTGAACTTCGAATTTAGAATTTCATAGTGGTATATAAATTAATATTTTTATTCTTATACATAAAGCATTTAATTTTATATTCTCAATATAATTAGAAATAATAAGAAGGGTTATAGATAAATTAAATGATTTAAACTAATATACGGATGAAGGAGAAGATTCGAGTGGTAGGTTAGTATGTATGTAGCCAATAGAGCTAGAATAATAGTGAACTACAAGCTTAAGCTTAATTATAAGCTTAATTATAAGAGCATATACGCGTATTTGTTAAATGACGTGGAAATATATTTAATAAACAACAATATTATTAATTGTTCTTATATCGATTTACTGAGCTTTACCCTTATAATTGTCCTTCGGCTCGATGGCATGAAAATCTATAAGAGTTTGAATTGATTATAATTCAAAACTTGAAAAATAATAATAAATAATGGCATGATAGTTTGAAAGAGCTTGATTCATATATTGATTTATAATTAGTATATTTGATTTTTGATTTTGATTTCGGCTTAATTAAATTGAAATTTAATGATTTTGTCCCTTCTTAAAATTATTTATTTTTTACAGAAAACAATATATGTTAAAATACCCGAATTTCATTATAGGATCTAGAGTGTCTGATTTTAAGTAATAAATTAGTAGCAATAAAGGAGACTTATAATGTCTTTTAGAAAACTAAAGTTCAAGCAATTTCAGATTTAGTTTGATAGCTATTAGCTATCTATTAAAGAAACGTTAACACCTATAGCTACGGTATAATTGTAGTTGAGGCTCAGCGCTCGAATTATAAGTTACATCTATCTATATTTTTAAATTCAACTTTCAAGATGTTTACCATAGAATATGGGGTAACTGAACAGGTGGTCAGGGATATATATACGTATACAATTAGAATCTTCGGGATATATTACTATTACAGCAGTTAATGGCGATTTACAATCGTGATAAAGATTTATTGGACCGAATTTTTAAGCTTAAGCGTGCGAAGTGTTTTAAAGTCTAATTTCTAATACAACACCTTATTATAATACATACCTATTAGCAATTGCAATTACGACGCTTATTTTCTATTAAAAGTAATATATTATTTATTAGAAGGCTCTCGAAAGCTAGAACAGGGGGTTAAAAGTAATCTCTTGATCTAAACTCGGGTGCTAGTTATCATTCTTCATGTTTGGATATATATACTAATTTCAAGCTAAAACTGCTTGCTAGTGAAATAAATTTGCAACAATATTTACTATAAAAGAAGCTAAAGTTTCATGATATTCCAATTGCAAGTGTAATTTTATAATTAATTATAAAGTTGTAATGGATCATGAAGTAGAATATAGATCAACAACAATTATCATATGAACATAGCAGATCCTCTCTTCACAATTACGATTGCAATTGACAGTTAAGGTTGTTATTGACAGAACATGAAAATAAAAGATTAAAAAATTATGCATAACCTCAATAACCTTAACCTTAAAACCTTAAACAGCAATAATAGCAGTTGATTATTGTGGAAAACAAAGACCCGTTTGATCACGGCTGTATGTAATTGTTAACGGTGAAAACGGTAAGAATTACTAGGATCGTACATAGGCTTATAAATAGTTAAGTAAGATCCATATAAACTAGCTATTTATGTTATACCTAGTGAATGAACATTCTTTTATACTTTTTTATTAATTGCTAACATTCCTTCTTTGATATCGAAATAAAGAGGACAAGTGTACAGTTACCTATAAGACTCGAAGTCTCAGATTAAACCCTGAATATTGGCATAGGGGTTACCAGAATGTCGTAGGGCCTAGGATGAACTGCCACTGATTATATAATTATTATATAATGGATCTGCAGTACTAATATATGAAACATGAAGAAATTTGAGCACCTTTAAGCTTAAGCTTAAGCTTAAGGCTAATTATAACGAAAATCCAAAAAGAAGCCATGCTGATAGAAATTAAAAAGAGAGGTTGGCCAATCACAGCGCAACTGAGCCACAAAGTCTCACCGCACCAAAGGTTAAATGAAATAAGAAATATGCTTATTGCTTAATGAGGCGCAGAAGCCCCGGGTGGCCCGTCCAGTTCCGGTTGTGGTCACGTGCGCACATGGATTAAAGGTTACGAGAAGGGCTGCAGCAGTGCTTAATTTAGAGATTAGCATTGACATGCATGCAGATGAGAGTTGCTTTTTTTGGCCCGGACACTCGGCCATTTTGGGTTTTCCTTATTTAATTTAATTTAATTTAATTTATAATTAATTTTCAATTTCTAATTTCTACTTTTGTACTCATTTTTTATTTTTATTTCTGTTTGGGTTTTTATTTGTATTTTACTTCTTTTCTTTGCTTCTTTTCTTTGCTTCTTTTCTTTTCTCTTTTTCTCGTCGCAAAACGTACAATCCAAGTTGGCTGCCAAATTATCAAATATACTCGAGAAACCTTATTTATTTATTGTTGTTATTTCAATTTTAATTAACTTATTTCATGCTTACATATCCGATATGCAGTGCAGATCAATCATCAAATGATCTACATATGTTTCAGATTTATATTAAACTACATGCCTTGCATATTAGATATGCAGGGGTTACGTGGTCATTCATATACTACAGCAAGCCCCTTAATATTATTGCCACCTCCTTATTATTATTTAGCCTATATAGTTACATATATAAGACAGTTAAATCCATTGGATTTAACTCTCTACTTTTTCTTATTCCTATTTAATATACTATTTACTTTATCTTTTTTACTCTATCAGTTTTACCGATTAATATTTATCATCACGGATCCAACAAATGTATAGTCATCCAAACAACAACCTTAACGTCAATATGGAAACATATTACGGGCATATTAAAACTCCCTTGGATGCCATCGTCCTCTTCGAAGGCAGCAGACTGGGCATTCTACCCAGAATCCAACGAAGACTGTCCGAAAAAGAGCGGAATGCAATCAGATCTGGCTCCGTGTTCGTGTGGGACGAAAGAGAAGCTGGAATGAGAAGATGGACCGATGGCAAATCTTGGAGTGCTTCTAGAGTTAGTGGAAGTTTCTTAACTTACAGGGAGATGGAAGGAAGACGACCTGACCAGGACTCTTCCCCTTTAAACTCTTCAAGAGCTGATTCAAATTCTTCATCGAACCTTGGTCCAGGTGGCACTTTAATACCAGTCGTTTCTGATTCTCCTGGAAATGAAGGCTATCGCTATAAATCAAATGGTCTTATAAAACAATCTTTTTCAATAACAACCACTTCTGGTTTAAAATTACATTTAATAGCATATTTTTCAAGAACTCATGTTGCTCAAAATTTCTTATTAAGTCCTTCAAGAGATCCACAATTAACGAATATAATCATACCAAAAGGAATGTATCCTGAATCTTCTGTTTTACCTGAAAATTATTCAGATCAACAATTACAAGCTGCAAATATGGCTCGTTTACCGGTTGCTATACAAGCACATCCTAATGCACCAAATCCCCATTTAAATGCTATTCCAAATCAAGTACCAATTATAACATACGGCGAAACAATGCAACCTTCTTTTCCTCAATTAGTCGTCCAATCTTCAATGTATGATCAATGGATACGTCAACAACCTCCACAAACACAAATGTATGCTTTATCACAGAAACAGCAACAGCAGCAGCAACAGCAGCAGCAGCATCAACAACAATTACAGCAACAGCAACAGCAACTACAACAACAACAACAACAGCAACAGCAACAGGCGATGATTCCACAATATCAACAATTTATGTCAGTATATCCAGCTCCAGGGGGGTCTCAAACTGTTGTTATTCCTGTATCACAAACTCAACTTGCATCTCAAATGGGTCCACCTCAAATAGGAATGTCACAGCATCAACAGTATATTCCATTAAGCATTCAAGATCAACAAGAACAGCAACAACAGTATCAGCAACAGTATCAACAACAATATCAGCAACAACTCCAGAACCAACATAATCAACAACAACAACAACAACAACAACAACAACGACAGCAACAGATACAGCTACAATCTCAACAGCGACAACAGCAGCAACAGATTCTAACTCATGCTCAAGTTCAACAACAAAATTCACCACCAAATCAAAATAATGTCATTAATGGTTCCACAGGACCAATTCCATTAAACTTACCACCCGCTTATCCTCCTGTATCTACAGTTCCATCCTCAAATATCCAACAACCAACCTCAAATGAAAACATAAATCGTGGTCCTCCCAATTCCCTCCCTAATCATAGTCATAATCACAGCCATAGTAATAACATATCCCCCACAATGTTAATATCTACAACATTACCACCGTTAAATAGGTATAATCAATCAAGAACGACTGATATTGCTAATATTATCTCTTCTGAACGTCATTCTCCATTAGTCAATAACAACAACGGTAGTAATAATACTATGAACTTAAATACCCTTTCAAACCCTGATACAAGTAATAATGAAAATCCTAGTGATAGTAAGTGGAGATCAGATAATTTTCACACTGAGTCTCCAAAACAAGGACATGCTTCATCGACTTCAAATATTTCAAATTTAATTGATGCTACAATTCCACTTCAATCACAATCTCAAGTACAATCCTATCAAAATTCAAATAGTACTTCTCCACCATCATCATTAGAAAGTAATACTAATTTTAGTTTAAGACCTTTACCATTAAAAAATAAAAATGATTCAAAACCAATGTTACCAAAAATTTCAAATTTAACAAATTCAACTGATTCAAATGGTGGTGAATCAAATGAATTTTCAAATGAATATTCAAATGGTTATTCTAATCCAATTCATAATAATAATACATCATCAACAAGAAGTATTTTAAATCCAAGTCCTAATGGTATTGGAGAAGATAAAAAAGCAGTTGATGTTTTAAATAGGAAATTTACATTATGATCTTTAAGATTTTTTAAAATTTGCAAGCAATTGATTAAAAATATATAGGAAAATTATGATTAAATGAAACTGGGGTATCCTTTGAAAGTTTCCTATACTATTGATTTATATTTATGAGGAGAAAAAGATTTAAAGGAAAAGAAAAAAAAAAAAAATTAACTAAAAAAGTAAATAAGCGAATAAGTTTTTGAGTTAAAACTGTTAATACATATATATTTAAGGAATGTTGAATGATTTATGATATTTATAAATTTAAATAAAGAAAAAAGAATTATTTATTGTAGCTATTAACAGAACATCAGCACAAAGCATAAAGAACAACCTGCAACATTTACCCTATACAATATATCCTATACTATATTATTATTATTATCATTATTATTATATTATTATCATTATTATATATTATTATATTTTATTTTTTCATTGTAATTGATGACTTGTTCGTAATTGTTGCTATTGTTGATAGTATTTTTATATAAACACCTACATATATTCATTTAAATTTATCATAAATTCATAATTCTGCTTATGCCATTACTATTAATATTACTATATTACTCTATTTAGTTGATTATAATATATGATATGAATGTTTTCATTTGATCTTTTTTGAACTAGTCTTTGTATGTTCTAGAAGCTCAATCATAAAAGTTAGATATGAAAAACATTCTCCTGGCAGATATGAGATCTTACACTAGTGAGTAGCAATTGGAATTGAATTGAATGTTGTAGCTAATAATTCTTTAAAGCTGATTTATACTCCTAGGCCTTGTTTTGTTATGTAATTATATGAATAAGGTTAAGCTTTAAAACAGATAACTTAGTACTAGTTAAATATCAGAAATGATTTAGCTTCGAGTAATCTAAATATTAGCAATTTATATAAAAAAAGTACATACATATAATAGAGATGTGATTGTCAGTTTTCAGTATTGTATCCTCATATTAATAAGTATGGCTTTAATCTGATTATTGAAATATAAATAATGAATGATAATATCATGTCTATGAACAAAACACTACAACATATTTAAATGATCTTCTCAACTTATAAATTATAAGTAGTTTCAAAGTTTTAAGATCTCAATATAAAACCAATTAAAGTTAATTATAATCATAGTCTAAAATTTTCTAGATGTCCAACAAAATAAAAAGACCCGACTAATATATGCATGTAGCTGTATATGCATAATTAAAAATTTTCCCCTTACATTTTCCTTGCTAAAAATATAGGACATGCAGAAACGTTTAGTTGTAATTAATTAGGTAGAGTTTTTGACATGTCTTTTCGTTTGGATTGCAATATTAATGCAATTAATTAAACAATAAGCAAAGCAATTTTATATTAAATTAACTATCTCGTTTAAATTTAAATTGGTGAAAATGTAGTTTTGTTCTTACTTCATTTTGTGTATACGTATTACGTAGTTGCAATAAATTAAACATAGTAAATACGATAAATTCGATTATTATCGCATATTTATCATGGCCACTGAAGTTTTGTGCATATTGAGATTCATTGAGCTCTGTTTAATTATATAATACTAAACGGTAGTCAGTTTAGTTTCATTTAATGCTAAATTTGAAACTGTTTTAACGTTAATTTAGCTATACAAAAATCCTTTTAAGCTTAAAGAAGATATAGCTCGAATTGCAGCATAAATAATGCAACTATTAATTGATTCTGGAATTACAATTGAAATGACGCATGCATTCTTAAGTAAAATATTAATATTTTATTATTATTTATTTAATTATAAACGTCTGTAATTAATGAAATATATTATAATAGGTAGGCATATAACTTACATATGGCGATATTAAATTATTAATACTGGCTTAGGGTTAATCATTGTTTTCACAATTATTACACGTACACGTCTTACCAATACAATATAGAGACATGGTTGCATTAAAGCTGTTTTACGTTTGAGATATCAATTGAGTCCAAATATAGTATATACTATATATATGGGGCTTCCAGTATTGCAACTCTAGCTATATCAGAATCATCTGGTTACAATTTAACCTAATCAATTATACAGATATCATGATTTATATTCTAGTTTAAGTAACCTGGAGTTAATGTCATATAAATATTGCTACAACATTGATATTGCTCTGGACAATAATCAAATTTAAATTTAAAGTATGATTATTAATATCTTAGAATGTTTTGAAAACGTTTTTTTGTTGTTGTATGCATTGATGGGACCATAAATTCTACAGTTATACCCGTATACAGTCTGGTCAAAAGCTGCCCTTCTTTTCGGGTCACCCTCCCAGGAAATGCCATTGAGTAATCCTGATTAATCCATAAGACCTTAAACTAACATACCATAAAATCACATAGATTCTAGAAATTCTAATAGCTAGCCTATATGAAATGACATTTTGAGTTTAGTATTTAGTGTTAGCGCCATTAACGTCATAAACGGCTGCCACCCTATAGTGAACTGAGTGAAGTACAACCACCATCCCAAATTCTAGTCCATAAGACTTACAGAGTAATACATCCCCAGACTTCCTCTTATTATAAATATTTTGAGATTCAAATCAAATCCCTGGACTGTGGTCGAGCATATAAATTATAGATTTGTGAAAGTGAAAGATAAGAGCTGTACTATAAAAAGGGTTGAGGTTATCCAGAAGAAGCGGGATTAACCCTCGTTTATATATAGAATGTCGAAACTATCTAACCGATGTATTAGCAAGGGTTAAGGCGGGACAATCGATGAATCATAAACATAAGTGTCAGTACATCAGTTGTTATGAATAAATGGCTAGGATAAAGGGATTATATAATATTATTGCTTTATCTGAAGTTTGTTATAGTATTATTATTCTAATGATTTGCAGAGCATATACTTTTCCAGATCCAAATCCAGGAGCGAACTTTATCAAAAATATTAACAAACATCCGTCACTAAATATAGCATCATCCCAAACTTTCTGGGATCACTCCAATATATCCTTAAGCCGTATCCTCTTTGCCTTTGGTTTTTCTCAAAAAGGCCTTTTACGCACCGAAAATGTTCCATATCCATGTGTATTCGGAAAGGTTCTTAGAGTCTTTGACTCTTTGGAATAGGTAGTTCCCCAAAGCGCAACTGTACACTGTTTTAGTTAGTTACAGACAATAAAACTTCAAATTTCCTATAAGTCTATGTATGATTATCTAAACTAAATCAAATATCTTTGAAATCAATAATACTGATTTTGAACTTTGCCATGCTAAATGTGTGTTACATGAAACAAACAAAAACAAAAACAAAAAACAATTCAAATTCAGATCAACATCCCGATTCCAATTCATGGATAACGAAATTTAACTATGATGCTAAACGTTTTAAAATTGTAAGCAATTCATTAACTCCTTCACTTGTGACACTAGCGGAAGTTGCCGATTTTTGTGCAACAGAAACAGTAACCGTTGGAATATTTTGCATTAAATTGATGTAATCAAAGATAGGCTCATCATTCGGATTGGTTCCACCAGCTGCAAAAATCCAACCAATTGATGATGGTCTATTGGTAGGCATAATTTCTTCTACTGGTTGATTCATTGGTGTTGTTGTTGTTGATGGTGGTAACATATGATAGTTAGTAGTTGGATCTAATCTTCCCTGGGTTATTAAATCAAGAGCACATTGAGCAGCTTTTAAACCCAAATCATCATGTGGTTGAATAACAACAACTTCATCAACAACATTTGCATGAACATTTTGACTTGCAAATAAATCATTAACATGACTGATACATTCACCAACTGTTACTTTTGCTCTTTCTTGATCATCAGCAGTACCTGTATGAAATCTAATCGAGCAATCAAATACTTCAACAAATGAACCTGGTAATCTTTCCACCATTGATTCGACTGTTTTTAAAACCGGTTTTTTCCATTCTAACTCATTTTCATTAACAATAGATAACCAAAAATCAGAGCCAGCAGGTTTTATATAACCACCATCTTCAGCGATCAAACCAATATTTGGAATTCTTTTATAAATTCGTTCCAATGTATCCTTTTTAATATAACTTGTTATATAAACTATATTATTTGGATCTGATGCCAATTCAGAAATAGTTGCTATTTTTCTTTCCAGAGAAATCGGAACAGCTGATGATTTTGAATGACTTTTTGGTACAACTGCATTTGATTCGAGATTTAAAAAGAAAACTCTTTTAAAAGATGGTGGTAACTTATTTGGATTTGGATTTAAATTTAAATTTAAAGATAATAAACCAATTTCATCATATTTATTTTTAATATCTTTTAATATTGAATTGATTTTTGGAACATTACTAGCTTTTCTTGTCTCTTGTTCAATCCAAGCAATATTAACATGTTTTAAGAATTTCCTACACCAGTTAATACCAGTATGTGTTACAACGTAATTGGATAAAGATTTCCATCTTTTATATTTCATATCATAAGGCATGGTTAAAGCGGCTTTAAAAGCTTCAGATACCTGTAGTTTATCCCAAGGGTTAACTAACAAAGCACCTTGTTCTAAAACTGCTGCTGATCCAGTAAATTCTGATAAAATTAAAGAACCTTTTCTTTCAGTTGAACAAATGACGAATTCATGACATGTTAAATTCATACCTTCTCTTAAAGAAGTCACAACGAAGGCATCAGCTTCACATAATAAAGCTAAATATTGATCAAAATCAATATCTTGATGGAAGAAAACAACAGGTTGACTTAATGATAAATTTTTTGATAAACCATTAATTCTATCAACAATTTGCATTATATCACTTTCTAATTCAATTTCTCTACTACCTTTAAAACACACCTGAACCAAAACAGTTTTATCAATGAATTCATTATTTGATTTTAAAAATTCTTCATAAGCTAATAATTTATTTTTAATACCACGGATTGAATCTAATTTATCTCTACCAACGATTAAAGTTTGATTAGGCCATCTTTCTCTAATTAGTTGTCTTGCATTTGTAACTGATTCACTAACAATTTGTGATGAAACACTTGGTGGATCAATACCTAAAGCACAATTCACAACACTTATAAATTTACCATCAGAAATGATACCATCTTTTGTAACATCGACTTGTAAAATTCTATTACAAGTTTGTAAGAAATGTCTTGTATATTCTTCAGTTTGAAAACCTATACAATTTGCTCCAAGCATACCAAGTAATAATTGTTTTCTACATGCAAAAACACGAAATACCTCAGAAGATGGGAAAGAAATATGTAAGAAAAACCCAATTTTTGCATTTGGCAATTTTTCTCTGATCATTTGTGGTACCAATAATAAATGATAATCATGAATCCAAATGATATCATTTTCATCTTTATAAGTTTCAATGACTTTATTTGCAAACAATTGATTTAACAATTTATAGTGTTCCCATGAATGATCTTCATAAGCCTTTGCTTTTGGATTATCAGGGATTTGATAATGTAATGTTGGCCATAAAATTTGTTTACAATAATGATAATAACCACCTTCAAAAGTTAAATCTGTTGGAAACACAGCCATTTCATTATATTCATCATCTAATGTTTTAGAAATTGATTGTTTCTTATCACTGTTTAATAAGTCTGTTGGGATTCCAATTGTACCAACCCATTTTATATCATTCTCATCAATTGCATTTTCTTGTACTGTTCTTGTTATTGCATTACGGAGACCACCATTACCCTTATGATATTTAACGATATTATAAGGAGCTTTTGAGAAAATATTTTCATTGTGTGCGTCATTGTTTTTATTAGCATTACTATTTAAGGTTATATGATTGAAACTACCAGTTGATTTAAAAGTCAGGGATGGTAATTGCGGTTCGGCAACTTTCCTTTCATCAACGATACTTTGAGGTGGTGCATGAGGAGTTGACTTGGCTTTTGATATAGGTCGAATGAAAGTTCTACTGCTACCCGGCTGGGTACTAGTGATTGAATTTGAATTAGACACATTTTTCAAAATTGAACCAACCAATGGAGGTCTTGTGGGAAAATAACCATTTGCAAAGTTCAAGCCTGTTGCAGGTGGTGTTGTAGCAGGAGACGAAGGTTGAGAAGAGGCAGGACGAAGAATTGAATAAGGTGGTATGCTTTTAACTAGATTAATTGATGATATCGACGAGGCTGATGAATTGGTAACATGCGTCTTTTTATCAGAGACTATCGTAGCAGTTTTAAATATTTCTGTATTTTCAAAAGTTCTAGAAGTGTTATTTAAACGACGATCATCATCTTCAATTCCAAAATTCACGGTGTGAGGTAAGAATCTGGAGGACGCAAAGAATTAAAAATGTTAGAGATAGGTCATCGCAATATGATGGAACGTAGCAGTAATACTTACAAGGAAACCAAAATAAGTCCCATTTTTGCAACTGGGTTAAAGTAATCAGATGATGGTTGTAGAAGAAGGTTTGATTGTTATTTATCGCAAACGTTAATTATTAAATTTATAATGAAGATCAACACATGTTAACCTTCTTTCCCTGTTATTGGACAATAAATGAAGGATTTACAACTAGACGATTCTCATTGTCACATTTCGGCACATCTATCAAAGCTTCAGATCAGCAATCTCTGCTCACAGGTGAATGAAACAAAAAATGGCAGTCTGGCCGTAATGTCAACCAACGACTTTGATAGGCCAATCATTGATAATTTAGCAACCTCTCTAAACAAGGATAATGTTGATCATAATGGCACCCCATTAATAGTGCCTGGCTTTGGTATGTTATTTTGATCCTCATTTTCATGTTCTTCATATATTAATTGATTATAGGAATACATCCGTGGTGGTCTCATCTCTACTCCACCAGCACTAAAAATGTTGATAAAAAATCACATTATACTTCGATTTTGAATCCAACTCCTGACGATGAATTTATTTCATTACTTCCTGATCCTTTAAACTGGTCAGATTGTTTAAATGAAATTGATTTATTTGTTAAAAAACATCCAATTTCAATTGTTGGTGAAATAGGTCTTGATAAAGGGTTTCGCCTGCCACAAACAGGATATATTGGGCCAACTCTAGAAAAACAGGAACAACCTAAATTTTCAAAATATCGTGTATCAATGGATCATCAAATCAAACTGTTTTTATCACAATTATCGTTAGCAGCAAAATCACATAGATCTGTTTCGATTCATTCAGTTATGTGCCATGGGAAGACATTTGAAATAATCAAATCATTTTTCATGAACTTAACACCTACAGGTGATAGAAGTATTCCGTCAATTTGTTTACATTCATATACAGGATCTTTAGATCAGGCAAAAAGATGGATCATTTTAAGTAAACAACTACATCAAACATTACAATTAGAAATATTCTTTTCCTTTTCATTTGCTATAAATTTATCAAATTCAATTCAACTAAATGATAAAAAATATATAAATTTAAAAGAATTGATTGGTATTTTATCAATAGAAAATATTTTAATTGAAACCGATTATCCCATAGATTATTTTTTCAATAATAACGATAATGATGACTATAGTGGTGGTGAAAACTTGACGAATGAAAAACAACTCATTAATATATTAAAGGTTATTTGTGATCTTAAAGGGATTACACTGGAAGATGGTAGTAAAATAATCCACTCAAATTGGCTAAGGTTTATAAACTCCCAGTCTTAACATTATTTCGATCCCAACCTACCCTAGAAATCTAAAATCTTAGACAACCTTAGCAAGCAAAAATACAAGAACGGTTCTTATCTATTTCAATTTGTATTTTTAACGATAGTGCCATATTCTTATTTTCACTGGCACTACAGCCCTCTAAGCTTGCTAAATCCTATGATAGCAGCAAAACCATTGTTATTTGGGCAAACTTGTCGTCCTTTTAGCAAGGAGCAGAGACACGGATAAGTTTTGGCGCTAAATTGGTTTTATGCGTTAGTTAGCCTACAAAATGACAATTTTAACAGTATATCTTATAATTGAACTTACAACTATAAGTATGACCTTAACAGGAGAGGTAGATGAGCAGATCTGTTCTGCCATTTTGCAATTGTTAAGTGGCGTATGTGTGATTGATTATCATCCGAAAACCTATCTAACTAGCTGGAAGTGGTACTGTGGAGAGGATATAAAGAGTGTTTAGAGGTGTAATCGGATTAAGCAAAGGTCTTGAACCAGACAAAAAGCTTATATCACACTCAGGTGCAAAATTGAATCAGAGAAGTCTAACCACCTAAAATATTACTTCTGGTCTTTACTACCAAAAAGAAGTAGTTGTTTATTAAAAGAATGAGTCGATTTGAGCCTATATGGAATGTTTCTTTCCCGGAACTTCATACTAAAAAAACTATATGGATTCATTGCATATTTCATGTTTTATTATTGTTACTTCTCGTTTTGGTTCTTTTAATGACGAATTACCACTAAGTGTCCATTCAATTTTATAGTAAAAAATAAAAAAAATATTACATAAATAACACTTTCCGTTGGTTGAAAATTCTTCAAGTTATTAATGACAATTAGTAGCTACCGGTATATGTATTGATCATTTGGAATTGCCAATTGTTAACTATTGACCTGATTTAATTTGACTAGTTCTTTAAACAACTCACTCATCAACTATGACGCTTAAGAAACCCATCGTTACAAACGAGCCTGATGACACGGGTACTCGTACCCGTATAGAACCATCAGCTAAGTTTGCCACCATACATCGAGATTCACTGTGGGTAGACGATTCTCATTGTCATATTTCCAGAGATTTTACAGACCTTCAGATCAACAACCTGTGTTCGCAATTGATTGAATTAGACCATAATGGCTGTCTTGCCATAATGTCGACTAGTGACTTTGATAGGCCAATCATCAATAAGTTGGCGACCTCCTTGAATAATCATACTATTGATGATATTCCATGTATAGTGCCTGGTTTTGGTATGTTATTTTTCCGTCTAAATTCCCATCTTGCTCATATACTAATGACATAGGAATACATCCGTGGTGGTCTCATCTCTACTCCACCAGCACTAAAAATGTTGATAAAAAATCACATTATACTTCGATTTTGAATCCAACTCCTGACGATGAATTTATTTCATTACTTCCTGATCCTTTAAACTGGTCAGATTGTTTAAATGAAATTGATTTATTTGTTAAGAATCATCCGGTTTCACTTATTGGTGAGATAGGTATCGATAAAATGTTTCGCCTGCCACAAACAGGGTATATTTTACCTACAATACCCATTCCAGATCCCGGAGAACAAGAAAAACCTAAATTTGCAAAATATCGTGTATCAATGGATCATCAAATTGAACTGTTTTTATCACAATTATCGTTAGCAGCAAAATTAAATAAATCTGTTTCGATTCATTCAGTTATGTGCCATGGGAAGACATTTGAAGTAGTTAAATCATTTCTAATAGATTTAAAATTTGCAGACGATCATGAGTATATCTACATTTCTTCGATTTGCCTCCATTCATATACTGGTTCTATAGATCAAGCAAACAGATGGATAATTTTAAGTAAACAATTACGCCAAATGCCACAATTAGAAATATTCTTTTCTTTTTCATGTTCTGTAAATCTAACAAATTCAATTCAAATAAATGATAAAAAGAATGAACGCTTAAAAGAATTAATTGAGTTTCTACCAATTGAAAATATGTTAATTGAAACTGATTGTCATATAAATCGATTTTTTAATCATAGTATTTACGGATATAAAAACTTAACGCTTCAGAAACAACTCATTAATATATTGAACTTTATCTGCGAAGTCAAAGGAATTAAAATGGAAATGGGCAGCAAAATAATCCATTCAAATTGGCTAAGATTTATAAACTCTCCATCTTTATCTCATGCAAATTCTAATCTTGATCTCGACAAATTAAATATTTAATATCATTTTTTGTATTTTACCACAGTAATTAATTAATTATTGAAGACATCTTTGAGCGCTTAAGAAACACGATTAGCAAAAATATCAATAAAAGAAATTGCAAAAGTAATCAAAACATATTTAATATTGAATTGTGAATGGATATCGATATTACAATATTCTTCTCTGTGTAAATATTTAGTAGCTAGTATACTTTTCTTGAAAATCGGTAAATCTCTTTAAGATTTATTTGAAGTTCTTTTACTCTTTTCTTAGGTAAACCAATGGTAAAATCTCCTTCATAGTGGTATATTATATACAGTATATATTTTAACCAATATTGAAGCACCAATCAAAAGTAATTTAGCTTAATTTTATAATAACAGCTTAGTAAAGATAGATTAAACTTACGTTTCTATTTTGGATCACAACTTACAAAGACCGCTACAGGATCAGGATCCGGAAAAGTATAAGTTCGATACAGCCAGGCCAGGCCTTTGCAATTGAATCTGAAAATATTTATAGTATAAGGAACTTTATATTTGTAAGTCTTATGGAATGGGCTGGAATTTGGGAGGATGTACATACGTGGTTGTACCTGGTACTCTACTGTAGGGTGGCAGCCGTTGAATCGGCCAAGTTCGTTACGTCTAAGGCTTTGTAATATTACTCATATTGCCATTTTGCAATTGATTATAACATGAATGCAGCTTACGAAAAAAGAGTTACAATCATAAATTTTTTTCCAAACATAATAACATGACAAACACAAACACAAATTAAATACAAATACAGTGTGTCAAGATAAAATGAAAAGTCCTGTTGCTGGATCTCATAAAAACCCTGCACAAGGACTATTCGTTTTATCATGAGAAGAGCCACTTGAGTGTTTATTTTGTGCTGATCTGCGGTTTGCATCTTTATTGTTATGTTTGGATATTTTTTATGCCACTATTTTCTCTCAAAGCAGGGCTCATCACATATTGTGGAAATAGAGATAGAGATTCGCATACAGTTGCATACACACCCAGTCACCTGATAATATTGCCATAATCAGCACTATGTTACCCGGAAATACTAACTATTAAAATTTTATTAATTATGGCATATTTCATCTAAGATATAAAAGATATATTATGACTCGAGATCTTACAGTTTTAGAATCTGCAAATTATATAGCAGGCCAAGCCAAATATGTTTCTGTTGATACAGATGCTTGTGAAAAAGTTGCCGTTGAAATCTATAATCAAATGAAGGAAATTACAATAAAATCCCAGCAAAGCATTAAGTCTAAATTGAACATTAACGATAATAAAAATGATGGTGATGTTAATAACTCTGATAATATCAAAAAAGTAAATTATTTATATTTAAATGAATGGAGTAATAATGAATTAAATTATAGTTATGATAGTAACTCTAAAAATGATGATGAACATAATGAATTTTTAGTTAATTGGATCTTTCTTATTGATTTATTAAATTTTAGCTTTTGGAGTGATTATGACTTAGCTGATGATGGGATTGGAAATTTAAAGTTTGAACGTTTTACAATAAAATTAAATGAAAAATTATATACTGGCTATTGGAGTTTAATTGCAATTATAAAAAGAGCAATTGAAATTGATAAAATTGATATAACAAATCCTTATTTTTGGATTGAGAAAAATAAAAATAATGATGATAGGCTTGATTTTGAATTATTCAAATATATATTTAGGTCTGAAACAAAGGAGAATATACCGATGTTAAAAGAACGTTTTGATATTTTAAAGGAAGTTGGCTATATAATGAAAAATAAATTGAAGACAAATAAGTTTTCTGATTTAATCAAGCTATCAAACTATTCTGCTGTTAACTTAATTAAAATACTTATTGAAAATTTCCCAAATTTTAGAGATGAAGGAGTTTATAACGGTATCAAAGGTATGTTTATTCAATTTTCAAATTAATCTAATAATCATAATTAATATCAACAAATGTATTTAGTGAAATTTTATAAAAGGGTTCAAATTGTTATCGCTGATTTATGGGGTTGTTTTCAAGGTCAACTATACGGGAATTTCCATGATATTGATGAAGTCACAATGTTTGCCGATTATCGAGTGCCACAAATCTTACATGATATAGGTTGTATTAAATATTCAGATGACTTGAGAGTTGCTTTAGATAATCATGAGATGCTAAAGAATGGTGACATTAGAGAAATGGAAATTAGAGGCACAGGTATATGGAGTGTTGAACTTATTAGAAGGAAAATTCACGACTTAATAATTAATGATGAAAATGAACATGGAAATGATATGAAATCTTGTGTAAATTCAATTGTTATTGATTTTTATCTCTGGGATACGGCAAAATTAGTACAATTTCAAAATAAATCTGGAAAAAGTATATGCCATCAAACAAGATCTATTTATTACTAAAACAAATACAATCACAGTTCGATTCTCTGATAAAAATTGATATATATTAAGTTAAAGAACATAAATAAAACCAACATCCTATAAATAATGTATATATCTTCTCCCTCTCCATAACGGTATAGTGTTAGCGCTTAATGCCATCAACGGCTGCCACTCTTTTAATTGTTGACTCTAAGTCATTAGATCCTTCTTGTTGATTGCTCATATCGTCTACTGGTGACGATGATTCTAAAGATATGGTTAGTGCTATCAAATATTGTCTTCTAAAAGAATGTATTTCTAGTGCCACTTCCAGGATGGCAAGAATCACAACTTGAGAAAAAGCTATAAAAAAAGGTTATTTATTAAAACACTACAACTTAGATCTTTTTTGTGTTTTGCAATAAATATAATTATCTCATAATCATTCCAAAAAAAAATTACAAAGTGCCTATAGTAAAAATAAATAGTAGTGTTTTCATTATGTATGGACATAGTCATACTTATATAGGCACCGTTACATTCATATTCCTAGCTGAAAACAAAAGTTTAAATACTCCATCTATTCAATTCTATTGTATTATAATGAAGTTCATTAATTATCAATAAATGTATGTATTATTATATTAAATTTTCTTTTAACTAATTCAAAATTATATTTACAATAATTTATCATCGAATTTATAATCAAATTGTTGTTGAACTTCTTCATTTCCATTAACTAAATAAGAAATTCTACATCTTAGTTTAACACTTGCTCCAGCATTACCAGAAATTTTTAAAATTTGAGTGGCTTTTAAACCGTTTGAAATTGTATTATTTGATATTGGTTGAAGTTGTAATTTTTGAGATTTTGGAACAGCTACTAACATTGAAAGATTTGATATTGTTGATGGCGATAATGAAGCTATTGTTGCTGTTATTGTTGCTGAGCCTGGTGTTGAAGTTGAAAGATGTGGAGTGAAACTAATGGATATATGATCAGAAGTGAAAGCCAAGTATGTTGGATTTGTTGATGTAGTAGAAACTGGATTAGGATTAGGAGTATACCCATTTGATGCTGGAGGAACAGATGGAGAAGGTCCAAATAAATCCAGAATAGACTGATTGGTCGATACAGCAGGAGCAACTACCAAAGGGGTTGAAGTTGATTTGGCAGCAGGCTGAGATGAAGAACCAAAAATATCAGATAATAAATCATTAACATCATTTCCACCAGCATTCTGTGGTGTACTAATTGAACCATTATCATCATCAAAATCTAATAAATTACCTCGTCCTGAATTAGAAGCAGATCCTGCTTCCCTTTTAGATTTACCTTTTGATTTTGTTAATGATTCTTCTTTTATTTTTTCAGTATGAGGAGGAGCAGGCATTGATTCCAAAATACCTTTCCGCGTATTTTTATTTTGAACTAAAATTTGTAAATATTCAGCAACGCGTTGTTGAATTTCAATATCGAGATCTAATCTTTTTGATTGAATGATTCTTCTAATATTATCCAATTCTGCTGATGTTGCATTTCCATTTGTTGATAATTTAATTAAACTTGTTAAAGTATAACAAACAATATCTGATTGATTACCAAATGGTGATTTTAAAATAATATCATAAAGATCAATAAGTTCTTTAGTTGAAATTTGAATTGTTGTTTCTTCATCTTGGAACGATCCACCACTAATTAATAAATTTGCATATTCACCAGACGCCCAAATACCAACTAATAATAAACTATGTTGAGTAAGATCCTTTTTCATTGAAGCATATAACTTTTGAACAACATATTTTTTCATTGTTGAATCAGTTGTTTGCATTAATAAAGCTAAAATTTCAGAAACAACTTGTTCAGTAATATAATTACCAGCAACATTTAACATCCTTAACAAAGTATCAAATCTCCATCTTAAATTTGGAGAATGTTTCTCGGTAATATTTGATATTGAACTTGTAATAAATGTTTTTAAATCAGAATCTGCACGTTCTAAAAAACTTAATAATTCTCTTGTTAGTACACGAACATTTTGATCATTAATAATTGCAAATGCTAATTCTAAAGCACGTCGACGGATTGAAATATCATTATCATCTAGACATGAAATTATTGTAGCACGATGACGTTGAACAGCCAATGGTTCTAATTCAACAACTTTTAATAATGTATTCAGAGCAACATATCGGGTATTATTATCCTTATTTGATAAAAATTTACCCAATATATTAATACCTAAAACACGAAGACCAGAATCAGAGTCTGAATTAGAATTTGTATTAAAAATAGTTCGAACTGATTCATATAATACTGCATTACCAACATTTTTTGAACCATCAGTATTTGACGCAACAGCTGCTAAAATATCATTCATAGATTCGGGAGCAGATCCACCATTATCACTTGTTAAAGTACTTAATAAATGTAATATCTTGACTTGTAAAAATGGATCGGTAACACCTAAAACATCATGTTCTGGAGTATATCCGGCATTTGTTAAAGCTTTCAAATGACGAACTAAAGCTGGAATATAAGTTTTGAAGTCATCAATTAAATCCGGCTCCTGTTCACATAATTCCTCAACAAGGTCAATTGCTGCTAATAGAACACCATGATTTTTATCTTGTAATAATAATTTAGCTCTATCAACAAAAATTTCATTCAAATCGGGGGCCTTTTTAACAATTCTTGCGGCACAAAGAGCAGCTTTCTTTTTAATATATGGATTAGGAGAGGTTATTAACTTTTCAATATCAGGATACAAATCTCTAGCAAGTTCTGGAGAAGCAATGTTCCCCAAAGTACAAAGAGCTAAACCAACAATGTATTGATTTGGATGGTTTAAGTCATTACTTAATGAATTTGTCAGTAATGTTAAAACTTCTTGATTTTCATCCAATAAAAGCATTGTCCCCAAATAACCCAATCTTTTATCAACGAAATGAGGTGAAGCTAAAAGTTTCAAGCACTCAACTTGGCCAAAATGGGTTGGTTCACCTAAAGTGAATAGATAAAGGAGCTTTTGAATATTTGAACGACGGGTTTGTAGATCTGTATGCTCTTCCCGAAAAGAAGTTCTGATCGCAGCAGACTCCCTTTGAATAGCAGCCCGCTCATCGGCAATAGTTTTAGCAGCCCGTACGCTTTTTATAAAGCTCTTGAGCGAAGTCATTACTTATTTGAGGCTCGATTGAAACAAACCAAAGCATTGATGAAGTGGCCTTGAAGGTGTATCAGCAGTGATACAATATACGCTTCAGGTATGTAATATACGCATACCATTCGTTCACAATACATCATTTCCACTTAATTTAGACCACTTGATGTCATAATATTTGGCCATTTCTTGCGCTAGGTATTTGGTCTCGTTTTGATGAAAATTATCAGACCACAGACGAGTTACTTGCGCCAAGAATTGTCTTGCCAAAAGTGACAGTATCATCGATGGTAATGGGTTCTATCTGAGTGAGCATACTAATGAAACTATAGATAATAATTCAAAATAAAGCGTCCTTAGAGTCAGCGAACCCAAACAACACAAAAAATGATTGCCATATATGACTCTATGTAGCATTTGATATTATATGCTATCATTAACACATGGGGAAGGTAGTTATTCAGCCTTGTGGAGCAGTGTTGGTAAAAAACTTCTAGTAAATTTAATTCGTGCAATATTGTAAAAACATTTCGCTGTAAATGACAATTATATTTTGTGGATAGTTATAACTTTAGTTCGGTGTACGTAGTCAAATAATTCGCTTTTCATTAGATAGGTCGACGAAAACAGATAAATGGACACACGTGACTCTAATGACATAACAAAAGTGAACGTCGGTTCATTTAGACTCAAAAATATTAATTTTCATGAATCAATAATTCTGAAAAAGACAAGAAAAATAACTATTGAACACCATAATGGATGGGCTAGAGGATATTAAAGAGTATATAAATGGTCTGAATATACAACTCGATAACTTAGAGAATTATCTGGGGCCTCTAACTGATAAACCACTAAATGAAAAAGTGAGCTCGAACTTACCACCAATACAACAAGCAGAAATATATAGTAATTATGCGTACGCTTTAGTTGCTATTTTGTTTTCTTATTTGAAGACTCTTGGCACTGATACTAGTAACCATAAGATAATGGGGGAGTTACAAAGAGTAAAGTCATACATGAATAAAGTTAAACAGATGAAGAATCATAATCAACCAATAACATGTAAGTATTGTCTATATTTTATCATATCATCTCGTTTATCTAACACACTCTTAATATAGCGAATTCAAGGGTAGATAAAGAAGCTGCTAATCGATTTATAAAACATGCATTAGCAGGAAATTCTCAAGGGCTAGAACCCACAATATCGTCTCTTAATTTCACAGGAGTTCACAAGCGATTTTCAGATTCTGATAATGCAACAAATGGTTTAGAAACCTCTTCTGTTATTGGATCTGAAAATGATAATGAATCTGGACAAAAGAAAAGAAGGAAGTCTAAGAAAAGTCAGGGTAAAGTTAGTAAAAATTATGATAGTGTAGAAAAGAAGAAGAAAAAGAAGAAGCGGAAAGAGACAACCAATTAGATAGAATTGTCTTTACCATAGACATTTAATCGCGACGATGTATAATTAAACTGTCAAATATATCTTTTTTATTAAAAAGTTGAATAAACAAATGTATTGAATTCGGTATTTGGTATAACTCATACTCACTTTAGACTATACGATTACCACCAACCATAGAAGAATGAGTGAAGGAGAAATAATAGAAGACAGAAAAAGATGACGCTTGAAAGAATATTGAATCTTAATAAGCCGAGAATCACTAAATCATCGTTCTAAAACATAACAAGAAAAATATTCAAGGAATCTGGGAACATATTGGTTCTAAATAGATTCAATCAGTGTGTAGAGTGGTCTTCATTAGCCTTTTTGGCGTCATAACTCCCGATGGGTGAGTGATACGGCCTAACGAGGCGGCGGCTGTATAATTATAGAGTTAAAGCAGAAAACCTAAAAAATGATCATTACTTCTAAAGTTTTGAGAATGAGCATTAAAAGCATAGAAATAAGTTAAGGAATAGTGAAATAAGAACTATAAACAGTTATAAAAATTATCTAGAGCTTTAGATATAAAGAGAGTACCGACGATTCCCTGAAAGTTTAAGAAAATTCATCCGCTAACAACTGGTCAATTAATTATTATTATCAGATCATTACATTATCCTATTATTCAACTTTTTCTTGTGTAATTGTAATACTCTGTCTTAATTTACTAGGTGTTTCGTCGGGGTAGAATAATCAACATTAGGAATTTCAATTGGTTTTAAATTGGTTTACAGTAATACTCGTTGATCAAACCTTCAAACACTAGGGTTTCATACCAACTTTGAAGAACATGTGCAAATAAACTAGTATTCTTCCGACGTGGGAGCCTTGACATTTATTATCCGTGTATTCCTATCAAGAAGCCCGTAAATACATTTTGAATCCATACATTTCATTTGGGTAGCATTTGTTTTGGTAGTGGGGCGTTCTTGGACTATTGGAATTGTGCTTTCCGGTAATTTGCTTCATCCATCATATAGTACCCGTTCTCTTTAGTAATCTTTGCGATCGATGTATTCGGTCCAAGACCCATTTCTTCAAATAATTTAACGATTCTAACCTCCTCGTTCCCTGATAGAAGAGGCTTTAATGTTTTTTTTTCTTTATTACCTCTCTCAGGGGTTGTGAAGTGGAGAAAGAACACACGGGGTTTACAGAATGTGATGAGTCCAAACGGCTAGCATTTTCTAAACTGAATGGAAGTCACCCCATATTCCAATAAAAAATTAATGTTTACTCTCCACATCCAGTACATCCATACACCCATTTGCTGATAGTTGTAAATAATTACCCTTTTACTATGTAGAACATTTATCCTCCAACTATTTTGTCTTGGAATCTCATTTATTTGGGCTTGAATAAATGTTTTCATCATTAGTGAATTTTAGCCGAAAACACAAGAGAAAAATACTGATAACAGGTGGTTTGGTTGGACTTGGTTACCTGGCTATTGAATATGTTAAACGAAAGATATTGGAAATACAAGATAGAATTGCTGAAGAGAAGTTTACAAGGGAGCAGTAAGTATTTTTACGCAAACCAAAAGAAAACTTCTTGGATCTGGGGTTTATATTGCCCACAACTTGAATTATGGTTCTATATACTAACTTAATTGCTACCTTCCATAGAATAAGGAAACGATTTGAACAAAATCAAAAGGATTCTTTGTATACCATCTTAGCCCTGTTGCCGGCTTTATCAAAACCGATAATTGATAGTTTACCCGTTGAGCAAATCACTCATGAGTTACAAGCCAAAAGATTAGAAAAAGAACTTCGGAATTCCGTTATTGCTCCGGGTGATACAGCGTCCATTACCGATGATGTATCCGTAAAATCGTTTGATACACATGGGAAACACAGTGGGGATCTTACAATTGATTCGGCGCCAACTTCACCTTCTACTTCTACTAAGAATTCATTTAATGTCACAAAAACAAGAAGTCAGCTCTGGTCTGAACTTAAAACTACAAGTATAACTCGTTTAATCACATTAATTTATGGTACATCTTTATTGGTCCTTTTCGCAAGACTTCAAATTAATTTGGTGTCGCGTAAATCTTATTTGGAATCAGCTATTGAATTGACAGAAAAGAAATATCAAAAAGATTTCAGTAAACCTAAAGATATTAATCATGCATACGATTATGAAGATCAATATGCAACGGAACAAACGTATTTATCATTCAGTTGGTGGCTATTAAATAGAGGCTGGATTGAATTGCGCGAAAAGGTTAAAGAAGCCGTTGAAAATGTATTTGGGGGAATTAACCCAAGAACTGAGCTTACAACAGATGAATTTGCTATTTTAATCTCAAGAGTTCAAGTCCTTGTTGAAGGAAATGATGTTGAAGAGTCAGCAAGATTTTTTGCAAGTGTTCTACTTCCACCACTTGATTTACAGGCATTCGTTCTGACACAGACATCAGCAAATGCTTTAGATGAGAGAGCACCCGAAATCTCTCCGTCTTTACGTACGCTACTTGATGAAACATTAGAATATTTGGAATCTCCATCAACTGGTGTTGTTATAAATAAACTTGTATATACGGGAATCGCCAAATCACTGGAACTTTTATCTAACACTACCACAATTAATTCAACAATTAATAATGATACTTCAAACGTTAAGAACAATAGGGCTAAGCTAAAACTAGCTAGTATATTGGCTTCAACGACAAGACAAGCAACATTAATAACACGAACGACATGTAATGAGTTTATAGATGCGATGGACGAGGTTAGTGAATTGGCAGAATTCAGTGCTATTGTGTATTCAAACTTTGATTGGAACAATCCGAATTTTGTTTAAAATATGTAACATATGCTTATAATACCTTATATATAATGATTTATAATCTTATAATCTTATGGCCTTGGTTTTTGTTTAGAAATATGTGACAAATTCTTATATAAAACATATTCCCAAATTTTTAATTATAAATAAAATATATATATTTTAGACGGGCGTATGGATTAGATCATATTCCATTGATGTCTCTATTGATGTCTCCATAACCATTTCAGTGACACCTTTATGGAGATGTCGGGGACACTGGCTAGGCTGTGAATTTGGCGTTTTGGGGCAGGGTCCCCTGGTGATCTTGTGAGAAACCCAATACCGATAGACCCATTCATTTAGGTTTCATGCAGGGCAGAGAACTACAGGCGCTTTCTGGGTGTGTTTAAAACTACATAGTTCAACTTTTTACCCTTTTCACTCACAAAGTATTGCGCTTCTTCAATTACCTTTGCCACTCCTGCATTTATTCAAATGGACCCTGTGGATTCCCAGCTCGACGATTTAAAGAGAGCCTCGGCTGCTCTTCACCGATCTCAAACTTGCGACTCTCTGGCTATCAGTTTACAAAAGCCGTCCCAGATATACTCAAAAGAAGTTCACTCCAGTACAGACCTTACAACTGATACTAGTATATTCAATAAACAATCATTAGATATGCCACTATTTCGAAGTCCAAAACGCAAAAATGAAAATGGCTCTGGTCTTTCTGTAGGAAAACTGGTTAACAGTTCATCTTCATCCATAGTCAATAACGTTATAGACTTCCCTTCCATCAAGATAGAACAAGCGGAGTATAAGCGTGGAACTCCCTCAATGGAGATTTTTAACGCAAATGATGTCGCCTTATTAGAAAGACCTCCACAGATTAGAGCCGGTGGTCATGGAGGTAAACCAAGGTCTAAGACGGATTCTGCCACTCAAAACGCTTTTCGTGGGGAGGATTTGGCTTATTCGGCGATGACTCCGTTAGCTTCTCCAACTCTTAGTGTTACATCCAACAGCGACATAAATTTAAATAAGACAAAATCGAGGGCAGGCTCTGTTAATCCCCTAGAGGTATATGCTTCTCAGAAAAGGAATAAAGTATTTCATTCTTTATTTAAAACCATCCCAGAAGATGATAAACTACACGTGGAGTACATCTGTGCTCTAAGCAGAGATATACTATTACAAGGTCATTTATTCATGTCCGATCATCATATCTGCTTCAACTCGAATATTCTAGGTTGGGTTACAAATCTTGTTCTTCCATATGAAGATATTACGAATATTGAAAAGAAAAGAACCGCAAAAATGTTTCCAAACGCTATTACTGTAGAAACAACTGAAGCCAAACATATATTTACAAGTTTTGTGTCAAGAGATCCGGCTTTTTCATTTATGAATACATTATGGGTGGAAAAATCAGGTAAAGCTAAGCGAAATTTAAGTTTAGAGAGCGTTTCTTCTCAAGATGATCAATTTTCAGAGTCAGGCGATGACTCCGACTCTGATTCTGATTCCGATTCTGATGATAGTGGAAGCGATATTAGTGATATCGCACCAATCTCAGACAATGGTATTACGCCTGGAAAAATTACCCGGGATATAAAAAGTTCACCTTTAAAGGCAGGTAACATTCCTTTGTCAACTCAACCAATGGCTTCAAATATGACAATACCAGAACCAGCAACACATGCCCCTACAAATGCCAATGTTCAGCTTGATTCTTCGGTTAATGAAAGAGAGATATGTGATGAAATTATAGAGGCTCCTTTAGGTGTTGTTTTCAACTTATTGTTTAGTGATGATATAAACTTCATTCAAACTCTAAATGAAGATTTGAAAAATCGTGATTTATCAACTATTCCAAATTTCGCTGATGTTGATGGGAAACCACAAAGACAATATAGTTATGTCAAACCACTTAATGGTCCCATTGGACCTAAACAAACAACTTGTAATATTACTGAATCTATTGAAAAAAATGATTTTAATGACTTTTGTTATGTTTTATCATCAACCACAACGCCTGATGTACCAAGTGGTAATGCTTTTATTGTCAAGTCTAAATTTTATTTAAGTTGGGCAGAAAATAATAAAACAAGATTTATAATTACTTGCTATGTTGAATGGACTGGTAAAAGTTGGATCAAAGGTGCGATTGAAAAAGGTAGTTTTGATGGGCAAAATGAATATTCAAAACAATTAGTTTCCGCGTTGAATAAGAGTGTTAAAGGTGAATCAAAATCCACAGAGGTTGATACACATAAAGTAAGAAAGCATAAGAAAGGATCTAAAGCAAAGAAAGTTCGCTCAAGTCATCCTGAGAAAAGCTCATCAAATGAGAAATCAAAAGTTGAAACCTTTTATCAACCAACTATGGATAATGTTAATGAATTATTAGACATGATTCCATTAAGTAAGAGTATTGCTGTACCTATATTAGCAATCGTCGCTTTCTTGTTGCTATATATTTTAGTGATTTTACCATTTTCATTTATCATATCAAGAATAACTGGTTCTCATAAAGTTAACATTGAGAATACTAACTCAAGTGGCATTCATAATAGCTACGGACATTCTAAATTTGGGAATGGCGATAGCTTTAGAATGAATGCTGGTATTGGGGCTGGATTTGATCCTAGGTTTTTGATGAATAGTAACTACATGATCTTAATTCCTATGAACAATAATAATCAAGAGTTTAATGGTTGGTTAAAAGATCAATATCAAAATAATAATGGAAAGGAAAAGGCTGCGGACTCGGCTGTAAATAATAAAAAGTCATCTCTTCTGGAAGGAGATGTTGATGATGTTTTGAATGATTATTCAAACCAAGAATTGGATCAATTTATAAAAGAAACTCAAGAAAGACTAAGTGCATTAAAGGAGAAGGCGTCTTTAAGGGATATCATATAGATTTCTTGCTTGTAATCAGATTTCATATCACACGAATATAAAGTTTCAGGGGGCGGGGGGGAGGTTCAAAATTGCATATACATTATCCGCGTCTTATTCACAGTATTAGAATGTGTATTTTTTTTTTTCTTTTTTAAATTTTAAATTTATTAACTTAGTCTAGATCATTTTTGGCATTATTTTTGAAATTTTCTATAGCTATATTTCTTGCTTTTTTCTTCTTTTATTTTATAGCTTATATTAGTTAACAAGCATTTGATTATTGTTGCATTCCATTGGTTGGTTTTTAGAATATATAATTGTCTGCGTAAATATAAGAGTTATTAAAAATCATGAGGAATGAGATATATCAATAATAATTAAAGCATCTAACCATGGTCGAATGTTTAGTTTAAAAGGTGGCTTTAATTAAGTGGAATGACTCTTTTCTTGTGAAAATTAATCAGATGCAGGTGTCTCATATAATATGCAGGGTCTACCCTGAATTTCCATAAAGTGATCTTGCAACAACATCGCATGCATATGACACATCTGTCAAGTTCCAAGTTGGATAGACTTGTATTTTTGAGATTAAGTTCTTGTATTTGGAAACATTAGTATTGCTTCAAGTTGAGGTTTTTAAATTACGTAACATAAGTCTCATATTAGTAAGATCTGTAAACTTAGTAATAATTTAATATTAATGATTTTGAGTATTTTGTTGATTATTCCGTTCTTTAATAGTCTCCAAATAATATAATAGATTTACTATCTCCATATAAATCATATCCATATGTAGGAGCAGGCGTCCAATATTTTATAATTCATTCTTTCTACGTATACGGAACACCAGGTATATATAATAATATCAATTGATTATAACCATAAGCTTATAGCTATTTATTTTTCTTATAATTCTCCCTTGAGCTAAACCTTAAGCCTTTTTAAACATAGAGCGCTAAATAAAATCATTGATTTCTTTATGAATTGATAGCGCCTAATAGAAATTCACTATAATACCATCAGTATTAATATGCATCTTAATTATATAGGATCAGCAACAAAATAACATGCAGCTGATAGGTGAAACAGTGTCTGATGCTGTAACCTAATTATACAGTATTATAGGAAAAGAATTCTTCTTTAGAGGTGTTCAAATAATGAATCCCGTATCGGCAGTTATGGATATAACTATAGATATATAAGATTATTCTAAGCCAAGCCATACAAGAATTTTACTCTTAAAATTGAATATAAGACAATTTCAAGAAGCACCATAGGTGTGTCATCAATACTAGAATGTTATAAGGCCTTAATTATACATATTCTCTTTCCGCCATAAGTTGTCATGAATAATATTCTGTATTTGAAACATTAATGCACCACAATATCCAAATTTATTGATTTCGCTATATAATGGAATCCAAATCCTTTTATTTGAATCTGTATTATTTAAAGCTTTTTTAAAATATGTCTTCAATTCGTTTAGTCACGGTTCTGGTAACCGTTTCTTGTTTATTTTCCAAGGTCACTGCAGATTGTGCAAACCTCTTTTCACAATGTGGAGGGGAAGGTTGGACTGGTGTGAGTTGTTGTGCTACTGGGTCTTGTGTCAGTCAAAATCAATATTATTATCAATGTCGCTCTACAGCTGGTTCTGTGGAAGGTAGTACTAGTACTCAAAGTATAATAGCAACAACTAGTGCTGACCTGAAGTCTGAAGCTTCGGATGGTTATAATCTCAACTACGGTGCAAATAATCCATGGCTAGGATCAACTCTAAAAACATCTTATGTGAGAAGTTTAGCTGAAACCGGTGGTCATCAAAGCACTATGACTGTTGATTCTGGTGATCAATCGCATACCTATGGGACCTTTTCAGAAGCCTCTCCAGCTAGTTCTGTAATTGATACAGATACCAATGCAGAAAAGAATGTAGCCACCCAAGTAACTGAGATTGTAACTGTTTGGGATGTTGCCACTAGCTCAACAATTGTAACCGTTTCAGCAACTGTGTTGGCCAGTTCTGCAATTGATACATATACCAATGCAGCAAAGGGTGTAGCGACACAAGCAGTTGAGGTTGTGACAGTTTGGGATGTTGTCACCAGCTCAGATATTGTTACAGTTCCAGCTACTGTAGTAGTAGTCCAAGCAGCATCATCTTCTGTTAATGATGGTACTGATGCCAGCATTTCTTATATAACAGCGACCACTACTTTTGCAAGCGCTACTAGAACAGCTGATCATTCTACTACTTGGGATCCACCTTCATCACTTGTTACTCCATTAACAGAGGTCTGGGCACATGAGATGTCAACATATGATGATCCTACGGGTTATATGAATTATGGATACGACCAACTTATGGCTCATGATGGTAGAATCAATTACTGTGTTAGGTGGGAAACAAATACCACCAAACTTACAGAAACTTATAGAAATGAGATTGAGGCAGCTCTTCAAAAGCAGTATTCCAAATGGATGGATTGGCTCATTGGCTATGATGGATTTCCATACTCTTCTGTTCCTGTTGAAGTAGTCGGATGGGCTGTTTATGATGAAGATTTAATTGAGGGTGATACCACTGGTCTTCATATATATACCGATAAAGACAGTAATGGTGTTCCAGAATGTTCTGATAATTGTAGCAGATTTTTACATCCTGATGGTGTTTATTCCGATTGTTCAGGTGGTTCTTCTCAACATTTTGACCACTCCCTTTGGCTAACAGAAGGAATGGATACAACTGGTACAGGAGGATTTTGGGGTCAAAGAGTTGGTCTAGAATATTTCATAGATTCGGTTGAGAATGGTACTGAAAATTTACACATCTATCTTCATGAAGTTGGTCATACATACGCTTTGGATGACTTTTATGACTGGCAGCCAGACAACGAGACATCTTTCATTATGCTTGCTGGATCTTCAAAAGTGATTACACAATTTGATGGTTGGATGATGAGAGATTGGTGGACCAATTTAAAGAGTCGGTATAACCTAACTGATACTAGTAGTTAGCTATATTATTATAATTTAATTTGAAGCTCTGTATTGGCGCAAATGAACAAAATTCGTAACACCATAAACAAAAACAATCCATTTCGTTACTAACATAGGGCGTTCGAAGCCGAGTAAATTAAATTTTAAACAATCCCAACATGTGTCAGTCGCTTAAGCGCAGCGTCAAAGTGTAAAGAATATATATATGTGTATAACACTCAAGCTTAGCTTTAAGAAATATAATTATTACTTATAGCAATGATTAAGATATGTATAAGCGGAGAGTTACAGCTGCCGTATTTAAAGGTATTTTGTTTATGGATCCGATCTAGCAAACCAACTTCGCGATCATCAATATTATATTAGTCCATCAGCTATCATACTAGATAATACTCATTTATCTCACTCGAAAAAGAATTTATTGGGAACTATTAAATTCATCATATAGTGATGAATGGATTGAAAGAAAGAACGGTATTGCAATGTGATCACCCTGTAGCTTTTCTATATTTGGATGATCCATGGTTAAAACAGATTTGGACTTCTCCTATAATTACATAGTTATGAGAATACTGATTACAGAAATAGAATTTCTGCTAGTTAGGGTGGTAAATTAGCACGTTTTTTAAAAAGAGATCGTTAAAGATCATTGGATAATAGTGGACTCTTAAAGAGCTAGCTATGTTCGTTGCACAAAACTCAACAAGAACCCAGAGGAAATATATGTAGAAATATAAGGACTTAAAAAAAGCTATTGCTCTGAGTTGATTAGTGATCATGGCACGGAGTCACTTCTGAAAGGGTTATGTCAATGAGTTGTTGTTTCTCACAATCAGAAAAAAAAAGAGTAAAAACGATCATATATATGGGTTTTAATATATCTGCTGCCATCCTCATAATTTAGTATAAAATTTTAAAAAGTTTTGAAATTTAATTTTTAAGCGGATGTTCTATAGTTAAGGTGCAGTTGGTTGCAGCGTAATTCGTCCTGTATTCAATAGTTAATGGAACTAAAAAGTAACTGCCCCTGAAAGGTCCCACAACATACCCACCCTCAAATTTATGCATAACAACAAGTCAATACTTTATTTTCACATTTGAAATTTCTCAAGTTCATGGCCTTATGTATGAGAAGGGTATAAGTTTATAGCTACCGTAGATCTGAGATCAAACTTTATAGCTATATAAAATTTAAATCTGAGGAGGTTTCCATCTAGAATGAAAAACAGAGGAGAAATATTTATAGCTTTACCGGTATATTATAGCGTTATTAAATGAAGAAGTAATATAGACGTGCCACTATAATATATCGATTCGAGCAATCATACATGTATTTTATATTTCAATCTGTGAACACTGAACGGTGAACACTGAACGGTGAACACTGTGAACTTCGTGAAGTATCAAACGATTATTAATCAACTATGCAAACTGGCTTGGTTTGATTAACGTTAATATAATTACATTTTTACTGTTGTATTACAACCTTGTAAATTGCGCAAAATTACGAGACATTTTAAACGCATTGCCAATCGCTACGATTCTTTAGGCCGCCCTACAACATAATAATTTAAAAGAACTATCTCCGACAATCCGAAATAATGAAAAGGAACTTCCCATCCCACCCTCCAAGAGTATAACATATTAGTTTATTAGATTAAATATCAAACAAGACAACATCATAAGATCATCAAAATAAAGAAAGAGTATTTCATATGAATGAAACAAAAAAAAAAAAAAAAAAACAAGCTGCTTAATAGAATCAATAAGATCCAATAAAAACTAGAACAATGGAAAAATATTTGCTCCTAATGAGTTCAACCCAGTTAGAGTATAATGGCAGCTAATGTAGAAATACTAGTCAGCATTAAACTAAGCTTTAAGTAATTTCCATTAAACGAGGCATCTGCGTTACTAGTGGAGTTAGAACTCGAGGCACTAGATTTCGATGCAGATGCAGATGATGACACAGATGAAATAACTACTGAAGATGATGATTTAACAACAGACGATGCTGCAGTAGAGCTCGAGTTACCAGATCCAAAATTACTAATACCAGAAGAAGGTGAGCCTAACGATGAAGATGTAGATGTTGGAATAAAGCCAATACTGGAGGTTATAGTGATTATACCATCTCTGAAAACAGTCTGAAAAACAACTTGCGTTTTTTCGTTGTGAATAGTAGTGTAGCTGACTTCTTCGTCAGAGGGATCTGCCAAAGCAGGAGTCAAGAGTGCAACTAAAGCGAGTGGAATGGTTTTGAATTGTCTCATAATGAATGTTGAAAAAAACAAATAGAATCGTTATTATCCCTAACGAGCGCGGAAATAACTAAATTGTATATAAGGGAGTGAGCTTTAAAGCCAGGCAGAAGTGAAGTGAAGGAAAAAAAAAAGGGAGAACACAAAAGTCTACAAAAAATGCTTGATTATTTATATAGTTAATCAAATTTCAATCTACCTGAAAGCTAAATTAGGACCATGACCTTATTATTTTCATTACCTTGTCGTATGTACGATTTTTTATAATTGAAAATTTTAATTATCATAATTAATATTTGAAAAAAAACCATATGCATCTCCAATTTTGATATTGATGCTGCCACTGTACGTTATAACACTAAATCTTTATATTTCATCATCTAGCTCAATTATATATAAATTTGAGTATTTTCTTTTAATGAGAAACGAATGTATTTTATTGAATAACTTATACATGAAACCTGAATATGTTTCCATGTAAATAAATTTAAAACCTGTGGTGTCATACTTGAATGATAATCATAAAGTTTAATGACACCATGCATATGCTTACGACTGGCTTTGACGTGCATTTTTATTGTGAATTTGTGAGCGAGTGGTTGAACGAATAACAATTTTTATTTGATCCATGTTAGTAGTTCATTGACATAGCTAGCAATATGATATTAATAGAAGAAATTGTTGCAAAATCCTGATTATTTTGATGTAATGGATACATTTCTATACCATCTTCAATTTTAATTTATTTTCATTCTGTAATTATTTTAATTACTCAAGACTCAAGAGCATGAAGATCAAATTAAACAGAAGGGCCAGGATAAACAGCAAACGGTTGATTTTAATATAATATACAGACATTTTGATACCAACAATTGATTCCAATTAACAATAAAACTGAATAATAATTGGCACGGTATGCAAGCGTAGAATCAAATAGTTAATAGTTATACTTACGATAATGTAAGTAAACCTAGGTTGGGTAAAGGAGATACTGATATAAAGAACTTTAAACAGAATGCCTTCCGTGTACCTTAGTTTTTTCCTTAGAAATTAATAACGACTTCTCATTTAATTATATAAATATGTGTTGGATATATTACAAGGAACAAAAATATGTATTATGTATAGATTTGCTTTTTTTTTTTAGCTCTAGTGCCTTTTTGATAAAAGCCCCATTTTTTTCTATATGGTTATCTTTTGGATATCAATAATTTGATCCCAATTCTATCGCTTCCTAACATCAACTTCTTTAGTATTCTTATGGTTGAGCAATCTTCAAATAGATGTATTTTTTTTTAACTTTTCATATATTTTCCAATTAAATTATATAACTAGAAACTATGTAAATTCTGAGGAAATCTCTACTATATATAGTGAAATAAAAACGTAATATGTCGACTATATAAGATAAGGATCAGCTCCTGGAATAGGGTTTGTTTCAGAATAGCAACATCTTAGAGCCTCCTTAGCTTAGTGGTAGAGCGTTGCACTTGTAATGCAAAGGTCGGCGGTTCAATTCCGCTAGGTGGCATTATTTTTAGTATCTTTTTTAATTAAAAGAAAAAGAAATTGAAGTGAAATCTTTCTTTGAATTTAATCATAAGGAAAGAAAAGAATTAATATTAAGAGCGGTAACCGTTTTTTTGGTTAGAAAATATCACAGAAGATACTATCAACAGGAGAATAGTTTATCAGCATCTCAATGGAGTAAAATGATTGAAAGAGAGAGACTCCACAAAGCTTTGTTCTGAATCACTTAGGTGCTATGGACAAAAAAAAGAAAAATAGGAAAGATGTATACATATGACATCCTTTACTCGTATTAATTGAGTAAGAAGTTGGAAACGGTGACAATAATACTATAAAAAGTAACAACATTACTCAAAAAAGAGTGAACCTCTAACATTAGTAAGAGGTATTTTTGCCTAGTAATAAGTCTTTTTATTTTCACAATTTTTTGGTTGTTATGAATATAGTATTTATAGAAAAAGCAGTTTAATACAGAGCCTTAATGGCCACTTGAAAAAAAAATATATATATCACCACGAAAAAAAAAAATTTAAAAAAAAAATTTAAAAAAAAAAAAACAAGATTTCTAGAAAAGAGTCCAGCAGATCTGGCCCTCGAAGATCTTGATAGAATTTTCCAAGCTTATAAGGCCTTAGAATATAGCCGTTCAGATCTGAGTTTGATGATTTTCTTAATATATTAAATAGTGAATATGATGTGAAACTTAATGGTATAAAGGTAAAAATCAATTATATATAAAAGAAATTTTCCCTGTATCTCTACCAAATTTGAAGAAAAATAAAATGCATTCTAAACTATCTTTTAATAGTATGACTATTAAAGTTACCAAGAGTTCTCACATATAATTATTAGTTTTACAATCATTATCTTCAGTATCAGATTTATACAGTACATATTCTATAAAGCTACCAATGTCTTACATAAATAATATATTCCCCAACTTCTATTAATAATTTTCTCACCTCTTGTCGAGAAATATTTTCTTTAACCATCACTACTTCTAAAGCATATTTACCATTCATGTATTTTAATAACTTTCCCAATAGTTTCGCTAATTCAGGTGATTTTCCTTCCATTAACTTAGCAATCCATCTTCTTTCCATGGCTGTCGCTCTATCTGGCTCCAACAATATAGTATCATCTTCATAAACGCTTGGTGGATATAGGTTTATATTTATGTTGGTTTTCTTTTCTGACGGGCTTCTAGAAATATTGTTGATACTTCTTGATGTAGTATTGTTAGATAAATCGGTAGTATTAGTGACATTTGCAGTTTTAGAAGTTGCGTTTGATTCAATCTTGGTTGAGTTATCTGTACTCGAATCAATATTTGTTCGTTTCTTGATACCATTTTTAGATTTCTGTAATAATTCTCGTTCAATATCCTCCTCAACTAAAATTTTGATAGTTTTGGGAACTTTCAAATGTATAAATGTTAATAATTGAGTCACATATCCATGTTGTAATAGCCAAGTCAATGCTTCCAAATATATATACTTATGATCTCTACTGGGTATCAAAGATGCAAAAGCACGAGGTTTAGAAATTGATAATAAGGACAAGAAAGTAGGAAGGGATGGAATTGATGGGAATAGGTTCTTGAAGCGTGGTGCATGATCAGCAAGACTAGCTAAAGGTGCCATTGGACTGACAATATAAGAGTTTCGTGTTTGAACAGGAAGTATTGCTCTTGCTCGTCTCCAATATATTAAATGATAAGAAAAGGATTCAATTTGTAAGAGATCTAAGCTTGACTTTTGAGATAATTTCGATAAAGCCTCTGTTGGTTTTATGCTTCTAATAAAATTGGCTAAAAGTCCATCTTTTTCTGTCTCTATATCTGTTATAATATTCTCTGGATCATCTAAAAGAAGCAAAGCATAATGTGCCATCATAGTATCATCAGTTTCGCTGGGCTCTCCATTGTTAATTGGAGCTGTAAATGATAGAAATGACCCCGGAATATAAGGTGTTGTGGTAGAAGGCAAAAAATCAAATTCATTCCTTATTGGGATCTGAAATGATCTTAATTGGTTATTTATAATAATGTTTGCAATTGAAGAGCTTGATATAGCAGAATATAAATGACTTATTGCTTGGGCCAAGGAAGAATCTGTAAGAATCTGTCTCCATAATTCGTCTCCACTTATATTGTCTAATGCTGCTTTCTCCCTCAGTTTTAAAATCTTATCAGCTTCAGTCCATACGTAGTTTGATTTGGCTTGCTCATGTCGCAGGAGCAGTGATAACCGTGAAGTTATATAATGATACATTTCATCTACTCTAAAATTATATTCAACTAAAGGTGGATTCATAACAAATACAATATGAAACATTGTCATTGAGTTATCATTTGAGCCAGCTTGGTCTGAATTCTCATCTTTAAGATTTTCCTCTTCAATATTGTTATTGGGATTGTCATCATACTCAGTAAAATAAAGATTTTCCAAAGCTTCTGAAATATTATTATCCACATCTTCTCCAGACTTTTTATTTGTATCAGCAGTAGCATTTCTTGAACTTTTTGTTTTATTCGATTTAGGGTTTTTGTTTCGTTTTCTTATTTTCCATTCGCTATCATTTATCTTATGGATAGGGTATCCAATGAATGACATTCCATCTATAGTTAATTCAAATCTTCCATTACACAAATATTTCGAAGGTGATAATAATTCTGCCAAGTATTCTTGATCAAAACCAAATGCTCTTCTCCATGATTGTTTTCCATTTGATGTATTGTTAACAGATGATGCTTTAGTCGAAGCCCTTTGATCCCTTATTGTCGAAATGGAATCTCGATCTTTATCTTTATCCTTATCCTGTGAAATAGCACTCAATTGAGGAGAATGGGGTTGTAATCCGTTGGGGCTGGATAGGGTGTCTGTGAGGTTATTATACATGTGCTTCAATAAATGTTGTCGCTTCTTCTCTTTTCTGATTCTTCTTTGATCTCTTTCATCCAAAATATCTAGTAACGTTTTACCACTCAGGTAGCCTTTTCCCGAGTTTAAATGACCTTTCCCTCTACGATGTCGCTTCTTCTGAGATCTGGATCCCCTCATTAAGTTGCTGCTATCGGGACCATCACTATCGGACAAATCACTACTTGAATCACTATCTGAGCTGGATGATAATCTTTCAAAATCCAGGATATCTGCATCTGCATCTTCATCGTCGTCGTTTGCTATATCATCTGAGGACCCGAAAATGTCATCTTCGTTCCCTTGTTTGGATAACGGAGTAGCCTGGAACCCATAATTATTGGCATCAAGGGGATAATGAAATACAGACTGAGGTCCATTATGAGACGAAACAATAAATAATATTCCCAGAAGACATGGGTTTGGGAGATATATACTCATTGGTGAGATTTTGTATTAGGAGGTGAAGGGTTGATGAAAGAAACTTTAGAGCTGATCTACTCCAAACCTTCTTTGAACTCAACGGAAGCCAACACAGTGAACACACATATAAATGTCATATACCACCACCAAACTGAGGATTCTACGTTTCGTGCGGCATGGAAGGTTGGGCAAAAGACTTTACGCTGTTATTGTGGCCTTTTTTATGTTATTACTGTGGTACAATGGCCTTTCGACAAATTCTAAGCCAGCAACAAAGTCAGACGAGTTGAGAGATAATATTGAGACTGAGGAATCTATCAGGGCAAGACTAAAATATCTGGATAGATTGCCAGATGATGCCACAACACGAGAACAATTGGCCTTCCAGTTTCCATATGATGTTCATGCTATGTTCCCAAAGCTCATTTGGCAAACTTGGAAGGTTAATTTGGAAGACAAGTCATTCCCATCTCATTTCTATGAATTTCAAAGCATCTGGGACGAAAGAAATCCAGAATATGCTCATACGGTCTTAAGTGATGATACTGCCCAATATTTCATAGAACAGACTTATAAGCAGATTCCCTCTGTCGTGGAAGCATACAACTCCATGCCAAAGGCCATTTTAAAAGCAGATTTCTTCCGTTATCTAATAACTTATGCGAGGGGAGGAGTATACTCAGATATAGACACATATTCGATACAACCTGTGGACGACTGGTACTCTCACGAGGTTGAAGTGAGAGCTGCCCGAGACTATGTCAGTACTCCCAAAACTGGTAGGAAACATGAAATGCCACCAATTGGGTTGGTGATTGGCATTGAGGCTGATCCAGACCGACCTGATTGGAATGATTGGTATGCGAGACGTATACAATTTTGCCAATGGACAATACAGGCAAAACCTGGACATCCATTACTACGCGAATTAATTGCCAAAATCACAAATATTACACTCACGAAAAAAGTTGAGGGGAAATTACAACTATCTAAAACAAAGGAACAAGGTAGTGAAATAATGGACTGGACTGGACCTGGTATATGGTCTGATACAGTATTTGATTATTTAAACGACTTCAAAATTTCATTGGGAGCTAAAAATGTCCCTAAAGTGGTAGACTGGAGAACATTTACAGGCATGGACCATCCCTTGATTTATTCTGATGTTATGGTATTGCCAATTACTTCATTTAGTCCTGGTGTTGGTCAAATGGGGGCCAAACATGACACTGATCCTATGGCATATGTTAAACATGTTTTTGAGGGATCTTGGAAGCCTGAATCAGACAAGATGTAATTTTCATGATAAGATATACCAAAAATCCCTCCTTAAATAAAAAGATTTCATTTGATTTTTAATACAGTTGTTGCATGCCATCCACTCATTGCAATTGAACCATAACTAATGCCTTATATCTATATAGATATCAGTTATTGTTATATTCATATATTAATCATATGAATATTAATATTAAATTAGAGGAGCTGAATCTCCGATTTATGAATATTTGACTTTATTAGTTAGTAAACTTATGATTATGATTAAGTGTTCATACCTTCAAATTCTGTCACAATCGCGCTTAGAATTATACTCTTAGTCCCTTTAATTGGGAATACTCACCCCAACTTTATTACCAAACTTAACAAACTCTCCCTTATAATGTAAACCTCATCTACCACTAGAGTTCAAATATGAAACATATTGCATCTGTTTTTCTTAGTTACTTTCAGAAGACAGAACTCTAATGGGCTACATGTATTAATAAGTCTGATGCGATTGTCTTTAATAACTGTTTATATATGTCATTAATTATCAACAAAATACTAGTCTATTACGATGGCCGCATCAGATGTTTTCCCTTTGGTATGAGTTTGGAAGTTCATTTGTGGACTTTTTACCGTAGTGAGTAAGCTTTTACCAAATCTATTTTTTCTTTTCAATTGATAAGTTCCATTGTATATCACATCATTTTCTTCACTATCAGATTCCAATACAACTATTGATGAGGAAAGTTGCGGTTCATACATACTAGATCTAATTGACTTCTCTGTGATCTGTATGCCATTGGACCAAAACCGATTATCAAAGTTTGATTTCATGCTTTCATTATGATCAGAAAATCTTATACCTGTTTCCTCTTTCTGGAATACCTCGTTTGAATCCTCATTATACACATCTTTATGAATTTGATCATCTATTTTGAAGTTGGTTATATCCAATTCCTTTTTTCTATTTACCGGGGAGTTTTCTACTTTGACATTTTGATGATTGTTTGCCAATTGATTTAACACGAACTGTTCTGTAATAGACCTAACTATTTGCATTTTAGAACCATACTCACATGATGGAGACTTGGTTGAGTCCATTCTATTTGTATCCTTTGCTTCTCGATCATTTTGTCTATTCTTCTCTTCTTCAACCTTCCCATTCTCAGTTTTAATTTGCCGTGAATTTCTTGAGTTTATTAATGCAGGCTTTTTTCTTCGGCTAAATGAGTTACCATAATATACACTTGATAATGTTCCGCCTTTAGGTAACTGTTCAACTATAGAAGGTTTATGTACAATATTTTGATGTTTTGAGTAATAATTCAAAAGATAAAAAGGGGAGTCATTTTTTTGTTTATTTACTGAAAGTCCCTGATTTTGGTTTGAATAAAATGGCGTTTGTAAAACGTTAGTGGGTGATCTTCTTTCTATTTCCATGGAGGTATTTTTAATATTACTTATATCCCCATATTTCTTTGTAGAGTCATTTTTTGTTACATAATCGTAATCGATAATCGCTTTGATAGATTTCGGATCCTTAAATGAAGATGTCATAGGGGGGATGGGTCTTGGTGGTAAACCTGCAAATGAATAGGAATCTTTTACAACAGCTCTCGATGAATTATGATGATATGAAGCGGGATGATTTCGTTTATTCGGATTATAGAGTTTTGGATTTTTAAATTTTCTCTTATTGGGTGCTGATGAATATAATGTGGAGAAGATATTAGTTCCATTTTGATGGTTGGGACTGGTATTTATTGTTTTTGCTGTTGAAATGCTATCATCTTTTTGTGATGGAGTATCTGAAAATTCAGTGACTGTGAAGTATGGCATTGTCCTATCTAATAAAGAGATGGGAACAATTTCATTTCCATCCTCAGGTTGGGTGCTATCTTCTATTCCAGTTATTATTTCATGACTTAAAAAATGGTATTGTAGCTTAGGCGGTTTCTTAGGAATACTTCCGAAACGAATAGGTAAATGTACCGGGGGTTGAATGGGAGAATTATTAGTTGATAGAAAAGGTGAATCTTCTTCTTCTTTTTCTTCTTCTTCTTCTTTTTCTTCTTCTTCTTCTTTTTCTTCTTCTTCTTCTTCCTCTTCCTCTTCCTCTTCCTCTTCCTCTTCCTCTTCCTCTTCCTCTTCCTCTTCCTCTTCCTCTTCCTCTTCCTCTTCCTCTTCCTCTTC
>BCKZ01000020.1:150830-424788 GCA_001600815.1 Alloascoidea hylecoeti | reverse complement strand
CTTCCTCTTCCTCTTCCTCTTCCTCTTCCTCTTCCTCTTCCTCTTCCTCTTCCTCTTCCTCTTCCTCTTCCTCTTCCTCTTCCTCTTCCTCTTCCACCTCCTTCTCCTCATCCGATGATGATGATGATGATGATTCAGTTGATGAATCTAATAAGTTAAATTGAAATTCAGGCATGTCAAACGCTAATTCTTGGGTTTCAACAGGTTCACTCTCACTATCAGATACTTCAGATACTTCAGATACTTCAGGTAAATCATCAATATCTTTTCCGCTAAGACCATCAAATGTGTTATTCTTCCGTTTTCCAAATTTCGTTATCTTTTTACCTTTCGATTTCTCTTTTTGAACAATTTCTTCGGTGTATCTCACTCTTTCTCTTTCTATTTCAATTTCGAGAACAGTGGGCCTTTTCATAAATACAAAGTCTGCCTTCACTGGCTGTGGTTGGTTTAAAGACAATATTTCGTTGGTGTTTGAACCTACCCGTATTCCTTTTCTTGTTACTGTTAAAGGCCACCATCTATCATATACATTTGCGTGCCTATAACACCGGGGACAATATTTCATTACAGTTTTAGGATTAGGTGGGTTGAAATGGATTGATGAGTAATATGTTCCACAGTTATCACACTCATAAATCTTCGATTTGTCTGTGGAGTTATATAGAATAGTGTTTGTAAAACTATCTAAAATTCGAAAGCGACGTTTAATAAGCATATCATTTGTTTCTGAACTTAGCTTTTTTGGAATTGGTCCTATAAAAGACCATATTGTGTTGTTTACCTTTTCAAGTGGTATATTTTTCCCCATAGTTCTCAAAGATTTTAATTTTCGGGGTCTTAAACTTCTCTTTTGACCTTCTGAGTCCAATATTGATGGCGTTCCTGCCCTTGAAGACATTGATGAGGGTGTGCATCCTTCAGATGAAATATCTGTTTGGTCCAGAAGATGAAAGTTCATGGGGATATCATCAACTTCTTCGCAACTTACACTAGGTGTTGGGTAAAAGCTTCCATTCTGACTATATTTAATTGATTCAGGTTCCTTTAATTTAGTCTCATCGCTATCATCATCATAATTATTATTATGGCCATATTTGTTCTTCTTGCGTTGCTCATCCAAATTTTGATAATATTGATCCGGAGCATACCTTCCTCTATTATTTCTTTCACAGGTTGCACATAAGCATTCTCTATTATCCATACCAAAGTAGTTATCACCATAAGATACTGTGATTTCTTCACCTACAAGAATTATCCTACAAGCCACAAGTGTCATTCTTCCTCCAGTTGCAACATAGCGTGTATTCCCATTACAGTCATGATTAACAAATCTACTTGGTCCAAGCATTAACAGTTCTTGATTCTTTCTTGTTGAGTTTACAATTGAAAAATCTCTGCTCTTAAGAAGGGTTATATCCTTTTCTGTCATTGGAACGAGACATCCAATCAAATATTTGATTTGTTCGCCTTCTTTATAAGGCCTTCGAGCAACGACAGATGCTTCAATAACACCACTCCCAAGGTCACTAATATACCTATCAGTTGTATTGATTTCGAACCCAGCTTCCGGAAGATAAATTTCAGCATACCTTCTGATATGAAAGTTAAATTCTTTTTCCGATTCTTTTGGTATTACATTTTGCTCAACAAATTTCTGAACAGCAGAGAATGTGCAAAAATGTTCATTAAATTTTTTGAAGTTAGGTTTTTTACAATTAATAATGAATCTTTTTAATAATTTGATAACTTGGTTTGAAGTTGGTGAGGATAGATTCCTAAATTTGTTAACTTTCCGAGTGAATGACCAGTAATAAACCTATCAAAAAAGTTAGTTAATCATTTATTGCTATTTTATGAAAGATTAAGTTTCTTTATTACCTTGTCAATCAACAAATGTGTTAAAAAGTCGTCAAATAACGAAATGGTATTGCAATCTAACATGACATTTGGTAATAAATCGTAAATAAATTAACAAGCTCGGCCGAAAAGTAAGGAGTCCAAATACCACGAATCTAGTAGAATTTGAATGATGATTAATATATTACGCCAGAATCTTGGGTCAAACCATGTAGAACTAGTCTTAGCTATGGGAATTATTTCTGTGAATTCCAACCCTTTTCCAATGTCTGCGTCCACCTAAAATATGGTCGGTATATCTTCCTTTGGATAAGTATCACTCAGTTCGTTAAGTTCTTCTATCTACGACTATGAGGGTTGGGTTCGATATAAATACCTATTATTAGTGTCATATTTGTGATGTAAATTACGCTTAATCAGTATGATAATTACCCATGTTATATACTTCAGTGAAACAATGGCCCCTATTATCTACTCAAGCTTCAACCTATTCTTGTGGTAATAAAGGAATAATGGATTTATAAAGTTTTATTCTAAATGGTGGGTTCATGCTATTATCATCAATTCTGTGTACTGAAAAAAAGTCATAATGCTCTACAGCTAGATCAAGTCTTGTAATAGCTCCCTTTTAAAATATATCTACTAACAATGAAATTATAAGCTTAAGCTTGTTGTATATATTTATGAGATATGAGTGAGTATGAATATGAATATAATATCTGTAAATTAATGTGTAAATCTAACGGTAACGATTAACTCTAGATCTCTAGATCATGTCCTTATTGAAAATCTATCAATACTTACAGTAGATCTAGATATCTATCTATCGATTGAGAACATCGGAATCCAAAATAATGCCATTGTCAGCTGCTTCTTCTATCAGTTCTCTTTGCCTTATCATTTGCTCTTGTGCGACCCTTTCTTCAAAAGACAGCATTCTTTGCTCAGCCACACTAACAGCATAACCGGATATAAACGCTACATTATAAAACACCTTGAATTGAAATGATGTTCGGATACGAAAGAATCTGCTGAACTTGTAGAGAAGACCGAATGAAGAAAGCCCTATTAAGGCTCCTTTGGCGGCACCATAGGCAGCACCTTCAAATAGCTAAAAAAAACATAAATTATTAGTTACACGGTCAGACATCAAATGAATCATCTTTTATCGGCTTACTTCACGCCATAGTTTGTTGACGGTGTCAGGATGGTGGTGGGCTGGCTTCATGTTTTTGTAAAAAATTCCGTGGATCTTTCTTGTAGGAGCTTTAATTATGGCGCAATAAAGTGGCTAGTAAAACAATGCGCCACTTTTACGTAACTACTTACTTATCGTGTACTAAGCTACGATTCCACAGTCAAAATCTTCTTAAGCATTATAAGAACTGGTATTGTATCTTATTAATTTTATGATCTCGTGTTAATTTATGAGAATTTTGTGGAGTTCCAAAATGTAAAATGCATTACTGAATTATCGATTGGATTAATAAATAAAATTCATGGATACAAGTATGGTGGTTAAAATATTTATAAATTACACTAAATTCATTAGTGTCAATAAATATTTAAAAGTTTCCATTTTCTAATTAATAGTTGTTCAATCTCAATGTGGATCTCATTTCTGAACTCATTCAAAGATTCGTTTTGGGGGACCAAACTTCTTGCTGTTATCTTATCCGGCATTCTAAAATTGTACAAATATTTTTTTATAGATTATATATAGAGATATATCTAAATGAGGATTAATCGTTTTATGACCAGGCTACCATTTAATTTACTCTTCTGGAACTTTCTTGAGCTCAAAATTTCTTTTCCTAAAAGGAACGGTATTTATTATCATTATTGAGACTATGTGAACCCGTTTCGTGTTCGAGTTTGAAAGAAATATTCTTTATCAACATCTCATCACATTTATCAACTTGGAATGCTAGTAAAAAGAAATTTAGAGGCATTACAAGTATCTTCTGAAGTAATGGTTTGACATATCCATCTGAATTTATAGTCGCAGGAGTAAATCGTTCTCGCTCATTTGTAACAGCTACATAATCAAAAATGGTTGTAAATACATTAGGCCCATCAAGATAAATTTGACCAGTCTGATCAATTCTCCAATCAATAATTTCTGAATTTGGATTTGAATTTGAACCAAATCGATTTTTCTGCATATTAAAGCAACATATTCTCCATTTGATAGGTTGAGATTTATCTACCGCATCATCTTTGAAGTATTTCCTGCAGCACTATCTTCCAATTGACGATGATAACAATAAAAGTAACAGCATTACCAGCCAAATGTACAGATAAACTCGGATCCCAGTACTCATTTAAATGATCTATCATTTTTCTTTATAATGAGAGCGACTATGATCAAGGTTATCTTCCGGTGATAATCCAACATTAACGAGATATTTTCCACGTGAAGCACTAAATTCATTGATATTATCATTAAGTATAGTATTCACTTCCGTTGATGTACCAAGACATATGTTTTTGTCACAATTGGTATATTCCTTTTTCTAACCATATATTTGATAATCAAAATATGAAATTTTTTCCCGAAATGGGATAATATTGACGTCAGCATTAAGATTAATATTGTTAGTAATATTTTTATTGAGTTAAAGACCCCAATGATGAATATCACTAATCTTTAACATTTCCAAACCTTCCTCTTTATTTTTGATAGGTATTGACCTAGTATTGTACTCAACTGTGGAGTAATAATCTAATTTCTAAATATCATCCTCATTTGAGAAATGTTTACGAGGATCAATAATATTATCTAGGTCTTGGACACAGATAGGATTTCTAATATATTCTGATTGTATACTCTTTGCATCAAGAATATTTTAGTTGATAGTTTGAAGTTAATTTCTTATTTCACTTATGCTATAAAATGACATATTTTGAGATGATTGATTTTATTTTAAAGCGATCTCTTCAACTTCTAAATTAGAAAAAGCTGTTTCAACGGCGTCATAATATTCTTTACAAGTTTCACTAAAACGCAAAGCATCGAGAAATGATAAGTGATCGATACTTAAAAGGATGATTTCGTGTGGAAGATCGTTTAATTTAGTCATTATAAATATGATAAGGAGAAGGAAAAAATTGAAAGCAATTTTATATAGGTAATGTATTTAAGCTGAAGTATCTAATAAAAAATTTTTCTGGTTGTGGATATTAATAATTACCTGATCAGGTCTAAGCATTATGGATCATAGTAATCGAACAAGTATAGTGTGGCTTTCATTCAGAACGCATATGATGAATGGGGGATTTGAGAGCTACAGTCTACAGAGCAAAAGTAATATCTGGTCAAAAATGATTAAGGTCTTAATAATCTCAAATGATGTTTATCAAGAGGCCTATTATTATTTATTTAGTGTGCACATACATAATTGGAGAGCACATCTGGCACAGGGAAAAATGCTATGCATAATGAATGCCCTTTTGTGGAATCATGAACTCTCAGATCCCCCCCCCTTATGCATTTTGTTCAAAATATGAATTAACATAACCTTATACTGTAAGTTCCTTCGCGAAACGGAAAATCGAAAATCGAAAATATGCAATCGCCATGCAAACCTTATGCATAAGCTTATAGTTTAATTGAAACTTGAAGATAAATTGAACTTTTGAAATTCATTATTAATTCTAAACATATTTAAACATTGACATATATAGCCAAAAATTGAGCTATATATTATTATTATTATATTTATGTAATACAACTGATATAAAAAATCGTAAACTAACATAAACAAAAGGATATAATATAATAGTATATAATATATAAGCTTATGGGTAACAAATTCAGATTTTTACAATCATGAATTAAAATGTAGATGAAAAACAACGATGTTATTAGATACACCAATTACTTATTATGTTATCTTTATTATTCGCAATTGAATATACCTGGAAACTACTTTATAATAAAGTAAGAAATTCTTGTAAAAATCCACATTTAAATTCTATGAAATGAAGGTTGCTTCAGAGTAACCAATTCCAGATTCTTTTAAAGGTTTATCAGCACCTGGCAAAGAAACTTCAATATTCATATCGTTACAAAATTGATAGATGAAAGGTTTTGTTCCAGCTACGCCAGATACAACCTTTTTGACGATTCCTGGAATTTCTCCCATAACATCAACTCTTTCAACTAATTTATCAAGTTTGGCTTCAACAACAGCGGTTGCAATTTTGGCGGTTTTATTCTCAACTTCTTTATCTGTTGACTCGACAATAGGACCTGAAAACTTAAATGTCATAGATTTAGGGACGGGCCAGCCAATATCATCTTCTTCGCTTTCATTTGTGATTGCTTCATTATCAACAGATCCAAATAAAATTTTATCATTCTGTACAACGACACCAATAGTAACTCTTGTGTTATCATAGGATGGTGGTGTAGTGAACTCCATTTGAACAGCACTTAAGGTAGGACCTTGAAAGTTTAAAAAATTCCAACTAGAAGCAGCGTGATGTGGCTTCATTCCTTGTAAAGCCATAACAAACATTGCAGTTCCTTCAATTTCTAAAGTTTCACCTTTTACTATGAGAGTACCCTCACATTTAGACCTTGGCCAAAAAATATGTCTCATTGTTCCCCATGGAGCTTCAGGATCATTACCATAGGTTGTGACACCATCTTTTCCAACCTTGAAAGCCGGGGCCGTTTTAGTAACTTTTAGATCCACAATGGAGTCCTCATTGACAAGAGATTTAATAGAGTATTCAGTACCTTCCCCATTTAATTCAAAGGCCAAATTATCGGCATAAAAGTTTGTTTCATCCGGTTGAAAATCAGTTAAAGCAGTTGAGGTCCAGACTAAACTTTTCTTGGGATCATCCTTATGATATAATCTGAAGGTAAATTGACCAGTAATATGAACACCACCAACATTGGAATGTATAAGTTGAACAAAACCAATATAGCCAGTTTTAGGACAGGTAAAATAAAAAACTTGAGTTTCTACATTGGTGTGATTTGGAACTTGCCATTTGAAATCATCTCTCGTTGCTTCAGAGAATGGATTTTTGTTCTTTACAGTATCTGTAACTGGATGAATTGCTTCTTTACCATAAACAGGCTCTGCTGTCCCCGTCAAAGCGGAAACACTTCCTTGAACCCATTTAAACATATTTGTAAGTAGTGATTATCTGTATTTAATTAAACAAATCAATTGAAGGGGCGGAGATTATTTGTTAACGTTGTTTTTTGTTTTCATCTTATATGTTCAAATCTTTTCACATCCATACATCTGTATAAAACTGAGCAGAAAATTAAATTATTCGGGGAAAATGCCCGTAAATAGTACTTTTTCATAATTAATTTTTAAAACCGTAATTCTATAATTATAAAATATTCGGTATAAGGTTTCTATTTTTCCATTATCGGATAATAATTATTAATTAATAGATTGAAAAATACTTGGAACGACAGTTGTGATAAATATTATAACGATCTGACAAAAAATGCCCATACAATTCTGTGGAAATATTTGTCTAATATACTTATTAGTGATTTTTAAAGGAATCTATAAGATTGTACAAATATGCGATTTATTAACTCTAATTATTAGGAGTGACAAGCAACATCAGATCTCAAAACTTTGAGACTCTTTTTGAATTTAAACTTGTTGTCATATGCTTATAGTTTAATCAGTCTTTGATATCATCACCTAGTGATTATTCCTGCTTGTCATATGAGAATATATTTATAGGTTTATCCCACCAAGATTCAACGTCTTGCTCAAACCAACATATCGTTTTTTTGAGGCCTTCTTCTAAATCAACTTTGGGAACCCATCCTAACTGTTTAATTTTTGACCAGTCTATTCTGTAAACATCATCATTAAAAGGTCTATCTTTCACATGTAGAACATTTTCATCTAATAGTTGATCTTCATAGCTTTGCAAATGCAATTGCTGCTGGTCCTTAGAACCATTAGTATTATTAACTTCACTAATTTCTATAGAAAAAGATCTCTTTATCATCATTTTGATTAATAATTTTGTTAGATTGTTGTTTGTTATTTCTGTGTAATCATCAATCCCAACATTGTATATTTCACCAAAATTCCCCTTTTCTAATATTAAAATAACTGCTGAAATTACATCAGATATATATAAATATCTTCTAGATTGTTTCCCATTTCCATGTATTGGACAATATCCCGTTATAGGCGATCCCATACACTCGGGATTGCAATAGAAATTGTAACCATCAAGAATAGCTTCTTCACTGCCCACATTCGATTGTTGGATATTTTGAATAGCTTTTTTAAGATTTAAGATGAATTTAGGTATAATTTTTTCAGGAAATTGTCTTGGTCCATAAACATTATTAAAGCGTAAAATTATTATAGGCAAACTTTTGGATTTAGCGTACGATAATAATAATAAATCACCACTTGCTTTTGACACACTATAAGGATTTGTAGGATTTAAAGCTGAATTTTCGTTAAATAATTTATTTGTTAAGTCCTTGATATCATGATCATGATCATTTATGGGTGGTAGTGATGATGTTTGTATCGAAGGACCATAAACTTCATCTGTTGAAAAGTGTATAAACTTTTTTATTTTGAATTTTATTGATAATTGAATTAAATTATGTAAACTCATTGTATTATTTTGAAAAACCTTTGATGGATTTTCAAAAGAATAATCGACATCAGAATCAGCAGCACAATTTATAATGATTTCAATATTATTTAATTTGAAAACATTTTCTAATAATGAATAATCAATAAGATTAAAATGATAAAATGAAAATCTCTTTTTATACTTATTGTCATTATAAAAATTCTGGAAATTCTTGACTGATGAAACATAACTTAATTTATCAACAACAATAACATTAAAACTGTTGTATGAAGGATTATTCAGCATATTCTCAAGAATATGAGAACCTATAAATCCTGCACCACCAGTTACCATAATTGAAGTAGGTTTGTTCATGTCTAGTGTGTCGTCAATACTAATATCTTGATAATGATTACAATGTTGTGGAAGACTTCGGTCTCCTGATGATAGCATATTAAAATTTGATTTTTTTAGATCTATTTCTAAATTTTGGATTCCACTAAGTGTTTTTGTTTCATCCAAATCTTCAATGATGTCAATAGAGTTTACAGCTTGTACTTTATTTGTGTGCACATTGTTGTTCATAAACTTATCATGATCCATTTTAAATTACTATATGTGGGCCAAGATGTAACCGGAAAGAAAGTAAGTAACATATTCCATACGCTTGATGTTGATATTTGTTTGTAATATATCAGTCCAGCCATATCATGACTGGTGATGGCCAAATTTGAAGGATAAATCCATCCATGACCTAATTAATAAAATAATTCTCTGATTTATCCGGATCCCGAACCAGTATGAAGATTTCCATACATCATGATCATGATAAGCTTTATTTCTTGAAACTATGTAAATCTGGGATCATAATAAGAGGAGATATATTGCTGAAGACATGTACATCTCTTACATATTTAGAATCAATATTGCAAGAATTCGAAGAATTGTAAGATCCTTACATGGTCTATTTGCGATATCCAACTGATTCACAGGTCACGCTTACCTAATTGTGTATCTGTACATTAGATAAGCACACAGTGAGTATACTGATCGTTCTCTTGTGATGAGATCTACTCCTGTGATAGTATATGTCTTTACACCTGTTCTTGAGCAATCATGCCATCTATGGCTTGATTTTAAGCCATATTTATATATGCATATGCATAAAGCTTAATAGGCACAAGCAAGCTGCACCATGTGTAAGGTACCACAAGTTCGAAAATACAATTAGCGAAATGTTATTTATAAGTTGGCCTTGGATTCGATAATTATTTAGTATACCTTTGAGTCAAAAAACATATATAGTGGGGGAAGTACTGGATCGTTAATCTTATAGTACAGATTGAAATTTGGAAAGGAGGCAACACTTTACTGTATAGAGTGGTTGGGGATCCTAATGGCACATACCGCCGTAGGTTCTCACATACAACTATTGGAGGAGGCTTTTAATGAGACTCATGAGCATCTTTTATTCAAGCAGGAAAGCATACGTATCCAAAAAGCTAATATTGCGATGCATTGGTTTCTTGACAAGTAGATAGACGTGTTGGAGTACATTTGAGATCTCCTCATAAAAGTTTATCACATTTCAGGAATTATGAGCCTTCCATATGTTGTAATGGTGAATAAATACCTAATGCTAATGTCTCCTTCAAAATACTGGGACCCCATGGATCAGGATATCATTGACAATCTGATTGACTCCAGTACTCGTAGGGTGGCATCCATCCATGGGGTTAAGGGTGCCAGCCAACACTAAGTATTAAATTTGAATTTTTAATTTATATGCACTAATATAATCTATAGAGTTTACAGATCATTATATTTTAGAAACAATTTAAGGCTTTGTAGAGTATTCAACGGGTGGTTATTAAATTTAACACCACACTTAAACGACAAGATACTAAAAAAATAATGGAAATACTGGGAGTTGGTGCATCAAATTCTTTAAAACTACTGGAATTTTGGAATAGTGATCGATTAGTTGAGCCGTATTATGAAAATATAAAGGGACGCTACAAAAAGTTGGTGTGTTTTTAAGGATGAATCAATTTCCGATTTTTGCCCTGATTCAAATTGCAAAGTTACATTATCTGAAAATGATATTAAACAAATAGTTTCAGAAGATTATTTTAACAGATATTTGGAATATTCTAGTCAATCATTTGTTACAAGTAGAAATGATATTCATTGGTGTCCATTTCCAAATTGTTCAAATGCTGTTGAATGCAAAGTATTTGCACCAAATGATTTACAAAAAAGAGTTCCAACAGTAAAATGTACAGTAGGTCATGAACATTGTTTTGGTTGTGGATTAAATGAATCCCATGAACCGGCACCATGCAAGCAAGTTAAATTATGGTTTAAAAAATGTGCTGATGATTCAGAAACTAGTAATTGGATAATTGCAAATACAAGGGCGTGTCCAAAATGTCATTCCTCCATAGAGAAAAATGGAGTCTGTAATCATATGACTTGTCAGTCATGTTCCTATCACTTTTGTTATAAAATAACATTGATGCAAAACTACTAAAAGATATACGACAGAAAATGGAAAAAATTACAAGATGATGATGTATGCCATGGATAGAAGTACAATTTTTACAACAATCAATGGATATTTTAACGAAATGTAGGCAAACATTAAAATGGACCTATACTTTTGCATTTTATTTACCAAGAAATAAAAACTTAACAGTTATATTTGAAAATAATCAAGCAGATTTAGAAAGAGCTGTTGATAATTTGGCTGAGATGTTTTTAGATTCTTCAAGATATGTTGAGATTGAAAAGAAGGTAATTGGACTTTTATTTCAAATGAAGAAAACTCAAGTCTATCCAATCTTTTAAAAGGCAAAAAGGAAAACATAAGGAAATTGCAGGCTAGCGAGATTATGTAGATGGATAATGTTAATATTAATGGTTTTAATCGCAAGCTTTAGCCCTCGGACCAAACAAATATTTATAATATATAGTATAAGGACTTTTAGTTCTATACGACTTATGATGTGGACAAAGGCAATGAGGTCATACTTCACTATATAGAGTGGCGGCCGTTTATGATGTTAACGGCGCTAACACCAAAATCTTAACTTAAAATGTCATTTTATATAGACTAATTTTAGAAGTTAAGGAACATTATGGAGTACAGTTTTAAGGTCTTGTACTAATGCCAGGCTTGGAAGAGTACTCAGTAGGGTTATAACGTAATTATTTTGGAGTGGTGAGGTAAAATCAGTCAGGACCCAGGACCGGCCGCATGTACTAGAACCTAAAATGAATTGATGATAGCAAGTGGCTACCCAAATCCGGGGCAATAGCAAAATCTGCGGGTATCAAGTTTGGAGCTAAAACTTTCAGAATATCTTTTTCTTAAAATCGGATAAAAGTTAGTTACAGTTCAGAAAAAGTGGTTATGACGATATATTTCTCAAAAAAGATTTCAGGGGAAAGAAAATATTTTATACATTATGTAAATAACTACTTTGCATTCGTATTATAACTTATAAGAGGGGTCATTTGGCATCAAAACGATTAAAACTGTTAAAATCGACAACAAAAAGTGGTGGCTGTGAGTGTTTTAGAGATTAAATTTACTCGAACGATCACGTGTAGAGTCCTACAAACACAATAAATATTCAGACATTGAAGTTAATTAAATGACTGTGATTGCTTTTGCTTTCATTTTGGATAACCTATCACTTTTATTCACTCTTACTAATTATACGCTCTACTATCTAGTTCCACCACCAAAAAATGTCAGTCTCAATATCTAGTGATGATGATGTTTACATGTATACCGAAAATGATGACAATGACAACCAATATTATGAAGGATCAGACGATACTGATAGCTCATCAGACTCTGTTATAGCGATCAGCGACGAATCAGAGAATGATGAATATGAAGAAGATAATGTTGAAAATATCATGGATTTCGAGGAGGATGAAGATGAAGATGGTTCTGATTACGCTACCAGCTTTGATAATGTTCATCCGGAGGATGTATATGGAGTAAAGTATAAACCTTTAACGCCACAGGAGCTGGATTCACTTAAACGACAAGAAACAACTAAAATAAAGGGAATACTGGGAGTTGATGAATCAACTGCTTTAAAACTACTGGATGCTTGGTCTTGGAATAGTGATCGATTACTTGAGTCTTACTATGAAGATTATGATCGGACATTAGTAAAAGCTGGTGTGTTTATAAACAAAGATGGAATTCCAACATTTGATGGAATTAAAATCATAAAAGAGCCACCTGATTTTATGTGTCTTATATGCTGCAATGATGAGGAGTTGGTATCCGTTTTTTTACCATGTGAACATAAATTTTGCATTGATTGTTACCGAATGTATATCGAAGGAAAAATTGATCAAAGAAATATCAGCTTATTAAAATGCCCTGATCCAAATTGCAAAGTTACATTATCTGAAAATGATATTAAACAAATAGTTTCAGAAGATTATTTTAACAGATATTTGGAATATTCTAGTCAATCATTTGTTACAAGTAGAAATGATATTCATTGGTGTCCATTTCCAAATTGTTCAAATGCTGTTGAATGCAAAGTATTTGCACCAAATGATTTACAAAAAAGAGTTCCAACAGTAAAATGTACAGTAGGTCATGAACATTGTTTTGGCTGTGGATTAAATGAATCCCATGAACCGGCACCATGCAAGCAAGTTAAGTTATGGTTTAAAAAATGTGCTGATGATTCAGAAACTAGTAATTGGATAATTGCAAATACAAGGGCGTGTCCAAAATGTCATTCCTCCATAGAGAAAAATGGAGGCTGTAATCATATGACTTGTCGATCCTGTCATCATGAATATTGTTGGGTTTGTTTAAATCCTTGGTCTAAACATGGAAACCAATATTATGTTTGTAATAAATTTGATGCTGGTGAAGGTGATGAGAATCAAGGAGAGAAAAGAACTAGTGCCGAAACCTCTAGGTTAGAGTTAACGAGATACTTACATTACTACAATCGTTATAAAAATCATGAAGAGTCTAATAAAATTGATGCAAAACTACTAAAAGATATACGACAGAAAATGGAAAAATTACAAGATGATGGTATGCCATGGATAGAAGTACAATTTTTACAACAATCAATGGATATTTTAACGAAATGTAGGCAAACATTAAAATGGACCTATACTTTTGCATTTTATTTACCAAGAAATAAAAACTTAACAGTTATATTTGAAAATAATCAAGCAGATTTAGAAAGAGCTGTTGATAATTTAGCTGAGATGTTTTTAAAACCAGTTAATGAATTGAAAGATTTGAAGATTAAGATGCTAGATTCTTCAAGATATGTTGAGACTAGAAGAGAAGTTTTATTAAAATTTGCTTCTGAAGGGTTAAAAGAAGGTAATTGGACTTTTATCTCAAATGAAGAAAACATAAGACTATCTGATCCTTTTAAAAAGAAAGCTAAAAAGGAAACCCCAAAGAAAGAACTTACAGGAAGACTACGAAGCTCAAGGCGAGCTGCAGCTTAAAATATAAGCATTTTGAATAGATGGATTCATTTACAAAATTTTGTATTTGGTTGGCATTTCTCATTTTTTTCGCACATTTGCTATAGCTATATTCTAACTATATTAATGAAATTCACATTTAATTAATCATTATTTATTTATTCATTACAATTTTTGTTGATAATCCATATACTTGATTTTGATTTAGCTATATTATGACAAAATATTTCAATAAAAGTTTTTTCCATATAAAATTCATTTCACAACTAATTATGTAGTGCAACTGGAATTCTTGCGTGTATTATACAGACCAGTACACATATTACGCGATTTAGTCGGCCAGACACCCATACACCATAATGCCTGATAGCTTTTTACTTTTTTGGTATAATTGATTCTAAATATAATCAAATGTCATCGTACCACAATTCCAATGAAGGGAGCAGTTCTCTTCCACCGGTCCCCATCGTTGCTTCCAGTGACCCCCGTCTGGACTGGTCCCCGATAAACTCTGCATTGGTATGTTTACTTTGATACATAATAATAAAGTATAAGATAACTTACTTTTATTTTTTTTATTAGTCCCTCGACCCAGATAATATGTCTTTATGGGACCAATTGGTCCAGGCTACTGAACAATTAGGAGGCGGATTATCGTCACATTCTTCGCCATCTACAAAAGATACTGTTAGGAAGGTGTTTCGGGATCTATTAACAAAATTTCCATTGTTATATGGATATTGGAAGAGATACACAGAAGCAGAATATTTATTTTCAGGTGTAGAGGGAGCTATTGAAGTATATGAACAATCTGTTTCTGCATTTCCTATATCAGTTGATATATGGACACAATATATTACGTTTGCGATTCAATATAACGGGGATAATATTTCAAAGATTCGATTATTGTGTGAAAGAGGTGCATCTTTATGTGGAAGAGATTTTTTGTCTCATCCATTTTGGGATAAATATTTGGAATTTGAAGAATCATTATCACCAAACAGTGAAGAAGTTTTAAAGATTTTATTAAAGTTGATTAAGATTCCTTTACATCAATATGCACGATATTTTGAGAAGTTTTTAAGTATTAGTCAAATACATTCAAACGAAAAGATTATTGATGATGAGATTACGTTGAAGAGTATTCTTGAAGGACTTGGAAATGAAAATCCTACGGAAGAAGAGATTCGAAAAGAAATTACTAACTATAATTTAAAAATATTTGCAGCAACACAACAAGGGACAAATTCGAGATGGAAGTTTGAGTCTAAAATCACTCGCCCATATTATCATTCTGCACCATTAGAACCTTCCGAATTAGAAAATTGGAATGATTATTTAAATTATGAAGAATCTGTTGGATCTTTTGAATCAATTAGGTTTCTGTATGAAAGGGCATTGGTTCCCTGTGCGAATTATGAATCGATATGGTTGAGATATATTAGGTGGATGATGATAAAAGAAAAATCAGAAGAAGTGATGAATATATATCATCGTGCCGTAACCATTTATATACCCAAGGCGCGTTGCTTTATACGCCATCAATATGCTTTGTATTGTGAAAGTTTGGGCAAGCTTCAATATGCAAAAGATGTTTATGATTCATTACTGAAAAATGGTATTGAACCGATTACATCATGGAAACATCGAATTCAATTTGAAAGAAGGTACCATGGATCAGAAACAGCTATACAATTTTGCAATTCATTAATAAAACAACATTCAAGTAAAGGAACTAAAGATTTCAAACTTCCAAGTGAGAATGAGAATGACAAAGATAATAAAGACAGTAATAGTAATGATGACAGTAATGGTTATTTAGTTAACTATGTGACTGATCAAATAGCCGGTGTTTTATCTGCCGAAGCTGCTAAAATATATTGGAAAAATGAAAACAATATAATTTTAGCAAGAGATATTTTTCAAAAATATTGTCGACGAGATTTCAATGTTACTTCAACTTATTTCTGGACATCTTATTTTCAATTTGAAAAAGAAAATTCCATTTATTCAAGAAATGTTAATAACAATACTAATGAGACACAACTCGAATTACTAAGAGCTCTTGTTAAAAGAATATTAGAACATACAAGTATTCCACAGCGGACAATTAAAGATATAGTAAACACATATTTACAACTTGTTATATCAATTGGTTCGAAATCAGATTCATTAGAGTATAGCGAACTTGACGCAGAAATTAATGGACCATTATCTGTTCAAAAGAACTTTAAAAGAAAATTAGTATCTGATGGTCTTGAATCAACAGCAAATAAGAAATTAAAAAATGAGAATGGGAAATTTGGAGGGGAAATAGAATATCATTATCTCAAAGAATTAATATAATAAAATGATAATTATAAATGTCAAATATGTTAACCAGTATATAATTATTTTAATGTATTACGTAATACTGAAATTTAAGTTTCTTTAAATAATTTTTAATTTTCTTCCATCTTCTTTTTTTTTTCACTCTTTTAGACTCATAAAAAAAATGCCAAAAAATAAGGGAAAAGTAAGTTTTTTTTACAGTTACACTTTTATAATTAAGGGGTGATGGTAATGAATGTGGTGGTTTTCATATAGAAATGAGAAGAAATAGACAACTCTGAATAATTGGGTCTTTTCAAGGGTAGACTTATTTCTAATATGATCTACCTTATTAGGGAGTGAACAGTTGTATAAAAATACATCAAATTTAGCCACATAAATATTAGCCACACCTTAATAATTTTGATTATATGATGATTTGTAGATTACTAACAGATTGTTTTTTTAGGGTGGTAAAGTAAGTGTTATTTCATGGAAAATCAAACGTTGTTTAATTTTTTTAATATATCGGTGAACGACGTCGAAAAGAGCACAAAAATAAAAGACTGGTTATACTACTCTAGAAACAGATTATTAATCAATAAATGATGCCTTTTTTAGAATCGCCGTAGAGGAAAGAATGAAAATGAACGTCAAAAACGTGAACTTGTTTTAAAAGAAGAAGGACAAGGTAAATAAAATAATTATATATAAAACTAACATACCATTATGATTATTAACCACTCTTTTTTTCTTAATAGAATACGCTCAAGTTCTTAAAATTCTCGGAAATTTAAGAATTGAAGTAATGTGTTTTGATGGAATCAAAAGAAAAGCCCATATTAGAGGTAAATTAAGAAAGAAGTCATGGATTACTCAAGGTGATATTATATTGGTTTCATTACGTGATTTTCAGGAGGAACAATGTGATGTTTTACAAAAATATATACCTGATGAAGCAAGAGCTTTAAAAACATTAGGTGAACTACCTGAAAATGCAAAGATTAATGAAACTGATACTTTTGGTGGTGAAGATGAAGAAGATGTTAATTTTGAATTTGGCAATAGTGATGAGGAAGATGATAGCCCTAAGAAGTTAGATGCTTTAGATATCGATGATATTTAAATAATAATTAAATGAAAAACTTAAGTGAAAACAGGAAAATTTAAAACTTTATAATAAGATACATTGATAGCTAGGACTAACATTCTACAGTTGATGTATTTGAGTGTGTTATTTATTTATAACTCTATCTATCTATCTATCTATTTGTTAATATTACATTCTTCTATAAATTTTGCATAACTCATCTAAAACTAATCCTGACCTGGAGAATCATGAAAATTGTAATTGAATAGAGGAATCATTATTACTACATAAGTAATATTTTATATATGTAGTTAAAAAAGCTCACAAATAGTAATAGTAATAATAGTAATAGTAGCATATTATAAGAAAGTAACAATAAAGCAATATAGTAATAATAAATCAAGTTTGGTTTATCCACTTGTTTATTAATTGTAGTTAAAAATATAATCTGGTATAAAATCAATAGCATTTATCATCAATTTGTGGGATGATAAGATATATAATAATTGTAATAGTGGGTGGTAGTTAATTGATCAACAATAATCTAATAATAAATAAAATGAATGAAATAGTAGTTTTGAAACATTCTTTTTTTTTCTTCTTTTTCATTTTAGGAATTTTTCGTACTTTTTTGTAGATAAGACATTTTTCAAACCATAAAAGGTACAATAAATGTAACTGAATGGTTGATCAAGAGTATTGCATATGAGACAATGTTTAAATGGAGACAAAATAATAATAATCATCAAATAATTAGTTATCATCGACGATTAATTATCATTGATTCATTTTCACCATCATCATCTTCATCAGAATTAGTAATCAAATTAGAATGTGAGTTAATATCATATGAATTAGATCTTGAGGTTAACCCTAGTCCTTCCTCTTCATCTCTAATATCGTTAGATGTTCTAGAATGGAAAATATCTCTTGAACTTGAAAAAGATCTTGAGTGTCTATCAAGATCTCTTGAGGCCAAACTAAAACTTCTTGAATGACTACTAATACTTCTTCGAATTTGTACATTTGCAGTCATGTTATCCAAAGGAATTGAGCCAATTTCTTTTGAAGGAATTAATGATGCACCATCAGGATCTTTTCTAGCAATATTTAACAAGTAAACACCCGAGAAAATTATTAGAAATCCAATAATCAATGATATTATATCAACTATTGAAGAAGTGTTGAAACCTCTGAATAATAAAAATGAGGCACATAAAGTTGCTGTTGTAAAAGAGACATAATATAGAGGATTAACTATTGAAGTATCAAATTGATCCAATGCTTTATTAAAATAATTCATCTGAGTCATTATACAGACGACCACAACTATTATGAATAGGTAAGTTGACGCGTGTGTAAACTGATTTTTTCCAGCAAATGTAAGTTTCAAAGCCACGCCAAAACCTTTAATAGCCATCACGGACACGGAGCCAACAGTTGAACAAATAGAGATATAGACCATTGGGTTCGTCTTACCATATTTTGGAGCGACTTTGTAGATCATTATTAGAGCGAATATTCCAACGAATAAAACGTAAGAGAAGAATGCTGGATGAAGGGCATATCCAAGAAATTCGTCAACAGTATTAAGGTCTTTATCACTTGGTGCATGTAGAACAATGATTACAGCACCCATCAAGCATACAGAGCATCCCATTCTGCCTAAAACACCAAGCTCTTCTTTCAAGATCAAAGCAGCTAAAACCGCACTAATTCAAGAAAATGTTAGTTTTTGTTTCTATTTTGTTTTATATTTTCGTTTGTGAATCTATTATTAGCACTTACCCAATAATAACACTTAATGCCCCGAGTGGAGTGACCAGAACAGCCGGGGCAAAAGTGTAGGCAGCAAAATTGGCAACTTCCCCGACGGCCATCGTCACCATTCCAGCCCACCATATAGGGTTTTTCAAATATTGGAAGCCGTCTCCTTCGAATCCTTGTCTCGACGATGCATCCATCAGCCCCTTTTTGGTGATAATGAAACTCGTGCCAATTGCCAGAGAAGACGACATGGCGAGGGCCAAGCCAATATATTTATCTTCTATCATACTTTTCTTCTTCGATTAATTTATGTCGTTAAAATATAAAATTGAGATGGAAAGAGGTGAGTTTGAGAAACAGGCCCACTCAAAATGGGGAATAAACACCCAAACGTTTCACTTTCATACTAAAAATCTAGCCTCCATTGAGTTTCATAATAAAATGCAATTGCTGAGTCAGCGCACTAATTAATATGAATCACACGTGATACACGTGAAAGCTGGTATGATTTGTGGAAATTCTGTTAAACTGTAAAAAAATATCAGATGAAAAATTATAGAGACATTTTGAAGACCTTCTCAACCAAACAGAACAACTCTGCAAAAATATCAGAAGATGATTTGGTATCATTAAAATCAGCTTTGGTTGGAATAAAGCCAAATCAAAAGTATGACAATCTAGAAGAGAGAGAAGAAATTTTATCCAATTTTATTAATATTTTCAACCATTTAATTGTATCACTTAAAGAAGCAAATGGGTTAGGAACTTATAGAACAACAGCCTGTGATACAATAAGTGTTTGGCTACTACGATGTAATCAATTAGTTAAAGTTGATGTGACCGGAGCATTTGGTGTTGAAGTTCTGAAATCTGTTAATCTTGAAGATGTTTCTGATTTTCTTTTTCAATATATTTGTGATTTTTGGACAGATTCAGGTGCTGCTTTAGGAAACGCATTAAAAGAATTATTCATTAAATTAATAAATTTATTGAAAACTTTCAAACAATTACAATTACAATCAAATTTAAATATTGATAAATTATTTAAACAATGGGTTACAAGAATTTTGAAATTTTCAAAAACAATGAGAGTCGTTTATTTTATTCTTGAAGTTTTAATTAAAGAAGTTGGTGGTTTGTTTCTACTTGAACAGCGACAATTTAATATAATTGATATTTTATCTTTGATGTCAATTAATTCAATTGCTAATCCTGCTGGTAAAACAATTGTAACTCTTTATAAATCAATTTATTCTGAATATAAATCAAATGACGTTAATAATTATGAAGAAAAATGGTTATATTTATGGAGTGATAATGTTAAGCAAGCGCTTAAGAATAAATCATTAAGAAGAAATGTAGAAATATATTTACTTCCACTTCTTTTTAAAGTTTCTTCAAATTGTTATAAATTATTTATAAAATCAATGAATAAAGAATCTGATCACGAATCATCAGCAACAGAGGATGATTTATCATTATTAATTGGATGTTTAAAAATTGGTCAAGATTTATCAATTATGGAAGAACCATTCCATAGTGATGATAAAATCATTTCAATTGATTTAATTAATAATTTATTACACTGTAAATTAAATAATTTAAGAATTGGAGCATATTCAATAATTATAAAAACTTCAAAACCTTCAAGACCATTAAAATCTTATTTATTTGAAATTATTAAAAATTGTATTGATGATTTTATACTTGATAGCGATTTAGAATTTAGAAATGAATTTTTTGGATTAACAAGACAGTTGATATTTAGAATTAGAGATTCTTGTTATGCAATGAATAGAGATTCCAATAAATTGTTATTAAGAATTAATGATAAAATTAATTACGATAAAATTGGAAATGGAAATGGAGATGGAAATGATATTATTAAATTAAAAGAACAATCAGATAATTTAATTAAACAAGTTAATGAAATTAAAGATTTTATAAATTGGATTTTAAAATTTATTGAAATTCAATTAAGACCAGGTTCAACATATTTAAGAATTAATTTTGGTTTAAATCTATTAAATTTATTAATTAAATCTGGTTTAGATAATAACATTGATTCTAAAGTCTATGAAACAAAACATCAAAAATATAATACAAATCCAATTCTTAATAATAATTCAACAAATCCAATATCTATAAATATTTTTCAAAATTTAATTATTGTTAGACTATTAATTGATAATTTAACTAATGATTATGAAGATATTAGAGAAACTTGTTTAAATATTTTATCAATGTCTTCAAATACATTAATTAATTTAAATGCCGATTCTCAAATTCATTTATTAAAAGATAGAGCATTTTCTTTAATTTCAGGTGTAAGAGGAAGGAAAGGTGATGGTGGAGCAAAAGTTATTAAATTCATCTTTAACCTTTATCATAATTTAGATAAAAATAATGATAAAGTTAGAAGAGATATATTATTGATTGATGAATTAATTCGATTAATTGAAACTTCAATAAATTATGCAAATTCCAATTTTTTGAAAGCAATTTGTGAAGATTCAATACATGGTTATTTTACATCTTTAAAATTAATTTTTGAAGATTTTAATTATAATGATATTTCAATTAAAAATAATATTAATGATTGGAAATTAAGAATTGAAAAATTATTAAATTGTTCTTTTAATATTTGGTTCACTGTTAAAGATATCTTATCTGATGATGCTCCAGAAGGTAATTTACCAAAAAATTTAATTAATGATCAAAATTCAAAAGAAAAAATTAAACAAGTTGAAAAACTTTATGGTCCAATAACACAAGTATTACTTAGTTATTCATGGAGAGCAATTAAAGAATCAACATCACTTGTTTTAATATTACTATCAAAACCAAATAATTTAATATTTTCTGATGAATTAGTAATTAAATCTGGTAATATTACTTTAGATCAATTATCAACAATTAAACATCGTGGAGCATTTTCATCTGTTTATCCAACTTTTGTTGAATGTTGTAATCGCTGTTATAAATCTAATTCGAATAATGATATTACAAAACAACCTGAAATTTGGTTAAAAGAAAATTTAAAAACCATTAAAGAAAAATCACAATTTATTACTAGAAGATCTGGAGGTTTACCATTTTTAATAACTGCAATTTTATGTTCAGAAAATGAATTTAAATTAAAATCAAAATTAAAATTTTCAACACCTCCATTATTAGATTATACATTTCAAGAATTATTAAAAATTGCAAATGAACCAGTAATAATAAAAGGAAATAACAATAATGATTTTGATGAAGAAAAATTAGATTTACCACAAGTTCATGCATTTAATTGTATAAGATCAATATTTATAGAATCACAATTATCGCAATCATCAACTAATTATATAGAAATTTCTTTAAAATTATCATTAAATAATTTTACAAATGAAATTTGGGCAATTAGAAATTGTTCTGTTATGTTATTTACGGCTTTACAAAATAAAATCTTTGGTACTAAAAAAATATCAAATTCAAATTCAACTGAAGAATCAAATTCAAAATTAATTTTAAGAACAATTCCTGCAAGATTATTTTTCTCAAAATTTAAAAATATTAGGAATTTATTGCTCAAAAATTTATCAATTTATCTAGATGAGAATAATAATAAAAATGATAATTATGTTGAATCACTTTATCCAGTTTTAACAATATTATCAAGATTGCACAGTACTAATGATAGTCATAATAACCATACAAATAATAATGATAATGATGAATTAGATGAATTTAAACCACTGTTAAACATTTGTTTAAAAAATAAAAATTGGAAAATCAGAGAAATGGCTGCTAGATCATTACCTACTTTAATTTCCACAAATAATAATAATAATAGTGATTTATTTTCATATTGTAATTATTTATTACAGAATTCTACAATTAAGAATCAAAATCAATTACATGGATCATTATTAGCAATTAAGGAATTAATAATGAGATTTGATTATATTAATGTTAATAAAACATTTAGTGAAAGTTTTAATTCTTCAAGTGTTCAGTTAGAAACAATAAAATCAATATATTTGAAAATTGATGAATTTCTTATATTGAATGATTGTTCTGCTACTGCTACCGTCTATATTCAATTACTTGATTACATTTTATATGAATCCAAACATTCTTCAAAATATAGAGATGAATTTTTAAACTATAAAAATGGTATTTTGATACAAGGATTAATTGATTGGTTTGAATATGAAATGTACGAATGTGATTTTTTAAATAATCAATTACAAAGTCTTGATTCAACTAAACGAATCCTTTATTCAAAAGTTTTAAAAATAATTTTGGAATTTACAATAGATGCTAAAATTCAAAGTAAAATTAATATTGAAAAATACTTTAATAATTTGGATAAATATCCATATGAATTACAATTCATAATTTTGAAATTTTCTGATAATTATTTTGAAAAATTCTCCTTATCAGCATCATCACAGAATTTATTAAATATATTACTAATTAAATTAGTTAACGTTATAGAATTCAAAAATTCCTGGGATTATGTTAAAGTACCTTGTTTAAAATTATTAGATAAATTTCTTGCAATTGACGGGAAATATAAAAATAACATTAATGGCTTCTTTAACCTAATTTTTGATAATGTTATCAATAATAAAAATGAAGAGGTTAGGGAAGTAGCACTTCAAACATTTGGAACACTAGCATCGATCTTATCAAATGGTACATATAATGCATCTACTACTACCAGTACTACTGCAAATGATAAGATTCTTCATTGGTTTAAAATTGTTAAAAAATTCAGTAATGATACTAAACCGTTTTCAACAAGGTTATCATCATTAAAATCTCTTATTAATTTTTTAAATGGAATAAATTTAAATAATAATAATAATTATACACCAATTATAAAAGATATAATTATTAAAGCACATTTAAATTTATTTCTATTCCTTAGTGATGATGATGAATTTATCAGAGATAAAGCAGCTTCATTTCTCTCTCTAACAATATTGAAAATAGACCCAGAAACAAATTTGCAATTGACTTCAATATCAATTGAAAAATTAGTGATTAAAAAATTACCAGAAGTTTTGGGATATGATTTTTTCTCAAAAGCTATATTAAATGAAATATTAAATGATACATCGTCATCCTCCATATCAACTAAAAATTTAATTGACTCCATTTTACATCCAAATGAAGTTCTTTTCATTGTCGAAAAATCAAATCTTTATCGCGATTTAATTAAACTTGATGAACAATATGCTTCTGTACTACTTAAATTTAAATCTGAAATTCCTGTTGATTTACTAGAGATAATTAAAAAGAAAGTTCTTTCAGATATTGAGTATTTATCAAATACGATTAGATTAAAAGGACATGATGGATTGCTTGGTTGGGCAGGAGATGAAAATGCTTATTTAGCATGCAGTAGAGTGATCATTGAGACAAATTCTGTTGGATTGAATGATACTGAGGCTTTTAAAGAATTAAAAACATTATTTAAAACTCATGAACTTCATGATTTATGTATGCAATAGGTTATATAATTGTAAATATTGTGAGATATTTTGGCAAGGTAGAATACTAATATTTGGTATGCTGAATGAGGTAAATTTGACGTAATATTAACCTCCATACATCTCGAATGAAAGGATAACACCTAATCAATTTTATTCCAAAACAATACAAGAAATCTTAGAGTCTACAAAATGACGGAAAATATCGATTATTTAGATCAAACATGGAATAAACTCTTTAAAGAGTATTCAATACCAGAACTTCGAAACATCGAAAAGGATCTTGAGAAGCAAACAGCCAGAAAGAAGCAGAGTTTAAGAACATTAGTTGGCTCAAGATATAGACATTTATTATCAACTGCTGACACAATTATTGAGATGAATAATTCAATTCGAGACGAACATAAAATGTTATCAAACATTGCATTATCAGACAATAAATGGATCATGGACATGAATAAACCTTTGAAATTCAATGAAGATTTAGCAAAACAATATAAATATAAAATTTCAGATTCTTTTCAAATATCAAATTTTATATCAATATTAGGATCATTTCAGAGACAATTAACATTATCTGATAATGAAATCAATATATTATGTATTGTTAAACTAATTATCTTTACCAAAACTGTTTTTAAAAATTATGAATCGAATGTGAAGTTTTCACAATTATTTCAACAATTGAACGCTATTGAAGGAAAATTAATGAATAGAATTAATAAATTGTTAACTACACTTGCTTCAAATGATAATCATGCAATTAATTTATTTACAGCTTATTCACTATTAACAAATTCATCAACTTCTGAAATTTTAAAACATTTTTCAAATTTACGTTTATCTTATTCAGAAACGATTTTGAAATCGCCGACAGCTGATTATAAAAGTATAATAAATACGCTTATTTATACCCATTTAACAATAAGTAAAATCATTCCAACAATATTCTCTGGTAATTTACAACAATTCTTAATAAAAGAGCTTGGATCTAATTTATTTATTGAAAAAGATTATAGTGAATTACCTGAAATTGATTTTAAAAGTATTTATATTTTAGAAGATATAAATCCTAAAAATGGATTAAAAATTTCAAATATTGTTGATTCATCAATAATTTCAAAACCTTTTTTCAAAACATCATTAGATTTAGAATTACTAAATTTAAAAACACAATTTTCAATAATTTTATTTAAATATTTTGAAACAATTATTAAAAAAATTGAATCAATTGAAGAATTAATTATTTTTATAAGTCATTTATTAAAACTTTTTACAAACTTACCTATTTTAAGATCATTATCAATATCTTCATCTTTATCATCAGATTCATTTCTTACACAATCTAATAATATTTGGTGTAAACAATTTGAAAATTTACTCCAATTACATATTTTAAAATTATCTGATACAGAAACATTAATTTCAAAAGTATATAATAATATAATTGAAAATAATTATATTGATAACTATATTTCAAAGCCTAAATTGAATAAAATGAACTTTGGTTTATTATTATCTGATATAATTTATGAAAATGTCGGATCTTCATCAATAATTAATGATTCATATCAAGAATGGCTAGATCAACTAAAAATTGATAAAGAAAATCTATTCAAAATGACAAAATTAAAATTTATAATCACAGATAATTATTTAAAATCTGAATTTGATGATAGCAATAAAGGTAATGATTTATCATCATCATCATCAACAACAATAAAAATTATTAAATTTAATTCATCACATTCTCTTTACTTAGATTTATATAATATAAATTATCAAATTAGTATTGAATTTGATGATAATGAAATTGATTTAGATTATGATTATGATGAATCTGAAAAATGGGTTAATAGTGAAATTCAATCATTACAATCACAATATGAATCATTGAAAAATGGATTAAATGATTCAATTTTACATGCAGAATATAAATTCTTAGAATATATTAATGGAATTATTACAAATGTGGATATCAACAATAATCAAAATAATTCTATAAATCATTGGGATCATATTGTATTTTTAATTCGAGTTGTTCAAGATTATATTAAATTTAAAATACAAAGCAGAACAGATGAAAAATCAAATTCGAATTCGATTAATCGAGAGCATAATGAATTATTACAACAAACAATGACTCTATTATATTCAAGTATGACTGATTCACTTTCGCAGTCATCTATCAAAAGCATTTCAAATCTTATCATCAATCGTTTTTCTGACGATACAGTTTTCTCAGAACCTCTTGAGTATCAATTATGGGATAATGTAAAAATTAATGATGAATCTTTAATAAAGGTTCCAAAATATCCATCATTTGATATTCAATTAATATTATCTAATCTTGCCCTCAATCTTGCAAAGACCAGTAATGAATCGGATGAAGATGTTAAAGATAATTCCGATATCTATGGTTTTAGGACTTTCAAACTTGTAAGAAAGAATATAGTCAATAAATTGATGGATGCTTTGTTTAAACAAATCAAAGAAGTCTTATCAACTAAACGGATAAAAGAAGATAAACTGATGGCTAAAGATGAAGCTAAGGATATTAAAGAAGAATATAATCTGAAGGCTGAAGATAAGCCTGAAGAGATTAAAAAAGAGGGTAATAATGATCCTGAGAGTAAAGGCAATAAGACCGAACCTACTTCAGACAAGGAAGATGAATCACCAAGAATCAATGATAATGATGATGACCAGAAGAAAGCGGATTCTGAAGAATTGTCAAATAATATAACATCACAATTTTCAAACATTCCAGAAAAGCCTTCATTCTTTCCCCAAAATGCCCTTCAAACATTTGCAGATGCACATTATATCTGTAATCTTAGTGGAGGAGTAGCACAACGAACAGATGAATTATTGACTCTTCTTATTGGATTAAACAGTGAGTTAACGAATGAAGTAGTCACAAAAACTATTGAAAAATCAATCGCAGAGTATTACAAGAAAAACAGATTGTTATACTACCCACTTTCAGCTCAATGATTATATTAAAAGTATTTTAAAATAATTCTGCTATCTATTTCCTTATAAGCTCTTATGTTATAAGGTGTTTAAATTTGTGTAATGTCGAAGCCACTTAGCTATATCCGTATTACCAGCATATGAGTCATAATTTGATTATAAAAAAGTTATAATTTTCTAAGCGCCAAAGGTATCAGACTATCAGTCGGTTGATTGTATAGTTATTTAAGGTAATATCCAGTTTTTATATACTTGAAAAACAACAAAGAAAATTCTCAATGTCACTGAATAAAATTTCCCATAGCGACTAAAATATAGCGAAATGATAATAAAGAATATTCGAAATTTCGAAGTAAAGAAAGAAAAGCGATTACCACATATGGATTCCTGCACACCTGCATAATTATTGTGGGGAACACTTTTCCATCCAGGTATCCAGTGTACTATGCATATGCACCATCTACATTTCAGATCCAACTTTAGACTATATTTCCTAGTTGTAAATATTTTCACTTAGATTCCCGATTCTATTTTGATTCCAAGATCTTTTCTATAGCATCATGCCCAAAGTCAAAGACTTTCAAAGATTCTGTGAGTCAGATTTCGCTCCTCTTCATTCTGAAATGTTAACATGGGGGCGTCAAGTGAATTTAAATTTTGTATCTCTTTTGGCATTCCTTCATAAAACATATATTTGTAGACATGTATATCTTTCACATTGGTATAATTTTCAAAATCATATCCATCTATATCTATAACTCGTTTCAACTTGAACTTTTCTAACAATTCACCAGTATTCATTTTATAGATTTTATATTCATTAAAGTTACGTACCTAGAAGAGTTGTCTCAAATATAATTGTATCCTCTTTAATGCTGAAAGAGTATATTTGATAGATAAAGCCTAGAGATATTGAGTAAAAATAAAATAACATGGGTACAGATGAATATAAATCCTAAATACTCATTGTTTTGAGAAAAGTATAATTATCGTCGGACAATTCAAAAAGCTTTCCATTATATATGTAATAATTTTTTCTAGAAATTTAAACTTATCATACATAGAAAGTGTATCCTTGATAAATGGCATTTTGGGAGATTTTGATGTATATGGATCCCTGTTCAGAGGTATAGAATTTAAAAAGCTTTTCGATCCTTTATTATAATTATTATAATCAAGGGGAAGGGAGTCATACACATATAGCATGGGAATCTCCACTGGAGTTGATCCCTTTAGTGTTTGGGTATTTAGTTTCAAGACAACTCTTCTATATCTATAGTTACGAACCGGAGCCAGATGAGTAAATGGCCAGGTTATATAGAGAGAACGTTAAGTCACATAGAGATGTGGTTAAATGTAAGATCATGTTTATTCCCATACGCCAATGCATATTCCGATTTCTTAGATATTATTGTCACTTTAAAGCGCCCCCCACAATCTAAATGGATCTATAGGTCCGAGTCTTTCGATTACCACCGATCTCCTTCTAAAGACAGGATCCAGATTCCATTTTTCGTGTAATGAAGTTAATCTATAAGGTTTTGCGGGCATGTAATATGTATACTTAACCATGGTTCCCATGTATTCTTCATTAAGTATCCTCACAAATTTAAAACCGACTTGTTCAAACTTCATATTGGAGTGTTATAACGTTATTATTTGAGTATCTGAATCTAATATAGAATCAATTATTGAAACTTTGGCGATAAATTTTCGATATTCCACTGATTTGAATTTATTAGAGTGTTCAGCTCCTATTTAACTAATCTTAATTGGACTTTTGAGTTGATCCTCTTTATTCTCCATTTGGAATCGGTCATGGGTGTCATTGATTAATGCAACTTTGATAATTGAAACTGCTTTTGGATGTGTTATTATTATATGGTCCGCTTCTGATTTGACGTTGAACAAATGCCAGTCTGTTTCCGTCTGGAACCCATCATTGAACTCATATTCTTGACCCCGTCCGATTTTTTCATTTATTTTGTGAATTTTTTTAAATATATAAAAATTGGTAGAGAATTGTAATTTAATGTCAGATATAATTGTTTCCAATGTGGCATTATTATATCTTAGAATAAAATCTCCACAATCTAAAGTTATGAATTTACAAGTCCAAATTTTAAATCCTCTATAATTTTCTTGGTTTGACACTAAAGATAATGAGGTCTGAGAAACATTACCTTTAAGATTATAATCATTTAACAAACACTTCAATGGTACGAAAAATCTGAAATTCGCAGGGTTTTGTACATTTTCTCATAGTCTTGTTAGCAATTCTATTATATTCAAAAAATAATTTATAACCTAAACCATTTTCAATGAGATTTTTTAATTTGTTTTTAATCTATTGGATGAATTACAAAATCATATAATAGAATGTAACCGTTTTGTGTTTAAAATTGTTGTGATGAAATTCATAACAGAGCTTGAACCCTTACCCAGGGCCTATTGTCTTAGTTTCCCTGCAGCTGTCATATATCACTGTCTACTTCGGCCGTTTTTAAGGTCGTGCCACACACGTGTATCGGAAGACTCAGAACAGAATCCACATGGTACAGAACCTACAAAACCGAACATGTAGATCAAAAAGTTGCCGAGTTTTTAGTCCATTGCGTGGCCAAAATTAAGTGGAAACAATACAATTGCAAATTCGTGTAAATAAATATTAAGTGATTGTGTAATTAAAAGAATACATTTGTATATGCTTGTGTTTGCGATTGGATCACCGTTAATAATTTCGGAGCATCGTTGTGCATCTTACTATTATTATGATACTTCCTGGAGTCCGTGCTCCGCCAATTGCAAACTTAGAAATCAATACTAATTTTTTAATGACGTGGAGCACTCAAAAGAAGGCAGTTCGAAATCTTACACGAATTATGACAGGTTTATATTGTCTAATTTCTTATCAACTATTACTTATTTTCTAGAAAAAGGTGACTCAAAATGCCAATAAAGCTTGTTATCGTATTAATCTAACGCAGGTGACCTAAAACCGGGTAGGCAGTTCTTAAGCACGCTAATCATGCAAGATTTTTATACGAGAAAGAAAATATGATTGCGTACCTATAAACACTACTATATGATACAATGAACTATTCTTAGAAACCATAAAAGCGACATAAAATCACTAATTATATCTTCATCTTTAAAACCTGTAACTTCAATTGAAATAAATATCGTCTTCATTGCTACATATTTCTAATAATATCAATTTAACACATTTATGGTAATGAACTCGAGTATACAGCTTCTTTCTAAACTTATACTTTTACTGCATTTAACTCCCTCTACTTTTGGGTTAACACACAGAAAGGTAGATCCTGTGATATTCCCCTTAGATATTGGATTTCCAACACAAACAATATACACATCTCTTACCTTCGAATCTCAATCTAGTTATTTTCTTGGAAATTCTGAAAATTGTGAATCTGAAAATGATTCAACAGATTTATACTGTACAAGTTACAATCCAAATATATCAACTTCAGGTTCTGAACTATTTAATTATGGTGTTCAAAATAAAACAATAGGTAATGAAGCTGGAATATATCACATAGTTTGGGATAATATAACGGCAGGTGAATTAAATTGGTTAAACAGTTTCAATGTAGAGTCATCAGGGAATATCTCAAAGTCAATTTTATCTATTGCAAGACCATCAAATGATACAGATTTAGAAATACCATTTTCAGAAAGTTTATATATAAAAGGATTATCTAAGGTGAATAGTGTTGCTATGTGGCTAGGTCAAGATAATTTCACAGGGATAATTACCTTTGGAGGTTTTTATAAAAGTCTATTAAAGAAGCAAAAAATAAAACAATTTTCAGCTGTTTATCTTACTCAAAATAATTCTACAAATCATTCAGTGACACCATTAGAGAATGCAAGCCTTCAAAGTAATGGATTTGTTTATAATGTAACAGCAAATGCAAGTTTTAGAGATACAAATTATTTTTATTTCCCAGATGATTTCTTGAAAAATATAGTTTCTCTTTATGATTTGAATGGACCAGATGAGAATGGCGAATATATTGTTGATTGCGAACTCGCCCAATCAATTCCAGGTGATCTATATTTAGTATTTCCATCCAAAAAGAAAATAAAACAAATGAAAATTCCTCTCAATACATTCTACGTCAATCCATACTATAATGAGACTTGTGGACTTCCAATTGGTTCAACATCAGAGTTTGAAAATGTTGGATTAAATGAGATAATTATTGGACTGTATGCTGCTCATTGGTATTATTTAGTTTTTGACTATACCTCATACTCGTTTAGTTTCGCACAGGTTGTAAGTAGCCAGAAAATATATGACAATTTTGAGTTGTTAAAAGACAAATGGAATAAATTTTCTCTGAAGCCAGCTGGTAAGAATCGAGCAGGATTGATATGCGCAATTGTGCTTCCTTTACTAGCATTTGAAGTTTATTTCATAATTTTGCTTTATTTATTTGTGAAATGGCTTTTTCAAGTTCTTTTTAATTTATCAAGACGACTTTATAATTGGATATTTCATCATAATCGGCAAGTTCAACAAGATCAGGGAGTTCATCAAGCTCAAATGGTTAATATTAATCCACCAGCAAATGGAATTGATGTTAACAGAGCTTTTGAATTAATTGGAGAAGATAGACCAGTTGAAAGACCTATTCCACAAGACGCTGTGGAATTAGAAAGACCTGAAGTTAATCCGACTCTTGATCCCGCGCATAATAATGAAAATAACGATGCCTTTAATGTTGATCTTGAAGCGGGTCATGAAAGGGCTCCTGAACCAGGAGTTAGAAGAGCATCACAAGATGATTTACCAAAATATGAGGATGACATTAACCCACCAGTTTATAAAGATAGATGATGGTCCAGTGCAATTATTAATTTTATAGTACTTATATATAGTTATAATAGATTACGAATATGTTGATTACAGTTATTCCAAATGGTGAACTAAACATACAAAAACCTTTTGAACTAAATAATCGGCAATTTGTTAACTAAATATTCGACAATAAATAATTAAGCCATATGGTGGTCTAAATTAAGTGGAATGAATATGAATTACTAGTGGTGTATTCTCATGATAATTCATTCCTAGGCTTCAAAATCCCATCAAAAATTTGTAAAGTTTACGAACTATCAAATAAGTGATCAATTACGAGTGTAAAAATACATATACATATTCCGTAGGATAAAATATAATCTATTAATAATTAATGTTCTTGTTTTCTTATTAGGTTCTTCGTTCTCGATCTTTCCTTGTCTGTCTAATTTCCTTTTAAAAAATCATTTGGATCTTTGAACATGTCTTCTTCGGGGACAGTCTCCATATATTGATTCCTCCGTCAAATGTGGGTCACAATATTAAAAACTTGTTTATCTTTATCGTGCGTCACACAACCACATAAATTTCTCTGAATCGTTCTCTGACATGTGTTGTGGTGTTAGGTGGATTTCTTCTGTAATGGTGGGTGTTACATAACTTGGGCTATTTTACTTTCACACATATCACATTTGTTTGTTGTACATGTACTTATTAATTACTACTTTGTCGAAGTTGGTTCAGAACTTCAGGCAGAAATAAAGTCTCAGCATCCGCGAACAGTTTTTCCACTCCCAAACAGTTACAACTCTAAAATACGCATTAACTCAATTATATAAGTTTAACTTTAACCATAAAAAAGATACCTGATGAGCACCTCCACCCATGTCCCAGCTGCCTTTCACTGATACAGAAAAGAAAAGAATGCACAATATTGTATAATTATAAGGTCTTTATATGAAAAACGATTCTGGACTCTCCAAATCAAGATATTTTTGAAAATCCAGCCCTCCCATCCCCAGTGGCTATGTTATTTAGTCGCCAAACCTCCCTATTCCTAACACTGACACTAGTGGAAGAAAGCCAATAAAAACACCCAGGTCGACAATCAATAAACAGTCCCTTATCCAGTAGTGGCTCTCATTACCTAAAATTTTTGCGAGATTTTCAGACACAACATAATATTCAAGCAAGATAACCCTCCTATTCAGAAAACTACTCTTAAGATTTCCTGGTTTGAAGGGATTGAAGTGATGGAGTGGCCTGTATAATTTATAGTCTGGATCTAAACTCAGAAGGTGTGAAAAAGAATCATGGAACAAATTGATACAGTCTTTATAAAACTACGGGGAAGCCAAAAAAAAAAAAAAAAAAAAAAAAGATCAACTTTTGGAGCAAACTAGAAAGTCTCTCTCTACAGCATAGACCCAAGTCTACCCCAAATAGATCTCAAATCCCAAAGGTATTATTGAAAAATTATGATGTCTATGTGGCAAGTTCAATTCAATAGATGGATATAATTGTAGAGGGGCATGTAGATTATTTTGAGCCTTTCTCGGTTTTTGAGCTTTCTTTGGTTTTACAATTAACGATTTTGGGCCAGAATTGAGTGTTTTAAAAAGTTAAAGTGCACAGGAAAATTTGAAGATAATTTTCTAAACTAGTGGTACATGTACTACGCAACACGTATTGTAGAGTTATAACTTTTGGTGTGAAAAATGGAAAGAAGGGTATGACCCTATGGGGGTTAAAATGAAACTTTTGCTATCCAACTGCATATATGCTGCTATAATACTATAGTGCTAATATTATTGATGCTCCTGATATCGACCTTAAAAGATTTTAAATATATATTTTACGCGCATACATATTTAGTCTGTGTAAAATAAGGTTTACGAACATTCTGGCCTATTTTTTTTTCATACATACATGCATGCTTTCATTAATATTAATGATGAATATATATATTAATATTGGATAATTTATATTCGTTAATAAAAACTAAAGCATGTAAAAAATTGAAGAAAGATATATAATTTTATATAACTGAGTCATAAAAGACTCATAAACATAATCTTAGCCAGTTACAACAATACCAGATTTAAATATTCGATTGTCTTTATATTTATTCCCGATCCCATGTGTCAGTATGCATGCTAATTTAATCGGGGAAGAAGAGAAAGATGCTTAAACAAAAGAGAGATGAATCACGTATGTATTCCCGTATTTTTACCTACATGTCATACACATTAATATTGATTCTGGAAAAGTGTAACTGTTCGTGAGAAGGGTTATATGGATATTATACAGCCCTGCTGTTTGCCTTTGCAGATGAATTATTAACCGGTACACAATTACAAAGTGCATATCATATACTTATCAATTGCAATTGCAATTGCAAATAGAAAATGTATTCTTTGTTTAATTTTTTTCCACTAGTTAATACAATTATTGCAACAATGATATTAAATAACGTTCAATAATATCTTCTGCATTGACATAGCCTTTATGATTAATCCCCTTGCTAGGTTAATTATATAACTTATATATTCATTTACCATTATACTTTTTTTTTTCACCCACCAATATCATCATCCTTAACTAACCAGCTCACCAAACGTTGTAGGTTAAATTAAAATATGTATATCATTAAAATCTTAAGTTTATGGTCCTAAAAATAGTTATGTATATAATCTATTTAGATCTAATATAAGGAGTTTTAAATTTGAGCGCATTATAGCGATTATTAATTACTCGTAAGAGTCGTAATCGATATCCACGCCCAGCGCCTTATTGTCAGGTTTTAGTATTTATTACCCAATCACCTCTTTATAACTATACAGTTATTCATTAAATATGTACACAACAATTACGAGTTTTATATCTTAAACAATTCAATTTAATCATACATATTTGATTATACAGGATAAATTAAAATATAGATAATTGCAATTGCAATTTACAAATCAATCATTATTAATTATATAATATATACTTCGATTTCACAGGATATCCATACCAGACGTCGACATTGCTCTAAATCAATAATACCCATGTACTATATACCTATTTAATAAAATATAAAATACTACTTAAAACATATAACAAGTTAAAACAAAATTTAAAAATCCATTATTAAAAAAAAAATAGCCCGTAATTTATTGTACACTTATTGATACGATTGAAAGATCATTGAGAACCAGTTAATTGTAAAGCTAAAAGATTCTCAACACATTCAATATCCACAGTTTTCCTCTTTTTAATGTTGTTTTCTCCATTAGGACCATTATAGTTAACAGGACTTAACGCTATCCTTTTTACGGGAGTAGTGTTTATAGGAGATGAAAGAAGTTCCGAAATATCCATTTTTGGATAATGTACTTTTAACAAACCTTTATTTTCCTTATCATTATGGCCATTATTATGATCAATTATAGAAGATAAAGTTGTAGCAGGTGATAAACAAGGTTCTGATAAAGGTCTTGATAACTCATCTGGGCTTGATAGAGCACTCTTATTACATGCAACAGTACCAGGCTCACTAATAGGACTCAAAATTTCGTATTCATTTTCCTTACGAATTTCAAAACTTGGAACTTTGAAGGAGCCCATCTGAGGACGTGAAGAAGTGCTCAATTCAGGTAGTACAAACTTTGGAATATTGAATTTTTGTTCCTTTTGAATATATTCAATATTCATTAGGTTTGAAATTCGGTTTATAGGTGTTGGAGTTGACATTAACGGGAATGTAGTAGAACAATGCCTAGAAGGTGAGGTAAAAGACGGCCTTTTTTGACTCACAGGAAAAATAAGATTTAAAGTTGAAATTGTTGGGAGTAGAGGAGTACTAGCAGTTTGATTTAGAGTTTTGGGGAATTTAGGTTTATAGGGTGTTAACAGTGGGATAACTTCAGATGATGATGATGGTTTTGAATCTGGTAGTGGAAGAGATTTATTTCTAAAATCCCTTACTTTCATAACAGGTTTTTGTCTCATTTTATAATGTGAATTAACGGGCATCAATTTCATATCACTACTATTCTTATTCTTTGGTGTCAATCTAAATGTAAGAGTGTTACCGGCACCATACTCAAGGGATTTCCCGGATTCAGAGGCACTTTTAGGACCAGTATATGATATATATCCTTTGATTGGTGTAACATATGATTCATTGGAATTTTTAGAAGTACTAACGGTATTGCTGCATTTATTAGGGCTAGTATCAACTGTAGTAGATGTATTGCACAATGATACAGAAGAATTGGGAGATAACGAACAAGAAGGTTTCAAATCATATCCAACAGGAGAAGATACAATAGATGGGGTGGCTGGTGTAATTGATTCATTTTCATTTGAAGGTGGCGTTGAACTTTTATAACGAGTATCATTTAAGGCACCATTGGGTTCAGAGTTCGAATCAGCAAAATTATGTGTGTGAACTTCATGAATTTTTTTTTTATTTCGCTGCTGTGACAATTTTCTTTCATTTTGTCTTTTATTTTGAAACCAGATTTGAATTGCCTTTTCAGTCATATTTATCTTGACCCCAATTTCTTGTCTTTTTTGCTTTGAAGGATTTCTGCAAATCTTGAATTCTTGTTGTAAGATTGACAATTCGGCAGGACCGGTGCGTCTTCTTTTTTTTCTTGCTAACTGAGTATTATCAATTTCTGGTTCATTTGAAGGGAAAGTAGAGATTGAATGAGATATAAAAGCATAAGATTTTTCTTCTCGGGGTCTTTTAATAGTAGTGGACCTCGGAGATTTTTTAAATGTTGTTGTTGCATACCTTGGAGAAGAAGCTGTTTCAGTTAATGCATTACTATTATTATTATTATGTATAATTGAAGAGAGTGGAGGTAAAGATTGGACCTGAGTAAAAGAATGGATTTGTTGATTCTGTCCCATTTTTGAATAAATATCGAAAGAATGAACTACAGACATGCGCAGATGGGGACTTTAGCTTTATGAAAAAAATAATTTTTAAAAGAGTGAATATTGAGTGAGGGAGTATAGACAAGAAGTGAAGAAATAATGATAGATCAAAAGGAGTGTGAACTTTTATAAATTGAGAAGTATCTGAAGGACAGAAGAAGAAGGGAAAAAAAGAGAAAGAAGATGGATAATATATATTTAACAGGATAAACACGCTTTGATTAAAGAAGATCCGAAGGGACACGGTTTAAATTATAATAATAACAATTAGGTTTCCCAATACGACTCTGCAGCATACAAGTCAGGTAAATAAGCTTCCAAATGAAACAGTGTGCATGTGGACACGCTGAAAACGAACGCCCTTTGCGAGGTGTACGGGTGTTCTGCGACACCACAACATTTTCTTGTCGCAACTGCAAAATTCTATTGATCTTAAAACTAGTGGGACATCCTGGGCCTACCAGATTTCAGATATGTGTATTATAATACCATTGCATGGTATCACGAGCGAATCCAATCCAATGAGCCTCTGGTTTTACAGTCATGAGCAATTGCAATATTGTTGCAAATGCTATGATCATTTCGGGGCCCTTTTTGCAGTTTTATGTTTGGAAAAGGAAATCTGATTGCCTTTACTTGTACCTGAAGTCTCAAATTGGGTTCATGAAACCTTCTACGATATTAAATTATTCAAGGAAAATTAACAAAATATTAAATATCTAAATAAATTAATAATTAATTGATTCGTTAATTCATCTTCTTTGATTTTGTTATTATGCATGATAGCATACCTTCTTCAGGTTAATTACTATATGCATTAATTTAATATGTAAATAATTATAGAGTGTAAATAAACGCATCAGGAGTTACATGCACTCAATTTATGTCCGGACAGGAACATCTGCTTACCTTTAGCCCCTTTTTGTCAGGAGATAAACCTATTTAAAATCTAATCCTGGTAACTCTTATGCAAATTACTTTAAGTAGATCAAAACAAGTTGACAATTGTTGATAATTGGCCTATCAAGTTACAGTATATGCAGACAATTTATTTATGATATAACCGTACGTGCACATAGAATCATATTTGGTGTTATTGTAGTCATGTTTTCATTTTAGCACCACGCACGTTCCGGGTGCTTTCAAATTGATATATAGCAACTTAGCCTGTTAACTACTGGCTTATTGGAGAAAATGCTATATAAAATATAAGCTTATTAGCCAAATTTAAACATAAACTATACAACTTACAGTTGCAGCCTGCAGGAGTATCTATAATCCGACCCCTTTTGCATCAAGACTTAGCTAGCTTTATTTATAGTAATGTCTCTTAAGCTTTTTATAAATTATTTGCTAGTCCCCCGCTAATACAAATGGTATTTGAAATTTAAAGATTTCTATCTTATATCAATTTAAAGATCTGGATATTCAAGAAATACGTATACGCGTGTTCACACGTAATTAATTTTTCAAGTTTTAGTAAACCATACAACAATATATAATAAGAAAAAGAAAAAGAATAAGATTATATATTATGTATTAAACCTGGATAACTAAACAGGTTTGTACGCCAGCCATATACAAAATAGATAGGCTTATAGTTAGAAATATTGCAATTAATCATTATAATTTTATAAGGTTATAATTAGAAAATACTGAAGAATTTAAATTTATCCTCAAATACTTTGCATTGACTATTATTTATTACTCTTGCATTTGAACTCGATAACAACAACTGAAATAATAAGATTAATTACTCGCGATTGAATTCATAGCTATATTTATTCTATTCATTAATACGTATGTAAATTATATCAGTGAAGCAAATTTAAAATTCTTTGGTGCTTCTCATGTATACACCAATTTGAATAGTTTAATTCACGCTTGGAGGTATATGTGTATATTTATAACTATACATCATAAAAACATGTGTTGTAATTGATTTGCAAAGCATATATACAATTAAAAGATCGGATAACTTTCGGTTATTAATACTTATTATACGAATATCTAAAAATTGTGCTCTTGGCTGTTTACTATCTGAAAATTTTTAATTCCGATAAGCTTGTTATGTGATTGACCGAGATATAAACAGCTTGGTATAAAAATAAAACGACGTTTTTAATTATATAATTCAATAAAAATTTAAGATACAATTTGATCTCCCATCGTGATCATCCAAACAATGTGCAAAGGTTTCTAAATTTATATACATAAAATTCTACAAAATAAGTTTTTATGCTTGGCCATGGTGTTTTACGATCACGTGATGATGCTATTCATTCATTTTTGAACAATCCCCGTCCCATCGCTCTTCTCAATTCAACATTCATTTTTCGGGAAATATCTCTACTAAAAAATTAAGAAGCTAGTAGACTTCATTAATATTAAAATAAATGTACCTTCGAAACATTAGCTATATAACTAGCTATTTTTTCTTTTTGATTGTCTCAATAATTGCTGTTAATGCCGAAATTTCAGCTTCTCCAGATTCCACTAGAAAGAGAGAAATTCATGGAAGATTTTTATTGATTACGGATATTCATCCGGATGTCCATTATAAGGAAGGTGCTGATGAAGACAGAGCTTGTCATTCTGGAAAAGGGAATTCGGGTAAATATGGACTGCCATTGTCTTCTTGTGATTCTCCGATAAGCTTAATTAATAGTACGTTTGACTGGATTTTAGAGAACTTAAAAGATAAAATTGATTTTATCGTTTGGACAGGGGATAATATGAGACATGATAATGATAGGAATTTACCAAGAAGTGAACAACAAATATTTGAAATGAATGAAGTTGTTGCAAATCTTTTCGTTGAAACTTTTGGTTTACCAAGTGATATAAACAAGAATAAATTATCAATTCCAATTATTCCAAGTTTGGGTAATAATGACGTTTATCCACATAATTTATTTAGCCCTGGGCCAACTTTACAAACCAGGGAATTAAACAGAATATGGAGATATTTTATTCCCAATGAACAATATCATATTTTTGATAAAGGTGCATACTATTTTGTGGAAGTCATCCCTAATAAATTGGCGGTTGTTTCCCTTAATACAATGTATCTTTATAGATCTAACCCATTGGTTGACTTTTGTAATGATAGAGAAGAGCCAGGCTATCAAATGTTCGCATGGTTAGGCGTTGTTTTAAAAGAATTCAGAGAAAGGGGAATGAAATGCTATCTTAGTGGACATGTTCCGCCAGTACTGAAAAATTATGATCCAGGTTGTTTGAGTAGATATACGCTTTGGGTACACGAATTTAGAGATGTCGTAATAGGTGGATTATATGGACATATGAATATGGATCATTTTGTTCCAAACGATGCTGTAATAGCTTATAACCATGTACAGGATACAGAGGATTCTTTCATGGTTAACGTTGATGATGTGAGTGGGGCGGAAACTTATGAAGAGGAATTAAGAGTTATGGGCATTGATCCAGACGATCAAATTGTTCGGATAAAAGGTAATAAAGTTGGATATATGAATGAAGTAAGGGAAGCTGTTTATTCAAAACTGAAATCTGAAAAAAATTCATTCCCATTTGGTTCAAGATATGGAATTACAAATATTCATGGAAGTGTTATTCCTAATTATTATCCAGCTTTAAGAGTTTATGAATATAATATAACTGATCTTAATGTTGATAATGAAGAAGAAGAAATTCTTGAAAAGAAACAATTCAAACCTTGGAATGAAGTTTTTGATGAATTTTATAAAATGCAAGAATATGAAAACAATAAAGAATTTGAAGAATCACAGGAATATGATTCATGGGGTTATAGAACTTCCAAGACACCAAAGAAAGATAAATCTATTCCTCCAAATTTAATTGACCCTAGAACTTCAATTGGTTCTGTTGAATTGGGGCCTGCCTATATTCCTCAATTATTTACTCCTTTAAAATATTTCCAATATTTTGCAAATTTGACAGCAATAAATAATGGTGAATTTGATTTTCGATATGATTTAGAATATGAAAGTGATAAAGCTTATGGGTTGAAAGATTTAACTGTTAGTCAATATTTAAAATTGGGTCGTAAACTTGGTAAGCCAATCAAACAACAATTGCAAGAAATAGAATCTTATGAAATTGAAGGGAAAAAGAAAAAGGGTAAAAACACTAAAAAGGATAAAAAACTTTTACAATTATGGGATGATTATGTTAGGAGAGTTTTCATTGATTCAGGTTATGAAATTGATAATGATCCAGAAACATAGCATGTGCATGTTGATACAATTATGATCGATTCAAATGTAATATCTTACAATTGGTATATACGTATATCTAAATATATAATAGTTAGAATATAAATAGTAGATTTTAATGCCAACCCTGCTCGTTATTATTGAGCAACTTATGACAAATCTCCGATCAATTTCGGTAATCAAAATCCTTCGTTAATGGGAGAATAGAAAGTTAAAGTTAAAAATGATACAATTGCAAGCATAATTTGAACACATAAAATTGTTAGATTTGCATCCATGAATTTCAAAGCCAGCAACAAATATAAATTAGTATTAAAATCTAATTAATTGGATGATTTTGATAATACTTGTCCGATATTATTTTTGGTAATTTTTGTTTTGGTGTGTGTGTTCTTCTACGATTTAGCCTACTGGGCTCACTTGTTCCAATATTCCGACGCACATATCTCTTTGCTATCTCCAGAAAAGTATGTGTTTCTCTCTCCTAGATATCTGAATTCCTTGATGTATTGATGTATAGTACTTAATGGATATTTGGGCACTGTGGTAGGGAGTTGAGATAATAAATCTCACTACACCCTCAAAGATGCTAGTTCAAATGATCATCATCGATCATCGTCGATCATCATCGGCCATCTGATGTGTTTTTAACTTTGCTAACCACGCTTTGTAAGCTTCTCGAAAAAAGTTACCAGATTTTTCAATCATGCAAGTAAATCTTCATATAAAATGCATTTTCCTTGACATCTATTCGTTTTCGCCCACCCAAACCTCTCCTAATTTTGAGAAGATCGTTCGAGGGTTAAAAATTTAAATTCCAGTCGTTTTAAAAGCTGAAAGAATATTTTTAGGGGCTATATCCTTAGCGCTTTACTTCTGGTATATTGTAATGAAATCTCTTTTTGAAAGCGGTGGTTGGATCGGATGTACCGTGAACTAGAAAAGCGGAGGATGAAATCTACGACGAAAAGCTAATAATATATCTCCCAACTACCGGCCTCAAAAAAAGATTTTATTAAAATATACCAGAAGGGAAGCGCTGAGGCCATGAATCCTAAAATATTTGATCGGGCTTGGCAGCAACTAGAATTCATCCTTTTAATCCCCAGAAGATCTTGTCGATGTCAAAGTTCAGACAGGTTTGGGTAGGCAAAATAAAGGTAGAAGTTACCAAAAAGATTATGGAAAAATTCTTTTATATGAGGAGTTACTTGAATTATGTAAATACATTTGTAAAAGAAGCTTATGAAGCGTGGTTGAGTAAATACGATGTTGATTTATGCACTTAGACTAATACAAGAAACTTTATTAGCTTATAATCCCACCATAGTGCTCAAAGATCCTCTAAAAACCATTCTAATTCTAAGAAGGGAAAGGCACTAATTACACAAAATTATCTGGAGATAACAAAAGTAAATGTGTGTCGGAATCTTGAGGTTCTGTCTGTACAACCCAATGCACACATGTTGACGGTATATCACAACTGTGAATTAGGTTAGCAGTTATAAGCAAAAATGGTTCTGTATGGGATGAAATTAATACACTTTATAATTCACTAAAAAATAAGAATAAAACAAAAGGAAAGCTTTACCTAACAAAATCTTATAACTATTAGGGTTTAAGTGAAAATCGTGGATTTTTGAACAGTGATGACTTACACATCCAAACACCTTTTTTTAGCGTGTGTGTGGTCAGATTAACGCGATAATAAAGAAAATCATTTAAATTTCATTATAATTCTCATGACAGATGCCACATCGCTAACCCTTTCAACTCTTTATAAGTCTATTGCTTCACAACAACCTTTAAAATCAGGGTCGCGTAAAATAGATCATAGTATCAGAGGTGGTATTAAAAAATCACGAATATATGAAATTTCAGGTGTTCCTGGCAGTGGTTATAAAGAAATTGTTCAAAGTTATGTCTTTAGTGCTCTATCTCAAAATCATAATGTTTTAATATGTGATTCAAATCAGTTATTTCCTATATCACGACTTTCAGAGTATGAAGCATTTGATCTGAAGTTTTTAGAGCTGATAAAACATTTGCATACACCCAATATATGTCAATTAATTGTATACATAATGAATTTAATGAAAGATTCAGATACCAAGAGATACGATCTCATTGTCATTGATGATATAGCTCAACTGATTAATTTGGCTTTATCCGGAATATCGGAGAGGGCATCAACTACCAAGACGCACAATGGGAAGAAAGTAATACATTATGGATACAGAGCAAAGAAGAACCAATTATTACAAGATTTGATGATTCTTTTAACAAATTATACCTTAAATTTCAGTTGTTCTGTTATACTTGTTGGTTCACTAACAACAATGAAAATAAACAGTAATAATAATGGTAATAGAAATAAGTCTGGATCAAATTTTCAATTACAAATGATTCCAGGAATAGGTGAATTTGGTCCTTGGACATCTTATTTATCATCACGAATTACAACTTATTATGATTGGGCCACTGATAATGATAACAGTACCTCATATAAGGCATATTATGCTATTGTCAGGAGTAATAATAACATCAGACCTTCCTCTTCATCAAACGCACAAACAAATTCCCAACCTCCTTTTGGGTCTAACTCTCCAACTCGGGCTTTCTCGGGTGGTATAAATATTCCATTTAAGGTTACTTCAAATGGTATCTTCGATTTAGTTGAAGATTATACAGATTCACAATTAAATTCTGATATCATAATAACATTATCATCAAGTCCATTAAAATCCAGCCAAGTTACTTCATATGATCAAAAATCACAGATCAGTTCAAGTCAGTTACAATCCAACAGCGATACCATTGAGAAAATAAGTGGTTTGAAAAGGAAAACGGATCACGATGGATATGACACAACGGAAGGTGACACTACAATAAAACAGTCGAAACTTGATTCGGAAGCTGATAAACTTACAGATAAAGAAGTTGCCGAATATGAACCAGAAATGGCTAAATTTCTTCCTAGTGGTATTGACGATTTACCAAAATTAGGCATTTCAACTTCAACACCAGTGAAATCATCGACTGATGTGCATGCAAGTAAAGCATCAGCTGCGGTCCAATCACTTCCATCATCTTCTCTTCCCCAACCGCCCGAAAGTTACGATGGTACAGGGCTACCAGACATATCAGAAATCAACGATAGTGCTGAAAGCATAGCTTCATCAGATTTACTAGAATAAATCAAAGCGTCTTTAGTATAATATAGCATCATTGTATTTTAGTTCATGTAGTCCCTAGAGTTGAAGAAGCTAGAATCGTACCTGTCATTTTCTCAATATACTTATAAATAGATGGATAACCGCTAGTTTTTAGCTCTACACATATACTTTTTAATGAGTTTTTGAGATAACTTCATGACAAGTTCCATATACCAATCTAGATAGTATAAACTTCTCTCTACAATCATCCCAATTATAAATATATATCGCATCTATCTCTGTAACCTCATTTATTTTTGCACGATCTTTCAAACTCTATTATTTTCATTACTCTTTCCATTAGTTGTGGAGGGATTCGTATTCATAGCAGGCTCAATATCATTAGTCTCAATGATAATATTGTCATCGCTATTTGTAACACTCTTTTTGGGGTTCATACCATCTATTCCAATAACCTCGTTATCATCTTGATTTATCAAGCTAGCATCTAGAGGAGCATAAGTCGGTAAATAATCTTCTTCTTCGTCACTATCATGCATAGTTATAGGCTGAATGGTACTAGTTGTATCCTCTACGCTAAGTGAATCTATATCTTCGAGTTCTTCAAAATATACACCACGCTCAGATTCAATATCCATACCTTCACTTTCACTTTCTTCATCAATTATTAGTGATTTCTCTAAGACGACATAATCTTTCTTAATAAATTTCTGTAAAGCCTCTGGAGGTTCTCTTTCAGAATATTCCGAGTCATAGGCTGATTCAATAGCATAGATGAGGCTAACGTCTTTCTCTAACGGTTTATCAGTAATATCACGGACTTCATCCTTAACTTTTTGTTCATCGACATCTTGGATTGTGAAATCAACAGTTGACGATATTTCAAATTGAATTTTTAGCCATTGTGATTTATTTCTAACAAATAGAATATTATCGTTTAGAATAGCACCCGTAAGAATATAAGCTTCAATTTTTTCAGTAGATTCTCCTTCTGTATCTTGTTTGGGATCTGAAAAAGAAGAGGGTAATTCGCCCGAGCTTTCCATGGTATGATCGTTATCGGTAATAATTTCATCGAGTTTTGGGTTTTGTTCACTATTATTAATAACATCAAATAAATCAACATTTCTTGAAGTATGTTCGAATTCTTGCATTTTTTCTCTTAAACCTTTCCTCTTTTGTAATAATTCCTTTTGAAATTGTCGTAAATCACCAATAGCATCTTCAATTTGTTGATCTTTGGGTTTATCGTTATCGTCTTCATCTATATCCCAACCTTCCTGCTCAAAATTTAAGAAATCGATTGTAATCTGTAATAATTGAGAGGTTTCTATACCTCCAACACTTGATAATTTTAATTGCTCTTTTGACACTTCTCTTCTCGCTTTATCCATTTCTTCTTTCTTCTCACATGCTTTTATAATTTGAGGTACATATTTTTTTTTATAACGTTGTGGATAAAAAACCGAAGGAATCTCAACACCAACACCCAATGAGGTTCCAAGTGCACCATTATCATCCTTTTCATTTATAAAATTGAAAATTAAAACATCAGATAATTTACTAATGAACATATCACCAGGAGCCATACCTGGACCCCAAAACATAGTATTAAGACTTTCATATAAATTTTTTTTCCTCATATCACCATAAATCATAAAAGAATTAATATCTTTATAACCAATTGATTTACTGAAAAGAGTTGTAACGAATAATGATGAAAATAATTTATGTTGATCACTTAATTTAATTAAAATAGATAAAAATGTTGAAATTAAAGAAGAACTAATACTATTATCTTCACCATCAGAAGCAATATTAGGAGGCAAAGTTGAAGAAGCATTTATTAAACATTCAATAGAAGCAAATGCACGTTGTGAATCACCATCTAAAAATGCTACTAATCTTTGAACTTCTAATAGCATTCTAACATCTAATTTTTCATGAGAATTTCTTGCTAAAGAAGTGACATGTTTTGGGATCTGGATGAAATCAGTTTCATTACCTCTCCACCAATAAGGATGAAAGCCGTAAGTTTGAAAACTGAATGAAAGTAAAGCATCCCTAGCCTGTGGTATTGAATGAAGAATCATCAAAAAGGGAGCCAATACTTCTCCGTTGGTGGATGGTATTATTACCGGAACTTCTCTGGGTGATCGTTTAAATCGGCTTGGATCATCAATTACTGAATATGATTGTCGTGGGACAACATCCCATTCTGATGGATTATACCCATCTTCCATTCTAGGAGGGCCGAAATAAGTCCCTGATTCTTGAGAGTTTTGATGTAGTTGAGGAGATGGATTAGGGGCTGACTGATAATAATGACCAAATTGAGGCACATTTTCAGTTGGCATTGGAGCCGATTTGGGACCTATAAAAGGTCTTGGTGGTAGGTCTGGTTTTTGAGGATTAGAAGTATCTTCAATGTGTATTGTGTTTGCTATAAAATTGTAAGGTCAAAAATGATGTTCGTAACATAATAGAAACTTGAACTAAAAGGATAATTACATGGCAGCTGAAGAATTTGATGTTAGCCCTTTCAAAACATATCTTGATATTATTTATATCTGAATTTACTTACGTCGTCGGTAAACATGATCTCAATGGCTCTGGAAACATCATTGTTGGCTATCTAAAGATATCATTAATACTGTCAGATGTTTATCGTGATTGACCAGAATAACAAAAAGGGATAGTTTATACCTTCAAACTTGTGATAGCCTGCTCTCGAGAAAAGCCCATATCCACCACCTGCTGGATGGCGGTTTCGGAAGCCGTGGCAGCTGATTCAACCATTTTAGATACTTTGAAATTTGGAGGATCCAGAGATTTGGTTTTGTGAGAGGTTTGGGTGTTTGCCACTACATCTTGCAATTGCCTATTTTGCTACACTCCATTATATGGCACCAATCACGTATCCATCCAATGATTCATGAAGAATTATAAAAAAATATATAAATGTTGAAATCACTTTTTTAGTACCATGCTCTTCAATTAAATGTTTTCAAGTGTGGGTGTGAACACCGATGTTAACTCTTATAAGTTTGATCTTTTTAAGTACATCAAGAAACTACATTCTTCTACACGTTGGACACCAAGTGAAAGGTTTTTTCAATGGAACGAAAATTTGTTCCAAAAGACTGTAATTCATATATCTTCTTTTCTGTCACGTTCAGATCTCATAAATTATAGTTCTGTTTCAAAGAAATATAGAGGTGTATTGGTATCATTAGCTTTAAATAAAATTACTATTGATATACAACATTCAATAAAGAAATTAATTTCTCAAGATAAAGGTTCATTTTTAAAGAAACATGGGAATTCAATTGTTTCAATTGATATTTATGTCAATGGGAATAGTTGCAATATAGATTTTGCGAACTTTTGGGATATGTTGCAATATTGTCCTAATGTTAAAGAATTAAGTATAACAATATTTTGTACTTCTAAGAGAAAATCTGAAATAATTAGTTTTGAGGATTTACAATTAATGAGCTCTCAAGGCTTAACAATTGTTACCGCTAATAGCATTCGTTACCTTCGCTTAGTTTCAATTGCTGGAATTTCAACAATAAATAAAAGATACAAACACAAGCACTATCTCAAACAGAGGGAAGTTATATTCGATGATCTTCCAACAGCTGATATATTACCGCTCAACTTCCTCAACAGATTTCCCCAATTATCTTCGTTGGGGTTAAGAGGTTTTAAACTCCCCTTCAATTTTTTGGCAAGTTTAGTGCCATTAAAGTTTGAACAATTGAAACAACTTTCACTTATTGATTGCCATTTTGCGTCCTTGAGAAATGCAGAGTCGAAAGAATTGCCTCAAATTGAGAAATTGAGTATTTTATTCACTAGATTTCGTGTTAATTACGCTGCTAATTTTGCTAATCAAGTTGGTATGATTTTAAATTATTTTAAATCAATTAGATCACTTTTACTTGTTATCCCTAAAGTTGAGAAACCTAAAAAAACTTATCGTAGAGATGCCTCTACACCAATGATGGTATATAGCATATTGGGATCTCAGATAGAGAGTATTGTTCTGTTAGGGTTTAAGCAGTTGGTATTAAGCGATTTTGAACGTGAGGATCTCAGAAAATACGGGAATATGGTGAGAATAACATGAGATTTGATATAAATTATATAAATAACCCTCCATACTAATGAAATGAAGGTTTCAAATGATTGCCTTGCTATATGGTTTACCTATTTTCATTAAATCTTGTTCGTTATACTGGTATGACATTGCATGTGTATCATACGCGTGGCCATAGTTCAATCATTTTGATAACTTTCAATTCTCAAGATGGCTAACGGCGATGGATCCTTGAGGCTTCTGACAATATACGATCTTAAGTTTCCATCACCATAAGCAATTGCAAAGAAGTTTAGGAGATCTACTTTTGAAATTTAAATCTGTAAAATATATGCAGAGTTACATGTATGTAGGGGATATTAATATATATGGTTGAAGGTAACTTTATTCAAAATCATCTTCAGAAGAATTAATTATTTCAATCCTCTATAAGTATTTATATTTATTGTTAGTGAATGTATACAACAGTATATTTTAGCGATAGATTAAAAAAGTAGAAACATACCCGCTGTGGTGCTGAAGATTGTGACTTGTCATTTGCTGGTGTAGCGGCTCTGGAGCTGCTTGCAACCATGGGTCGAGTTCTAGACTTTGTAGTGGTATTTGATTTGTGGCCCCGACCTCTTCCACTAGCCCTTGATGGAGCAGGGGATGGCTCCAAAGTTGTTTTACCTCTTCTTCCAACGGCTCTAAATATAATGATATTAGTGAGTTGATAAAACAATTATTTAGGAGTTTGCAGATGTCTTTGCAATAAAACTTCAACTAGTATCTTAGCTTTTGGTAAAAGAACAAAAAAGCTTACCTTCTGGTTGTCCTGGGCACTTCCTCAAAGGCGTCATCATCTTCAAGAATCTCATCAGAATCGGACTCTATTTCCGGTGATACAGGTTTTGGTTGTTTTCGTGTTCTAGTGGTCCTTGTTGTTGGTTGCCTCTTATTGGATCGAGATGGGGCTGGTTCTGGTATCTCCATACTATCAGAAGAATCCTCAGATTCGACGATTGTTGAGCTTCTTGTACTTTTCCTCGTGGTTGTTGTAGTAGATTTAGGTTTTGATTTTGAAATAATCCGGGTAGATTTAGATTTAGATTTTGGCTTAATTTTCGCAACTGACATTTGAGATAATTGATTTTTTTGAGTCTTCATAGCTTCAACAAGATCATCTATATCCACATTAGCAGTAATTAATTGTGAGACCTGAGTTTCCAGAGATCCATCAATAAACCTAGATTCAATAGTATAATGAGTTAGTAAAAAAAATCAGTTTCAACGAGAGAAAAATATTTACGTTTTCAATGCAGTCTTGTCCTCTTTTTCGACGAAATTTTTGACTGCTTCATTAAAACCATTCTCAGGGAACAGCTCTAATTCCTCTTGCTTTAAATACCCATCCAATAAATCCTCGATGCTGATTTTATCAGCTGTCGTTTCCACAATTTCCAACTCTCCATTTTCAACGGATTTTCCTCTTTTAGCGCCTTGTGCATATGTACGCTTTTTATAAAATTGAACAACATCATTTACATTGGCAACTGATCCTACAAATCGATTAGAAAATCGTCGAGGATTTTCCACTTCATATCCAGTATATTCAACTGTTATTCGAATAAGTGGTAGAGGAATTTTAGGGTCATCAGTACTAATTTCTTGATCATCTTCGAATTGTTGTGCATTAATCCACTTTCTTTTTGCTTCATCAATTAGTTGCTCCACTCTCTCTATTAAAAATGCAGTAACTTGTGCTTTTGTATTATTTGTATCCTTTGGGATTGTAGAATCTCGAGATAGGACAATATCCTCCATCATAAATGGTCGGACTGTTTTCAGCCTAACTTTTTCAACTGCGTAATCATTCTTATTAATAGATAAGATGCAGTTAAATTTATCTTTTGCTTCAGCTTGACATAATGATGTAGCAATTGAACTACCAGGTTGAATAACATCGAAGCCTGTGGCCGAATTTGCTTCTGGGTCAATTCTACATTCATGTTCATGGCCCCATATTATCAGATTAAGGAAATCTGGAAGAAAATTTTCAGGTAAATAATCTGTTTCTGAATGTGGGTTTCGATTTTGATGGACTGCCATTAAGCTAAACCATTCATTTTGTTGAATACTTGGGCGAAGAAATTTAACATTTCTATCTCGAAACGTCCTAAATAAACGTTCATCTCGTACATTTGCAAGTCCATATAATGCCAATTTTGTATAACCCTTTTGAAATAACAAAGGAGTTATTTCAATGTTATCATTTTGTTGGACGCGACCAAAGTGATTCAAAAACCCGGTTGCTGATAATATATCCATTGGAGTAAGATGAGAACCCTATGATTTTCAGACTTAGTTAGTGGTTATGTTACAACTATGAATGAAATACATGGGGAAACTTACACCACTAGCATCATCATGGTTCCCTGCAATCGAAAACATAGGAATACCAATATTGATATCAAAGTCTTCATAATTGACATGATCTATAATATCATCTAAAGCTTGGCTGGCATCACTCAATAACTCAAGTTCACAAGGTTTATCTCCCAGACATGCTTTTTTCAAAATTCGAATAGTGTGAAACAAAGACTGTTTAGATGGTTTATTTATGTGGAATAAATCCCCAGCTTGTAAAATCATATCAACATCAGATTCTTTTGCAGTTTTCATTATTTCTTCAAAAGTTATCCATGAGTCGTTTCCTCGAATTGGATCCTGTTCTGCGTATCCCACATGATTATCAGTTGTAATGAAAATACGAATTGTATCAGGTCCTTTAAAAAAGAAATAAACATAGTTAGATTCGGTGATATATAAGTATATTTATAGATGTATATACCTTTCTCAATATCTCCTTTAAGGGCCATATTAAAGTATCGATGGTGAATAATGAATAAATATATTTCATAGACGAAGGTTTAAAGACATCAACACCCGTACCGCATACTATTTGACTTGAGATATCACAACTAGCAATATTTAAACCAAATTAAATGAATGAATTTTTAGAAATTCAGAAAAATGAGCTTCTGGCTATTGAAGCTATATATAACGATGATTATACCGATAGGACGCCTAAACAGCCCACGGCTTGGGGAGCTCCACCAACTCCAATATTTGATATCCTCTTAAAAACGAATGTGTCAGAACCCCCAGTATCTTCACTGTTATTGAATATCGAATTACCGGCCACATATCCCAAGACTGTTCTCAACTTCAAAATTATTAGTAGCACAAATTTATTAGCTAGTCAGTTGGATTGGATCAAGGAGTTTATTAAAAAGAAAAGTAGGGAACTTTTAGGGGAGGAAATGATATTTGAGATACTATCAAATATACAGGATAAGTTAGAAGACTTCAAAACTTCTGCTGCTACAATGAGTTTAGAAGAGGAAAGAAATTTACGACTGAGACGGGAAAAGGAAAAAAAAGAGGAATTGCAAGAAGAAGAAATGAAACGAAAGGAATTAAAGTCGAAGGAAGAAGAAAGGGTATTACAAGAAACACTTAAAGAAGAGTTGAAACGCCTAGCACATAATGAACCCAAATTTCCATCCATTGATGAAAATTATGATAGCGCTTCTCATGATCAATCATTATCGTTGAGTAAGTTATCAGATATAAACGATGTAGTTGGCTTCGATCGTAAAATTACAATTAAATTAAACAATTCAAAAACATCTTTCCAATTCCAGTATGTTAATGGGAAAGTTCCTATTAAAACCGTCTACTTGGGACAGAGTTATGTGGTCAAGCCAGTACTTCTCAATAACGACGGTAGTGATGTCAATAATTCAGATGATATCCTATTACTTTTAACGGAAATAAAAATTGAAGGTGACTATTGGACTTCAACAAAAGGGAAAAAGCAGATTAAAAGTCTTGAAGTTGAATTAGAAAAACTGCGCAAAATGCCACCTCAAGAAAATATCGTTTCTTTATATGAATATAAAATTCAACGTATCCTAACAAATGATGACACAGAGAACGGCTCCTGGGTCGTATATATACTTACAGAATACACGACGCTAGGCTGTTTAGATGACCTTCTCCAATCTGTTGGCCAAATAGGAGTAGCTGTTGTTAGATCATGGACAATTCAAACTCTAGAAGCACTAGAATTCCTATACAAAAATGGAATTGTGCATAAGATGATTAATTTGAATAACATTTTATTGTTTAGAAATTCAGATATTGGTACGACGATTGTGAAACTTAGTAACGTCTCTATCGGGTACATGCTACAACAGTTGAATAGTGAACACCCTTTTATAAAACCTCACAATAATAATGGAAAATCGACTGAGATCATTACAATATCAGATGATATGGATTCATGGTCACCACCGGAATTTAAAAAGAATAATTTCCAAAGCCCAACCAGAAAATCTGATGTTTGGCAATTTGGTGTAGTATTATTACAACTTCTGACGGGAAAATTTTCAATTTCAGAATTCCCATCTTTTGAGGAATATAGTAAAGTCAATGATTTTAGTCAACCAATTCGAGATTTTTTTACCAAAATATTTAAAATATCACCAAAAAAGAGATCTTCATCATTTGAACTATTACCTATGCAATTCTTAAGGAATTTCGAGGTACCACCTTTATATAATTATTCACCCGCTAGATCGAATGTTACTCAAAGATCAGAACCTCAATCAACTTTTGCAATTTCGTCCGAGCATATATTAAGAAGAAATAAGAGCAGGAATTCATCATTAGCGAACCGTGGAGATGCTCAGTTATCTTCTTCGAATCTTATAACATCCCGTTATGCACATGATTTCGAAGAGGGCAGGGTTCTCGGTAAAGGTGGATATGGGGAAGTAGTCAAGGCACGCAATAGATTAGATGGGAGATTCTACGCTATTAAGAAGATAAGACATACTGAGGGAAAATTAGCTGGTATATTGACAGAGGTCATGCTTCTGTCTCGTTTAAACCATCAGTTTGTGGTAAGGTACTTTGCTGCTTGGGTTGAAGGAAGTGCTGATGAAGGTGCAATAGAGAGTACTACAGAAGAAGAATCATCGTGCAGTGAGGATGAAGATGAAGATGAAGATAATATGAACACAACTGAGATTGCAAGTTCTTCCAATCCAGCTTTCGAAGACTTTTCGAACAGTTTCCCTGTTGACTTCATTTCAAATTCTATGAATAATAATATTGAATTTGGCTATAGTGATGATGAGGATGAGGATAATGGGAATTCAGATGAATCGGATGCTTCGTCGGGGGTTTATAGTGATTCATACTCTGGCACAGATTCGGATTCGGATTCAGGATCGGATTCGGATTCCAGACTTACAACTACACAATCATTAAAAAGGAGGCATAGCAGTGTGAAGCGCACATTATTTATTCAAATGGAATATTGTGAAAATTTGACATTATACGATCTAATCATAAAGGGGTTACCAAATAAGCCGGATGATTATTGGAGATTATTTAGACAGATCTTGGAAGCCTTAAATCATATTCATTCACAAGGAATTATTCATCGTGACTTAAAGCCAATGAATATATTTATAGATCAATCTCACAATGTAAAAATTGGAGATTTCGGATTAGCTAAAAGTGTTCATTCTAGCTCGCCTCTGAGTAATTTAGGATCTGCTTCATTAGCTTCTATTGATCCCAGTACTGAGAACTTCACACGAGACATTGGTACATATTTATATGTTGCAAATGAAGTTGAAAATGGCCGAGGTGACTACAATGAGAAGGTCGATATGTACTCCCTTGGTGTCATCTTTTTTGAGATGGTTTTTCCAATGGGAACCCTAATGGAAAGGGCCTTGATTATTTCAAAAATCAGGCTTCCAACTATTCAATTTCCAGATGGATTTATGATAGAAAGTAAAAATACTGAGCGAAAAATAATAACATTACTGCTTGATCATGATCCTTCTGTTAGACCTTCAGCCCAGAAATTGTTAACCTCTGGTCTGTTACCTGTAAAGCATCAAGATGAGACGATTAAAGAAGCTCTAAAATCATTAACTGACCCCAACTCACCTTGGGAACGCCAGGTCAGGGAAGCGTTATTTTCTCGTTCATATTCACTTGCCAAAGATATCGTATACGATAGAAAGAGTACCATGTTGAGTACTCAGGATCATTTACTACAGTCAACCATGATCGAGGAGATGACTGCTATTTTCAGGCGCCATGGAGCCGTTGAAACTCATGAAAGATCATTATTATTTCATAAATCACCTATTTATGGTTCGAAACATGTTGTAGAAATGTTAGATAATTCTGGTGCTGTTTTACAATTGCGATTCGATTTAACTTATCCTTTTGCAAAATTACTCACAAATGTGACACCTCAATTTCAAAAATGCTTTACTTGGGATTATGTTTTTCGTCCAGAATTAAATAATGAACCAAAAAGATATGCTGAAGTTGATTTTGATATAATAAATTCTAACCCTGATTCTTCAGATTTAACTTATTATGATGCAGAAACTATGAAAGTAATGGATGAGTTAATTTCTCTTTTCCCTTCAATAAAACAACAAAATGTTGCTATTTATATATCACATTCGGATATAATTGAAGCAATTTTAGAGTATTGTGGAATTGAAAAAGCGCAAAGATCAACTGTCAGTTCTGCCTTATTGCAGTTGAAGTTAACTAAGACAATGGATGAAATTAAAAATGATTTAAGAGCTAATATATCAATTTCTTCAACTGCTTTAGATGACTTGGGAAGATTTGATTTTAAAGATGAATTTGAAAAAGGATGTATTAAATTAAAACGTATAATGAATGGAAACTCTTCATATGCTAAAGTCGAGGATCATCTGAAATATGTTAGGAGAGTATTAAGTTTATTTGACTCATTTGGAATAAAGAGAAACGTTTATTTAGTTCCGTTATCTCTTTATAACATTGAATTTTATAAAGGGGGTATCATGTTTCAAATGGTATTAGAGGAAAAGAGAAAAGTTATTCTGGCAGCAGGTGGCAGATACGACAACCTCGTTAAGAATTTGGGGCAACCATTAGTTTCAACTGAAAATTCTAAAAGGACGTTGCCTCATGTAGTTGGGTTTAATATGGCATGGGAGAGATTATTTTTGTATATGCAGAGGTATCAATCTACCAAATTGAAATCAAAAGGTAAATCAAAACGGATACAAAAGTTTATAAAGACAGGGTATGGTAACGAGGAAATGGATAAATGGTCATCTCCACGATGTGATGTTTTAATATCTTGTTTTGCGAACAATTCTCTGAAACACGCTTGTATTAAACTTTTGAAAAGATTGTGGTCAGTTGGTATTAGTGCGGATATCATTTGGCATTGCAATTCTTCGGAAGAAGTTGTAGCAGCTGCCAAACAAGATGGTGTGAATTGGATTATAATTGTAAAACAACAAATTACTTATCCCCCAAGAAAGGAGAAGCTCAAGCCGTTCAGGGTTAAAAATATAGATATGAACCTCGAAGCGGATTTGGATCATGAAGAATTAGTTACGCGTCTTTTAGATGAGATTTCAGCAAGAGATAGAAAAATTGGAAAGCCCGTAAAACACCATCATTCCCATTCACAAAGAACAGAGACATTTTTTGCGGATACCAATAGTGAGCTCGAGGATACTAGTAGCGACAATGCTCATAGTACAATTGAATCAAACCCTTCTGGTTCTCAAAAAGTAACAATCATACCCAACGAAGATATCCGATATTCTCGAAGGACAAATAAAAAAGGTCGATGGGCGATAGAAGAAGAAAGTCGAGTAGGTACAGCTCAATTTCTTAATGACCTTGGGAATGCGCCAATTTTTTCAATTGATGCTAAAGAGGAAGTTCTAGACATTATTGCCACTACATCGCTAAAGCAGTTGGATGAATTTCTAAGGAAGGTTATCGGAACTTCTAATACGATAGGTAAGAGTTTTGTTATAGGTATTTATAATACATTAAACAAAGAGGCCTCCAGAGGAACTAAATGGGCTATTTTGAATTCTCCAAAAAGCGGGAAAACTTGCATTTGTGATCTACAAAAATAATGATTCTTCTGTTTAAGTTTTTCTAACTAACATTATAATGGAAACTGAAGATGTTTACAGTCGTGAAAAATGAAATATTGAACATCTTTTTCTGACTCTAAAAAAGAAACCCAATATAACTTACATAGAATGAGTTCTAGAATTTCGCTAAGCTAAATTTCATGTAATTTTAATTCTAAAAAGCATTCGCAATCAGCTAGGCGAATTAACATTTTCAATATGAGTAAAAATGGCTTCTATTGCTGAAATAACCAGAAGGTTTAATATTTCAGCTTCAACTGTAGGTTCAACGCGTAAATGAATATAGCAACAACTCCTTGAAAAAGACTGAAACCAGGAACCTTTCATCAAAATGGTCAATTATTTAGTATTTTCTGATTATAGTTCGTTATTGTATATACAGGAAGTAGTCCTGGCTGGGATGGAGTGGCATACAATTAACACTTTCATGTCTTTCAAATTGGAGGGCAACTTTTACATTTACTTACAATAAGTGTAGTAACGTACTGATGTTTTAATGCATAGGCCTATCTCATATAAATTAAAGCGGAGGGGTTGTGTCCGTGAAAGGTTTACTACTACACTTTCTTTTTCCCCGCCTTTACCCCCACAATTAATTCAGTCTATATATTAAGACGTAAATGCCGATATCAATCGTCATATTAGTATTAAAATGTCAGAATATCCATCTGCCGGAATAAATAAAGGTTTTAAACAACTGCCTTTTCATTTACCAAATCAATTCACATCCGATCCATTCCTCCATGAGCTGATTTCTCATTTCTTACCCGATGACATCTCTGACTCAATTATTCCTGACTTAGTCCGTTTTGGAGATTTGGTAGTTGGTCCACGAATTATGGAATTGGTGGCAGATGCTGAAAACTCTGCTGATGAAGTTCCCTATATTAAACATTCTGATGTCTTCACAAATCAAACAAATAAACTAATTACTTCCCTTGGTTGGCAAGAATTGAAAAGAATTGGAATTAAAGAAGGCTTAATATCGATTGCTTATAAGCGAGATCAAGGGATATACAGTCGTTTTTATCATATGATTAAACATTTCTTATATACTTCTTCTTCCGCAATGGTTTGTTGTCCCCTTAGTATGACTGATGGATGTGCAAGAGCTTTGGAATTGGATAAAGAAATGAATAATAGAGAGGAAATTAATCCCGTTTATTATAGAGTTACAAGTAATGATCCTGATTATGCTTGGACTAGTGGCCAATGGATGACAGAAAGAACTGGGGGTTCTGATGTATCTAATAATGAATCATTCGCTTTCAAATCAGACTCCATAATTAAAATTGGTGATGGATCTAAGGCCAATGTTATAGCTGATTATAAACTTAATGGATTTAAGTTCTTCTCAAGTGCTACAGACTCTCAAGTTTCCCTAATTCTTGCACGAGATACAACATTGCCAAACTCCAAAACAATTACCCTTAAAAACAAAAACTCAACTGATAGATATAATGTACCTCCAATTGGTTGCTTTTTGGGACATATTCATGCTGACAATGATACTGTTATCTTATCTCGTCTAAAAAAGAAATGGGGTACAAAAGCATTACCAACTGCAGAGTTAGAATTAAAGGGATTAAAAGCTCAATCAATCGGTTTAAAAGGTGAAGGTGTCAAAACAATTGCGACAGTTTTAAATATAACTAGATTACATTCTGCTTTTGGGAGTGTGGGCTATTTCCATCGTGCTTTACAAATTGCTAAAAATTATTCTTTACAAAGATATGTATTTGGAGAAAGTCTGAGTGAAAACCCTCTTCATTTAAAAACATTAGCACGAGAAGAATCCAAAATTCATGGTTTATTGACACTTGCTTGTCATACTGCAATTTTAGTGGGTGCTGAAGAATGTACTCCCAATGTTGATAAAAACACTAAGAACTTATTGAGAATTCTACCTGCTTTGGCAAAAGCGATTAACTGTAAACTATCGGTTCCTGGATGCTACGAATGTATGGAAGCTCTGGGTGGGATAGGATACTTGACCCATGATATTGAAATGAATATGGGTAGATTAATAACTGATTGCCAGGTTAATACAATATGGGAAGGAACCACAAATGTATTAAGTCGAGATGTTGTTGCAACTTTACAGTACAAGTTACCAATTAGGAAATCATTCATTAAATTTCTAAAGTCATCTAGTAGTTCTGTTGTAGCAGATAATTCTTTTACAAAATATAAACATTTGATTAAAGACAAAATTAATGACCTATTTGGGACTGATGATGAGAAAAAGTTAAATATTCCAATTGAATATGCTAGAGACTTCACATTACAACTTGCTGCACTTGTGATTTTGAAACTATTAGTTGACTTAACTATATCTAATATAATTAAAAGAGATTCTAATAATTTCAAACCAAAATTTGGATTAAATTATAATATCGTTGTTGAAAATGATTTTACAACTTTGGAATATTGGGCTGATTATATCAAAACTTTCAAGCCATCAAGTACCAATAAGGAGGATATCCCAGTAAACAAAAATGTATCCATTTCCACAAGTAAAAGTTATCAAATTTTGTTCCCAGATATCAACAAATTTAGATTTTCTCAAGGAAATGGTCAAGGAGCATCTCGTCTTTAAACCCCTGGGACGAGTACAGGTACAATTTTCACAATGTAAAGCTGGTCACAAACTTATAAGCTTATAAATAGCTATAACAAAACTATAATTCACCCTAATTAATAATTATAATTGTAATTATAAGAATGAAAAAGAGTTTAATAAATATTAAAAGTAAAAAACTGTTCATATCAATTGTAAAACTAATTGGACCTGGGTGTATGTCACTATATGATAAATGTTGATTCTGAGCCTGAATCAATGAAAATATTAATGTAGTTAATGTTTGAGTGTTTCATTTAGTGTCACAAATAGTAATTTATTCAGTGAAATTCTATAAAAAGAACTAAATAACGTTTTTTTTTTATATATTTTTGCACGAGACTTCCTGACTTCATGATCACTGGATAATTTACAATCTTGTACGTACTACGTAGTACGATATGACTGCTTCATGGTTATCACTACATACCTACCATAAATTTAAACCAAACAAGTATTAGAATTATATATTTTTGTTTTTACACATGTAACTTATATAACTTATATCTATTTAAGTATACCAATAAATGACGTTTTTAATTGATTGGAGAAAGTCATTTCAACAGCGTGATAATATTTGATACATGTTTCATGAAAATGCAAAGCATCGGAAAATGATAAGTCATAAATAATAAGCTGAATAATTTCAGGTGGAAGATCATTCAATTGAGTCATTATGATAAAGTAGAAATATATTCAAGCTGAAGCGCCTATATTTATATGTTTATTTTTTTATTTTTATTTTTATTTTTATTTTTGGTTGTGCACAATAACTGCATATTAATCATTACCTGATCGGGTATGAGCATTCTGTAGTACCACTACGCGTTCCTCAGAAAACTAACTGATAGCTGGCAAGCTTTTAATTAAACATTAGTGTTATATCAGGACGCTGTTGCATAGATTAATGTTGAAACAGGAAACCACCAATTATTCCATTAGAGAATGAAATTTAAGAACAGAAAAGTAAGATATAAAAAAGTGAGATAACATGTGAAATGGTGAATTACGGATTATAAATAGTTATACAAGTTATGTGAGTTTTAGATAAAAAGAGAGGATTTCTTGAAAGTTTAAGAAAATTCATCTGATATATTAATAGCTGGTCAATTAATTACTATTATTGGATTATTATAATACTATTACTCTACTATAGAAATCAAATTGCGGTCGTATTGGCTGCTTGGCACACAGCATAAAAGTTTCCAACTGTGCTGCTTCACCAGTGTAAAATCCAGTTTCATCAACATTATGAATTTCAATTGATTTCGAGTGATGTGTTAATTAAACCTTCAAGAGTCTCATGCCAAGGTTTAAGATCATCTCATATAGGTGCAGATCTCGAGAAGTCAGTATCCATCCAATGCGGGATCCTTGAGATTTAGTATCCGTGGATTTCTATCAAGAAAACTCCAAATCCATTTTGAATTCATATAGTTTCTGTTGGAATTTCATTTGGTGGTCAAGCGCTTCATCCACCATGTGATACCACGCTTCCATATCAGTCTCCACACCCATTATAGCCAATAAACCGGTGAATCGGTAAGTTGAGCCTCCTCTACATTCTTAAGCAATTGGTATTCGTTTTTCACCATCGAAGAGTGTCTACCATTCCTTCTGAAATCAAATGTTGAACGGCCATACCGCAGTAAAACTTTGAAGTTGATGTATCCGACTAAAGCGCCATTTGCTCAAAACTGTGACGATTCTAGTCCCTTTGCCCCTGATGCAAGAGGCCTTAAGTTTTTTTTCTTTTCACCATTTTCACGGATTATGAAGGGAGAAAGGAGTTTACAAATTTACGATGAGTTCATAATAGTCCAAACTCAATGAAAGTCATCCTATATCTCTTATACGTATATGAAAGCTGTTGTGCAAAAATCATGACGTTACAATTATCATTAAATTATACTCCTACCCTATTTCTTCTCCTATAACTACAAATTGGTGGCTCACATTCTCTACCACATCCAATATCCTCACTTGGTTTAAAGCGTAGCTCTTACAGACGTACTAGAATGAAGCCCTTATCATTAATGCCCATACTGACTCTCCCAATAAGAAGAAAATTAAAGAAAACATGTCTGTTAGGAGGGCTTGTGGATAGTACCTCAACATCTCCTACAGAGGGCTATGCTGAAGGCGAGGGGATTAAAGTTACCCTATCGCCTGGTAGTGATCTCACTAACTAATCTAACGTGTTCTAAATCTTAAACATCCTTCTCCATCTCCACATTTAACCTTTATTTCGTGTTTCAAGACACTTGAATGAACTCACTGGTCTTAATTGTATCCTTACCAGCCTAAGATCTTTGTTCACACTTCAAATAATGTCAGAACCCCATACTCCTTTTCAAGTGAAAGCCCTGTATGACTATGTCTCAGACCATCCGGATGATTTGCCTTTCAGTGCTAATCAAATCATCACTGTCAAGGTAGTTGAGGATGAGGAATGGTACACTGGGTCATATACCAATTCATTGGGTGTGCAGAACGAGGGAATGTTTCCCAAGAACTTCGTTGAAATATTGCCTCCCTCCCCTGTTCCTCAGATTCCCCAAAGACCAACCAGACAAGATAGTTCTACCGCGTCTTCCGATACACCCTCAACTCAAGTTCCCAAGTCTCCAAAATATACAGCTCCAGCTCCAGCCATATCGGAGATCTCACAAAGCAAACCTATTGGCTCCGGACTTAATTCGGTACTAGCTGCTCATAAAGACGATTCGGATTCTGAAGGCTCTGCCTGGGCCGAGGATGAGGTAGAATCTCCGGTTCAACCAGCTCACATTGTTCCTTCGCCGCCAGCTCCAGTTCCATCTATACCAAAACCTATTTCTCCAAAGCAAGAAGCACCAAAAATTGTTTCCGCTAAACCTCCGGCCCCAATACCTTCTATCCCCCCTCAACAAGAACAGAAATCACCTTCCCCTCCACCTTTGATTCCTCAAACTTCATTATCTACACCACAGCATGAAGCTAAAAAAGGTCCAAAACCTGTTCCTAAAAAGAAAAATGCATTTTTGGATAGAATTGCCGCTTTTAACAAGGCCGGGGATGCACCAGTTCCTAAGATTGCCCCTAAGCCACAATCCTTTGTTAGAAAGCCTTTCATTGCTGCAGCACCATCTTCCTATGTTCCACAAGCTCCACATGATATTTCACATATTAATAAACGGAATTTCGAATTACCAAGATCAATGTCGCCACCTCCACCTCCTGTAGCACTAACTTCGGAAGCAGATCAAGCGGATGAAGGCCCTAAATTGAGTCTAAAGGAAAGAATTGCCCTATTACAAAAACAGCAGCAGGAGGAAGCTGATAAGGCTGCCGCTGCTATTAAGAGAAAAAAAGAGAAGGCTGAAAAGAGGAGACAACTAGAAGAGGCAAAGGCCGCCCAACAAGCACAAGAAGCAGAAGCACAAGAAGAATCTGATTCGGAGGGTGAAAAGTCAGAACACGAGTCTACTGAACACCCCGAACCCCCGGTAACTAGTGAATCCGCATCGAATACACGTCAAAGTGTAGAATCAGCTCGGTCTACTGAATCTATTCAATCGCCAGATGTAGTTAAACCAGCCGAACAAAGTACGGATAATGAAGAAGAGGAAGAAGAAGAGGAATCTTCAACTGAAGAGGAAGTAGATGCAGAAGAAGCTCGAAAACTTGCATTGAGAGATCGTATGGCTAAAATATCTGGTGGAATTGGTGGTATGCCGATGGGTTTGATGATGCCTGGAATGTCTTTTGGAATGCCCTCAACGAAAGAACATAAAAAGAAATCTCACAAGAAACCTAAAGATACCTCAGATAAAGTAGCAAGTCAGCCTATAGGTCTGCCAATGATGCCTTCGCCTTTTGCAATTCCTGGGATGGCTGCTGGTGCTCCCCCAATTCCAACAGCCGATGAAGATGATAGTGATGAAGATGAGGACCTCAAACAGCCTGAGAAAGCGGAGACAGAGCAATCACCAGCTGTTATTGAAACATCTCATGAGAAACCAAACGATAGTGATGTGGAAGTTATTGGTGAATATGTAGTTCCTAGTGTCCCCGGATCTTCTCGCGAATTACCTTCCATTCCTACAATTTCTTCATCTTCTCATGTAAACCCTACTCCTTCGGATTTAGAGGAAGATGAATGCACGAGCTCATCTGAGAAACATACAGCTCAAACTAGTACTAAAGATGGTATGCACTGATATAGGCCTTTTTTTAATAGCTATTTTATTTTTCTTTATTTTGAACCTGAACTAATTGAAATATTTTATATCATTTATTTTAGCCAATAAGAAATTGTTTTCCTCTTCTGATGAATATCAAAACCCCGATTCAAAGAAAACAGATGCGTATGATTTTTCAACTCTTTCGAAACAACTTCCTGATCAATCGTTAAGTCCAATTGTTATTGAAAATCATGAAATTTCAGATGGTGAGTAGAAAGCATATTTCCAGTAGTTTTTTTCTAGTTATAATTTCTCACATTTATTTATTATTTATTATTATTATTATAGATGATGATCGAGAATTAGGAGATGATGAAAAAACAGAATCAGAAGATAACCGTCAGCATTTACCTTCACCTCCTTCTATTCCAACTACTACTCGACCGCTACCAGCAACACCTGTCAGAGCGCCTCCCCCACCAATTCCTTTAGCGGTACCTGTTCCCCCCCCTTCTAATACCAAAAGACGTTCATTTGCGGCACCTCCAGTACCAATGCCAGGTGCTCCTCCTCCTGTTCCACCAACATTACAATCTCCCTCTTCTCCTCATAAAACCCGCCCTACTCATAAATATGAATTATCTGAAGAGGTCACTGGTTACGATGCAGATGAAGACACAGATTTTATTGGTGTCCAATCAGTAGAAGAAGTTGACTCAGAGATACAACTACCACCTCCCCATTCCCTTGCTCCTCCTGTACCAATTATCCCCAAAGCACCTCTATCAAATGCTCCTCCACCACCACTACCTACAACTACTGCTCCAGTTTCTCCTCCTGTTCCCGTTCCAGGAGCAAGGCCACCTCCTCCACCTACTGGTATTGCACCAACATCACCTCTTGTGCCTAATAAATCAAGACCACTTTTAAATACTACTTTGAGCTCATCACCACCACCTGATTTCGAAGCGACTTCACCTTTACCAGGAATTAGAACTCTTGACCCTAATTCAACTCTCTACCGTTCTGCATCAAAGAAAAGATCACCTCCACCTCCACCTCCACCTCAATTACAGCCACGTTCCTTGAGTGGTTTAGGATCTCCTACAATGTCTCCAGTAGAACGTCAAGGTTCTAATTTATCTTCCACATCAACTGGATCCCATCTCAAAAATTCAGTTACCCCTATTGACTCATTTACTTCAGATCCTATTGTTAAGAGATCTATAGATGTGGGAAGAAAATCTGTTAGCCATAATAGACGATCGGTTGATATAAGAAAATCCATAGATCAATCTCATAATGGAAGGAGTAGTTTTGACGTTAGTAGTGTCTCTGCTATGGCAGTTGATATTAATATTGAACAAGAAAAAGGATGGTGGAAAAATTCAGGTACTTTACCACCATCTTTGGCTAGCCGTTTAGATAAAGATCTTATATTTGAATCTGAGGATAATACATCTTCGAAACGTGGTGGAAGAACAGTTATGAATCGTGATTTATATGTGTTATTTGCAGATTATTCACAAACAACAATTAATATTCGTTATGAATTAAGTGATCCTGATGGAACAGTTTATATTGAACAAAGTCATTCAGCACCTCCTGCTCCATTACGACAAGATCAATATGAAGATTTGGCTAGTAAATATAATCAAAAAGTTTTAAGTATTGCAACAAAATTAGCTGGAAGAGCATTACCAACTGGGGAATTGGTTACAAATATTTTCAGTAATATTAAAGGAGTTTTAAGACCAGTTGGACAAAAATCATTCGGAGCTTTGGTTTATTCAAATATGTCTAATGCAACTACGAAGCAAAATGATGAAATTAGACCAGGTGATATAATTGTAATTAAAAATGGGCGTTTTCAAACCCATAAAGGACCATTACATCAAAAGACAATAAGTGAAGTTGGTATAAATACTCCACATGTTGGGATTGTTAATACTTGGGATGGTATTAAAAGAAAATTAAAAGTAATAGAGCAAGATCGTCATTCTAAAGTGAAACTTGAAAGTTACAGATTATCTGAAATGAGAAGTGGTGATATTAGAATATTTCGACTTGTTGGCAGAGACTATGTTGACTGGGAAAAGAGTTGAGGAGATTAGGGCTATAGTTTATTCAAAGATTTTATTTCAGTATAACATATTATTGCTAACATATGTATACATTTATTTATATATATATGTATATATATAAATTTTTTATTTGTAATTATCCTTCTAGATATTCTATATTTAGTATTATTATATAGCTTTTATTCTTTTAACATTGGATTTGTGGCATGAATTTAAAATTTTGTATTGTGATGTAAGGGTGTTTAAATTATATCCAAAAAGCGGAGTAAGTTTAGAATGTTAACTTAGATATCAGATACAATATTGCAATTGACAATTTTAATCATGTTTGAAATAACGGTAGCCCTTCTTATCATTTCAACCTCCAGTTTCCAAGGTGTGAGCACCGATTCTACAACTGGTGCCCTAGAAACTTTTTTTACAGAATCCAATAACAAATCGTCAAACTGTAAGTTTACAATTATTGAAAAAAGTATTGTTCCAGATGATTTTAAACAAATCCAAGAAATTGTTAAAAAGTGGTCTGAAGATAAAAAGGGAATTAAATTAATATTAACATCGGGAGGAACTGGATTTTCTGATCTTGATATTACTCCAGAGGTAAGTCTTTAATATTAAATCATGTCTAGTTATAGATCTGACTGACTCTTTTCTTTTCAATAGGCATTAACACCATTGATAGAAAGACCTGCCTCTGGTATAGTACACGCCATGCTGTCTAAATCATTATCAATTACACCTTTTGCGGCTGTTGCGAGACCTGTTGCAGGTATTCGTAATCATTCAATGATTATAACTTTACCTGGGTCTCCGAAGGGTGCTGTTGAAAATCTTGAAGCAATAATTAAGATACTGCCACATTCTTTAGGACAAATTGGAAAGTCGAATGCTAGAAGTTTACACTTAAAAGAACAACGAACGTTTAAGAACGCATTACCAGGTGGATATTTAAATGGACATAGTCATAGTCACGGTCATGATCATGAACATAGTCATAGTCATAGTCATAATCATGAACATAGTCATGGTCATGGGGGTTTAAAAAGACATGAACTCATATCTAATGATTTAGTATCACCAGTGACAAGGGCAAGACAATCACCATACGAAATGATTTCAGTTAAAGCAGCTCATGACTTACTCTTAAGCCATACTCCACTTCCGACAGTAATAACAAAATCAATTACAGACGATGATATTACAGGTTATATTTTAGCTAAAGATATTTACTCAGAGATTGATGTTCCAAATTTTCGTGCAAGTATTGTTGATGGATATGCAATGATACATTCAGATGGTGCGGGAAATTACCCCGTTGTTAGTGTATCGCATGCAAAAGCATTGGACATCAATATAAACTCAGATCAAAAAGAGAATTTTACATTGACCAGTGGTAATATTACAAGGATTACAACGGGTGCCCCTCTTCCAAATGGAGCCGACTCTGTTGTTCTGGTTGAAGAAACAGTTTTAACTAAAGCAACGGAAGATGGATCTGAAGAATTAGAAGTTGAAATACTTGCAACAAATATCATGGAAGGAGATAATATTAGAGAAATTGGTAGTGATGTTAAAAAAGGTAGTTTAATTTTATCAAAAGGAACTCAAATTTCAACAGTTGGTGGAGAGATTGGACTTTTAGCAAGTGTTGGATGTGCTAATATATCGGTATATGCGAAACCAATTATTGGGGTATTGTCAACTGGTGATGAACTAGTTGATATTAACGTTGCATCTTCAGGAAATGTTAAAATGTTATATGGACAAATTTGGGATAGTAATAGACCAATGCTAATCAATGCAATTAAAAATAGTGAATTTAAGGCGATCGATTTGGGAATTGTTAATGATATAGCAAGCGATTTAGCAACAACTATGATTAAGGCATTAGAAAGTGATATTGATGTATTGGTAACGACTGGTGGGGTTTCAATGGGTGAACTAGATCTTTTAAAACCTACAATTGAAAGATCATTAAAAGGTACAATACATTTTGGTAGAGTTGCAATGAAACCAGGAAAACCTACTACTTTTGCAACTGTTATAAGGAATGGAGGTAAGAAAGTAATCTTTGCATTACCAGGAAATCCTTCCTCTGCTATTGTATGTTACAATTTATTTGTATTGCCTTCATTACAATTAATATCAGGGTATTCAGAAACTGCAGGAGAAGATGAAGTTCGACGCTTACCCTCTTTCCCTAAAGTTGAAGTGATTCTTGAATTTGATGTTATTCTTGATTCAAGAAGTGAATATCAAAGAGTCTACATATATCAAGGACGCCAATTGATGGGTTGTGGTGAGAAGGGCAGTCCAGCGGCTGTTCTGTTTGCCAAAAGCACGGGGAAACAACGTAGCAGTACAGTTAGTAGCATGAAAGGAGCGAATGGATTAATTTGTCTTCCGTCATCCAATGATGTTAAAGAAGGGAAGATTTATAAGGGGCAGTCGGTGGATGCATTATTAATTGGACCCATTGGAAATTTGTAGACCATTACTTACCGTGTTGCTTTTAACTCTAAAATTAGTGCGAGAAGTCTTCGTGTTTAAGTTTAATTATAAGCTAGCGGTGAATGTCTCATAATCATCCAGCCAGTCAACCAGAGATTCACGGAGAGGGTGATATGCGATTGAGCAGTACAGGACATATTTAAGAAGCCTTAAAAGTTGCAATTGCTTTTTCTCCATTTCAATATTAGTACCAGTACGTGTAAAATATTAGTGGAAATACATTATAATTATGTCTAGTTTATATAGATTTGGGCTAGAATCACGCCCGACGCTAATATATTAATATTAACATTTTGATTTTCTTCTTGTACTCCACACATACTTACATAAACCCCTAAGGACTAATCATATTCACTTTTTAAGGATTGGAAATATACTACACTTATTCATTCATTCACTTGGTGTGTTTCCTCTTCAATTTTCATTTTAAATTTTAAATTTTTCTAGATTTGCTAATAATAAATATAGTAACTTATTATTCTTATATTCTTTCTGATTTTTTGGTTTTGTACTCTTGATGATGATGCTCGAATTACCAACAACAAGAACAAAAATACCCCCACGACTTAAGAAAAAAGTCAAGTCCAGTTGGTTAAAAAACTCAAGAAGAATGGTTAAAAAAAGATACTTCGTAATAGGTTTTATCTCAATATTTATAGTATATAATATTTATTCTGGTTCAAATAGATTTAAATTTACACCGATTCAATTATCAAATATTGGTTCATCATTAACATCAAGTTCTAAAAACGGTGTTTTCCTTTATGATGAAGGACATTTAAGTCAACAGGCTCTTCCTGCTTTAAGCCTACCTTCTGGTCATGGTGGACTTGTGGAGGAATCTCCAGTACCAACTGTCATTGAAGATATTCAACTACGTGATTGTTTAAAATTTAAAGGATGTGAGGAATTTAAAGGATGGACAAAAATCCCGAAAGAATTAAATTTAGGTCAAAGTTGGATTTATGAGAGTTATTTATATATAAAAAGAGCAGAAATTCCATTAGGTTTAAAATCAACAAATCTAAAAAAGAATGTTAAAGCTTTAGGATATGTTATAATTGATATTGCCTTTGATTCATTAGAAGATACTGAAGAAATCCCGAAATATGTTAAAGATGATCTTTCAAAATCCCACGGGTCTGGGTCAAGATCACGAATGGAAGCAGCAGACACAATGAATGGTTGGTCAAATAAAGGCCATGGACTTTGGGTTAAAAAAGGGAAATTCGTTGAAAAAACGGCAATTACTGGTCTTGACATATTATATGGTGATGATGCAATTGAACCGAGACCAAATTGGAAACTTCAAAAAGGTGCTTTCACGATACAAAATGATGGAATAAATAATTATGATACAAGTAGTAATAATAAACAAAAAAGAAGATCGAAAAAGAAAGGTTCACAACAAAAGAAAAGTTCAATTCCTGCTAGATTAACATTAAGGTACGGTATACCAGCACCAATTGAGAAACCAAAGTTACGAATGCCTTCATCAGGTAAATTCAAAATATTACAATTATCAGATATGTATTTTTCAACAGGAGCTGGGAAATGTATGGATCCATTCCCATTGGAAACAGGACGTAACTGTGAAGCTGATAAAAGAACATTATCATTCATTAGAAAGGTTTTAGAAGTTGAGAAGCCTGATCTTATTGTTTTCTCGGGAGATTTGGTATTTGGTAAAAAAGCACCGGATTCAGTTACAGCAATTTTAAAAGCAGTATCTTTGGCATTAGAAACTAAAACACCGTTTGCAGTGGTACTAGGAGAATCTGAAGGAGAAGGGAGTGTGAAAAGAAAAGATATTATGAAATTAATAATGACATTACCTTATTCAGTAGCAGACATGGGGCCTGAGAAAGTTGATGGTTTTGGTAACTACATTATTCAAGTGCTTGATCAAAGAGATGAATTTGCGGTTATTACACTATATATGCTTGACTCGAGCCATGAAGACGCTGATTCTTTTATTAAACCGAAACCAAAACAGCGTCCAGATCCAAACGCTTTGAGAGGGATAGGTAAAGGGATCACACAAACACAACAACAGTTTATAAAAGATACAACAGAAAAGTTATATCCTACCAAGAAAGGATTTTTCTCGCCACAATTAAGTCTTAGTTTTTTCCATAATCCTTTGCCCGAATATCGACCCAAAGGTGATTTTGGACTTGTCGGGTCTTTCAATGAGCAGTATAAGATTTCGGAGGATACGAGTGCAGGAGCACATAAATCATTGACAGACCTGGGGGTTAAGGTGATATCCGTCGGACATGATCATACAAACGACTGCTGTATTCTGAGCACAGAAGAGAAGGACAAACCCAACTGGTTATGCTACTCGGGAGCAGTTGGAGAAGGCGGATATGGAGGTGGACATGAACATGGTGGTCCCGGATTCGCACGCCGGGTCCGGTTGTTTGAGCTCGACGCCGTAAAAGCTACGATCACTACGTGGAAACGGGCGGAAAACCGTCCGGAGGAGTCTTTTGATTATCAATTGCTGGTCTCCGGAGGGAAAACTTCAAAGTAATTTTATAAATAAAACACAAAATAATTGAATATATTCTTGTAACTACGTAACACCCACACACCTAAATCAGTGTACTTTACATTTTCCAAGTAATTATTAATAATTAGCACACTCATTTTGTAAAGAAAACAAGAATGGCAGACAAAATTACGGAGACGGTAAATATCATTTTTTGGAACTTCCTTGGAATATTGTCAGTTCTTGGATGGACTGTCCTCGGAAGGAGAAACCTCTTTTTCTGGTGTAGGTTGCTGTTGTAGAAATATTTTCGCTAACCTCCATCACCATCTTTAAATGTAGGTTATGATAGTCGAGACGAAATTCACAATACCCGAGTTGAAAAACATACTACAAGGGCTAATGATGCCATCCAGTGGGAGGAAGCAGAACCTCATAGACCGGGTGGTTCACGAAATAAAGGTAGCTCAGCTTGAGAAAGATATGCCTAAACTCGCACGAGTACAAGGGCTGGTCAGCAGGGAGTATTCGAGGCGATATGGTACGAGTCAGCCAAATTCAGGTTATAGCGCAGGTCCTATTCAACTTCTTTCAATCGGTAATTCAATTGCTAATGTATCTGGTGTGTGTTAATTTCTAATTTTTAGAAAAACTATGGGGTTTTTACTAACTTCAATTTTTTTCTCTAGACCCAGCAGCTTCCAGGAATATGAGGCCGATTTTATTTTCTAAGTCTCCATTTTATAAACCTGTGAAAACATTATCGAAATTTCCATTTGTATGTCGACCTGCTACAATCAGAGCCGTCATGTCGCATTCTTTTGAGTTATCACCGGATGACATGGAACTTATCACAAAACTAAACAGTAATTACAAAATTTATCTTTTATCTGGTGCAAATAGCTTACCTTATGATAGAGATGTCTTAATAGCTTTCCCTTATCATATAGAAGTGAGGTTAAATAATACTTTGATAACTGATAATCTACGAGGTTTGAAAAACAAACCAGGTACAACCCGACCAGCAAATCTAACTCCTTTTATTCACAGAGGCAATAACATATTAAACATTCAATACGCTTATAGCGATACTCCTCACATTATGAGTGTATATCTAGTTTCTTTAGTTTCACCAGATGTAATAATTAAAGAAATTGAATCAAACAGTCATATATCAAAACAATTTACAATAAATCAAATCATTGAAAAAAACAAAAGTGATGATGATATAATTGCAACAAATACAATAATGTCTTTAAAATGTCCGCTATCATATTGTAGATTACGATATCCTTGCAAATCATTATATTGTAAACATACTCAATGTTTTGATGGAATTTCTTTTTTACAATTACAAGAACAAGCACCACAGTGGACGTGTCCAATATGTCGTGAAAGAATACAATTAAATTCTTTAAGAATAAGTGATTATGTTAGTGAAATTTTAAAAAATACAAATGATGAAATTGAGCATGTTGAAATTGAAATTGATGGAACATGGAATATTAAAAAAGAAGAAGAAATTAAAAGAGATAATCATACTCATAGTCAACATGATCATCAACAAGCAAATGCAAATGTTCCATATACATCTTTAGATGTTAAAGCAGAACAAAATGATGGAAATATATTTCAAGATATACCGCTTGATAACAAAGAAACTAATAATATTGAACCAGAAGTTATATCAATAGATAGTGATTCAGATGATGAAGATGGTACAAATGTCAATGTCCCTTACAATATTTCCTCATTTTCTCATGCACCTATTCCTACTATTTCATCTACATCAAGTCCTAAAATATCATTACCTTCTATAAGAGTTACTTCTACACAAACACAACCTCCTACTACTATAAATCTTGAAAGTGACTTAAATAGACCATTACCTCCATTCTCTTTAGGTTCTTCAATATTGACACCAAGACCAAATACACTTCCACTTCCACTTCCATTTCCACCAATTACTCCACCTCAAGCAATTTCATCAATAGCTGCAGTAAATGGTTCAGTTTCAAATAAGTCAACAAGTTCAGAAATACCACCTCCAACTTTTCAAGATCCACAACTACAATTACATTCGGACTTAAGTGAGTTTGAAGAATTTTATTCATATCCTGAAGAGGAAGAAGAAGCTGCTCTACGTGCTTTGGAAATTCAATTGAATCAAGGAAGAACACCTAATGGTAATAATAATAACAATAATAATAATTATAATAACAATAACAGTAAAACCACTACTCCAAAGACGTATATAAATAACAGAACTACTACTCCAAATACTTACAATACAGATCCAGTTATTCGATTAGGTAGATCAGTATCACCAAAAAGAAATCAAGAACAATTTAAAACTTCTAAAAATGGATTATTGCTTAGTCCAACTAAAACCGCAGATGGTACAAGAAGTGCACAAACTCAATTAAATATTTCAGTTCCTTCATGGGGAACAAAATCTATATTTGGACATAATAAATCTAATGGTATTAATACGAATAATAATAATAATAATAATAATAATAATAATAATAATAATAATAATAATAATAATAATAATAATAATAACCTATCATCTGGAGGTATAAGAAGAAAATCAATTTCAAATACATCAAGTTCAAGTTCAGGTTCAAATTCAAGTTCAAGTTCAAGTTCAAGTTTTGGTTCAAAAGTACATTTGGTTGAAACACATAACGGTAATCGAAATAATCTCCCCAAAAATATATCTGACATTTCATATCGAAATCCAACATTTTCACCAACGAGATTTTCTAGTGATATATCAGGTAATAATAATTCTTACAATTCATCTAGTAATAACAACAATGATAATAATAATACCAATGTAACAAATTCAAGAAGACCGTCGTTTCATTCACCTTCTATTAATGCTACATTATCGCAATTAGAATGGACAGCAACTGGTAATTCAATAATGTATAATAGAGACCCCACGATACACCGTATGCCGCATAGAGGCAGTACCTCAAGTTCAAGTTCAACGCCAACTCAGTCTTATAATAATACGCCGAATAGTAGATTTCCAGTATTGGGATCAATACCGAAGAGATCATTTATGGAGGTTATTGACATATCTGATAGTGATGATGGAGAACCACCTAATAAAAGATAATATATAAATTTACATAATATGAATGAATCAAATGAATGAATGAATGTTTTTTTTTTTTTTTTCTTTTCTCTTCTCATTATATATTATAGTTTTTAGTTTATTTGTATTATTACTATCATAATACAGTAATGTAATTATCATTTTAAATAAGTAACTTAATATATATAATTTTCGTACAAATAATATATATTGACAAATTAATATAAATATTGATTATCTGATGAACGGTATTAAAGTATAAGTTTTTAATTTATAATTGATATAATCTAACCCAAAGAATCTAATTAAAAATTGTTCTTCAACTAAAAAAAAAAAAAAAAAAAGGAGTTAGTTTAAAATATATCAAAAAGAATTGAAAAGAATTTCTCCACTTACATATAATTCGTCTTTTGAAAAAACCATATAATACAATAGAAAAAGCGATAAAAGTAATTGGATTTAATAATAAAATTTGAGTTCCTAAAGCCCACCAAAAGAAACCAAAATAAGAAGGATGTCTACTAATTGAATAAACACCATCAGTTACTAAAACATGACCTTTAACTTTTCTAACTTCGATAATATGTGAAAAACTATCAGAACATTGAATCATTGCTAAAGATCTAAAAGTTTGACCAATAATCATTAATAAAAAACCAATAATCCATAATTTTTTATTAAATTTAAAATTTAAATTTGAATTTGGTTTTATAAAATATAATTCAATTGTAACTTCAATTAATGATAATAAATGAGCAAAAGTATATTCTAAACCATTATTAATTAAAAAAGATTTTGAATTAACTCTTGATGGATTATATTTTGCAGTTATCCAATATTCTAAGAAATGAAATAAAGAAAGTGAACATAAATAAATTGGTAATGGTTTAAATTTCATCAAGAAGAATAACACGATTGAGACACCAAATATTATACCTAAAATCGATGAAGTGAATGCAATTTCATCTAAAGGATTATCATTATCCTCATCTGAGTCGTCATATTCGTCATATTCATCGTATTCAGAATTATATCTAGTCCGGATTTGATGTTGAAAAGAAGATTCTAAAGTTGATTCTTCACGATCATTATCTTGTGGTGAATCTTGTGGAGAATCAGGAAGAGATGGTTCATTATTACCTGAAGACGTCAAAACTGGTAAGATTCGTTTGTGTAGTTCTGAACTATCCGTGTTTTGAAGAGTTGAGCCTGTTGGTTTCATTATTAGTATTGTATTGTAGAAGTTTATGTTGAGGCGACACAAACAGAAATCTGACTTCCAAAAACACAAACAGAAATTTGAAGTTTGAAGTTTGCATTTATTTCTAAGCTTCAACATTTTTCACACATAATTTTAAATGAACTAAGTATTAATATTAAAACTAAAGAAAGAAAGATTAAAGATTAATACAAATAAGTAAAAGTAATTACAATCTTAAAGATATCTTTTTTTTTTTTATATATATTAGTCACACAATAATCAATTTTAAGCATCAAAAATCAAATCAAAATTTTAAACATATCGACAACAATTATAACAACATAAATTAAATAGAATAAATTATTAGCAAAAGTAATATAAGGTTTTAGAAAATGTTATAAAAATAAAAGAAACAAAAATAAAATGAAAAAATATATCTATAGAATAATCTAAGCGATTAAACAACAACAGGATTGTGCTTGAGCTTCTGGTTGTTCAATACTTGGTCTATTCCTAACTACTGGAACTTCATTGACCTTTGATTCTCTAATATCACTAACATCGTCGATATCATTATCGGAATCCAGGTCCCGGGAATCACGAACGTCACGAGTATCACGGTTATCACGATTCTGTGGACTGTTACGGTCGGAATTATGACGACTCATGGAGTTGCTCTTGCTATTTGGCTGGGGAGCCGGCACAGATGGAGCCTGTTGAGGAATTGGGGGTAATTCTTCACGAACCGAAGGTAAAGAACCTTTTTCTGTCTCCGACACAGATTGTAGTTGAGGTTGAGATTGTTGTTGCTGTTTTGGTTGAGGTTGTTGTTGGGGTTCTGGAACAGGAGGCTCTTGAGCTGGTGAAGAAGGACCACCAGCTCCTTGCTCAAAGAATTTAATTTGTCTCACTAAGCCATAAAAGCCTTCTTCGACATTAATACGTTGTTTAGCAGATGTCTCAATAAATGGACACCCAAGGGCTTTTGATAATTGTTCACCATCCATGGTGGAGACTTGTCTTTCGGCTTCCAAATCACTTTTATTACCAACAATAATACCAGGAAATCTATCGATATCTTTTGCTCTTAAAATTTGCCTATGGAATTGAACAATTTCTTCAAAGGATGATCTTGAAGTAATTGAATAAACCAATAAGAAACCCTCACCTGTTCTCATATATTGTTCTCTCATTGCAGAATATTCCTCTTGACCAGCAGTATCTAAAATATCCAAAATAACGAACTCTTCATCAATGAAACATTGTTGACGATACGAATCTTCAATTGTAGGATCATATTCATCAATGAAATGAGATTGAATAAGTTGGATCGTAAGTGCTGATTTACCAACACCACCACCTCCAACAACGACTAATTTAAATTCTCTTGGTGCTTGCTATAATAATATAAATCTTTAAAATAACAAATCACCAAAACCCTTCGGAGTCCTACAAGGCAATTCCGAGAGAATTTTGGTGGGTTTGTAATTTTTTTGATTATCATCAGGTTAGTAAAATGTATTAAGGCGTTCATTTTTCAACACCAAAAAAAGATAAGGAACAATAAAGAACATACTCTTAAACTCATTCTTATAAATACTCAAATGTTGAAAGGATAAGTTAATGAATAGTAATAAAACAGATAAAAGTTGAAAATGCTGTAAAAAGTATAGAATGTGTTACAATTTTTGTTCAGGGGAAGTAAATAATAATATAAAGATAAACCACTTTTCACTAAATTTAAATGTTTAACAGAAAGAAAAGAAGGAAAGAAAAGAAAATCTGAATAAATTATAAATGCTGTTTTTTTTTTAATCCCGTCTTTATAATTTATAAGAATAATTGATTATTTTCAGCAAATAAATATTAATACATTTAATAAAATACGAAATTAATATTTTTATTAATATTTCTATTTAGTACATCAAAATTGAAGGCATAAAGATTTATTTGATGCTTTTTGGGATAAACGCGTACGCCTTGTCCGCATTTATCCAGTCCGGATCCAATTTCAAGAGTTTCACACAAATATAATCAGATGAAAAGTTGAAACAAATTACTGTGTCAAATTCATTTAATTCTCCAAAAGAAGTATAGTCTGTTTATTATAAATTTCATATATTAGAAAAAACATTATTATTGTATGTAAGCGTTAACGTTAAATACTATATATTTCTTCTTAATTATAAGTTTAAATTTAAATTGTAAAATGTAAATTTTAAAAGAGAAAAAAGGTACAGAAAATATAAATGAATTTGAAAAATAAATATAAATTTGAAGAAAAATTTAATATAAAAATGGAAAATAATTATAAAAACGTAAAAAGAAGTTGTAATAAGAATATAAAAAAGTAGCTTATAACTAATAAGAACCCCATGGCCCAGCCCCAATCAATGGACTCCAATCAATGGATGAATATCCCTTCCCCTTCCCAAAAAGTATTTCAATAAATTTTAAAAGTTATATGTAGGAGAATTCAAAGATAAAAACAAAAAAAATCGACAAATTAAGCAAAATAAACAAAATAGACAAATAATAATAAAAACAATTAATTGTAAAATTGTAATTGCAAATGCAATGCAAACGGGAAAAGAGTCATTTTAATAAATGTGATATAGAATAGAATATCCAATCATTATTGTTATAATTTGGTATAAATATGAAAATGTTTAATATATTTTTTTTATTCAAATTTCATTTAAATTTCATTTAATTTCATTGTTCAATAAAAACTAATTTTAATAGACTTTTTTATTATTATTATTATTATTATTATTATTATTATTATTATTCCTTTCTTTAACTTTCCCATTTAAATATTTTTCAATTTCTTTAACAAAAGTATGAAAAGAAGTAGTTGAACCTTTTTCTAAAATAAAAGCAGCAACTGTTATATTACTTTCTTCAATTGATGTAATTTCAATTTTAAATTTAACAGATTTTAATCTAAAAACATTACTTCTTGATATTGCACCTTTTATAATATTTCCATTAACTTTAACATTTTTAATACCTTGTTTTTTCCATTGATTTAAACAATTTGTTAATAATACAATTAATTCGTTTGATTTAAAATCTGGATATAAAAATTCAGTTTCTGATTGAATATTTAAAACTTTCATAAACCAACTTTGTTCTGGATTTGATGTTGTTGTCATTGTTGATGTTCTAACTGATGAATAACTACTTGTTGTCATTGTTGAAGTACGATTACTATTAGTTGTCATAGTACTACTACTATTAGTACTAGTACTAGTATTTCTATTAGTTGCAATTGGAATTTCATTCATTGGTTTTTGAGGTGCTTCACGTTTTGGATTTAATGTAATTTTTCTTAAAACATTACCAACACGATTTTTTGAACCATTTTTTGATGGTTTTGCATTTGTTGTTATAGTTGGTTTAATATTATTATGAACATTATTTTTATTATTAGAATCAATGTTGATGGTTGTTAAAGGTTTTCTAATGAAAGCATCATGATTATTATTATCAGATTGACATTGTTCAGTAAAAGGTAAAGGTCTTTTCTTAACTTCTTGTTTAATTTCTTTTGGAGAAATTGCAATTGGTTTATCTTTATGATCAATTGGAGATTTATGATCAATTGGAGATTTATGATCAATTGGAGATTTATGATCAATTGGAGATTTATGATCAACTGGAGATTTATAATCAACTGGAGATGTAGATGGTGTAGTTTCTTGTGATTGAGATTGTGTTTGCAACTGTGGTTTTGATTCTTGTGCTTTCAAAGTTAATGTTGAATTAGAATCATTTTTAAATTCATTAAAAATTGTAACTTTATTACTATCAAGTATATTTTCATCTTTATATTTAATAGTTAAATTTGATTTTTTAGAATTTATACCATGTTCATCATTATATTTAATAGTCATATTTGATTTTTTTGGATGTATAATTTTACGTACACTACCATTTGAATTTGAATCATTTCTAATTTTATGTTGTTTTTCAATATTAATATTATGATCAATTAAATTTTCAAAATCACCAAATTGAAATGATGTATCAACTGTTGAAGTTGATTCACCATCAATTCTTAATTTTTTCTTAACCATTGTTAAAGTATTTAAACTTGTATTTGATTGTAATTGATTATAATTAAAATCAAATTTTAAATCATCTTCAATTGCATCAGCAAATCTATCAACTTCATCAAATATTTTATTTTTTGAATTAAAAGGTTTAGTTGATGGTGTTGTTGTTGATGGGATTGGATAATTAAAATCAAATGAAAATTCTTCTTTATTATCATTATCAATATCATGATTTAAATATGATGGATCTAATGTTGATGATTCAGATAATGCACCTTTTTGATGTTGCCTTGGATCTAAAGAATTTCTACCAAATGAATCAATACTAACTTGTGTTGTTAATTCAGATTTTGATTTTGAATGATTTTCTTTTAGTATCGGAAATTTAAAATTATCTTTATAATTAACAGTAATTTCTGATTTTGGTCTTAAATCATTTAAATTATTATTATTTGATAAATTTATTCTTGGTTTTGGTGCTTGAAATGGATAAACTTGATTATTTTCTTTCATTGATTGATATTGTTGAAATGCTTTTTTATCAATATAAAGTTCATTATGAGAAATTGGTTTATAAGAAAGTGGTTCAATATTTTCACCAACATGATGATTATTTCCTGTTGTTTGTTTTATAGTTATAGTTTTTGAATTTGATGGATGATTTTTATATTGTCTACGTTTTAAAGATAATGGAGCAATTGGACTACTATCTTCATGTGATAATCTTGAACGTCTTGGTAAGTGTTGAACTTGTATAGGTTTTTGATTTTGATTTTGATTTTGATTTTGATTTTGATTTTGATTTTGATTTTGATTCTGATTATTTGGTAAAGTATCGAAATCAAATGCTTTTTCACACATTTCTGCAAAATTTGAAGAAGCTTGTAGTTGATTACTTTCTTTATTAAACCATTCCCAAATTTCATTCTCTTTACCATTAATATCTTTTGATTTTCCATTACCATTTTCATTATCATTTTCAAACGATTCTAACTCAATTGTTTTATTTTTTGGAATTAAAAGTGCTCCTTTACTACTATAAGATCTTTTTGTTAATCTTCTTGGAGATTTTGATGATTTAATTTTATTTATTGATTGATCTTTTTTAATAAATTTTGTTTTTGAATCATTTTTATGATTATAATTAAAACTTGAATGTTTATTTTTATGATTAAAACTTTGAATTTTATGTTGACTTGAAAAACTTGTATAATTTTTACTACTTCTTGATAAAACTCTTGCAATTGATGAATTACTTTGTAATTGTTTTGATGTTTGAAATGATACTTTCATTCTTGAAGATGAAGCAGGTATTGTAGGTCTTTTAACTTGTTTTTGTTTTTGTTTTTTCTTTTTCTTCATATTTGAATCAGCTGTTATTAATGGTTCATTAATTTCATTAATATTAACATTTAAATTTTTATCTTTATTAATTTTATCATTATGATCATGTCTATATTTTACCAATAAACAATAAAAAATCTTTTCAGAATTTAAATCATTTGATAATAATTTATTAATAATTTTAAATTTTGATTCACCATGCCATAAAATTTGTAAATTATTTAAAATTTCTAAATCAATTTCTTTTATTGAATTAACAGGTTTTTCAATTAATTTTAAATCAATTGGTTTTGGAATTGATTGATGATTTTTATTTAATGGATATTTTATTAATAATGGATGATTTAAAATATCAGGGATTTTAATTCTTTTTGTTGGATCAATTTCTAACATTTTTGAAATTAAATCTTTTGCTTCTGGAGATAAATTTAAAGGCATTTGAAATTTTGCAGATTGTACTTTTAATAATAAAGATCTTATATTATCATCATCAAAGGGTAAATGACCAGTTAATAAAGCAAATAATATAATACCACAAGACCAAATATCAGAAGGAGCACCATGATAAGTCTTACCAGATATAACTTCAGGAGAAGCATAATGTGGGGAACCACAAGAAGTTTCTAACATTTTATCAGATAATTCAAGAGCAGCCATACCAAAATCCGCAATTTTTATATTTTTATTTTTATCTAATAATAAATTTTCAGGTTTTAAATCTCGATGACAAATTCCTAATCGATGACAATAATCTAAGCCATTAATTATTTGACGGAAATAATGAATAGATTCAAATTCAGATAATTTTTTCTTCTTTATTAAATAATCGAATAATTCACCACCTTCAATATATTCTAAAACAAGATATAGTTCACCTTTATTTTCCCAAACATCATAAAGACCCATAACATTTGGATGATTAATTAATTTCATAATAATGATTTCTCTTTCTATTCCATAAGGTAAACCAGTTGTATCACATTCATTAGCATTATTTTTATCTTTTGGTATAAAAGGAGCCTTTGGTACTATTTTAACAGCAGCTAATTGAGCCGTAACGGCATGTTTTGCCAATCTCACCCTCCCACTTGAACCTTTCCCTAAAGTTCGTCCTAATTTCCAAGGACCGACGTGACTTTTTGATTTTCTCTTTTTTGAATTATTTGTGTTTGTATTTGAGGAGTTTTTGGAAAAGCGTTTAGAAGCATCATTTATTGAGCTTATGACGAGATCTAATTGATTATTTCCATTAACATTATCTTTATCATTATCATTATGATTCTCATGAACGGATTGTTGGAGATTCATTAATGTTTTGTTTTGTTGTTGTGGAGAATGGGGTGCCTGGACAGCAAGGGACGAAAGAGTGCTGGTGTCTATGGTGGTTAGTGGCATCTTAGGGAACGGCATCTTTTTCAGTTTTGGGTTGTTTGGGGATTCCACCAGCGTCGTGTCGATACTCAAATGGTCCGAACCTGTCATTCTGCGATAAAGGAAAAAAAGAAATAAAAAAAAGAAACAGATAATTTGTTTGGAATTTGAAAAGCAACTAAAATGTAAAATTAAAATGTAAATGTATGTAATGTAAATAAATAAGTAAACAAATAAATAACAACAACAAATAAAATAAATACATGAAAATAGTTGAAACTGCAGAAAATAATAAAATAAAAACAGAAATTTAATTAATTACGAAATATTAATTAAATAAAATAAATTTAAACAGAAATTCAGTACTTTGCGTAAATGTCGACCATTTTTTGACCTAGTATTCGCACTTTGGATCAATAATTCGGCCACATACTATAATTCCATATATATTTCTTAGTTGTAAATCTTTTCACCTAGATTCCCCATTCTTTTTTGATTTTAAGATCTTTTCCATATCATATCCAATTATATCCTCTTTAACGTTGAAAGAGTGTAGACAGTAGCCAACACAGCCATCCTTATAGCCTGGACATCTTGAATAAAAACAAATCAACTTGAGTACAGGTGAATAAATCCCAAATCATTGTTTTTTCAAACGGTTTATTATCGGACAATATGAACAGCTTTCCATTATATATTTTAAGAACATTTATTAGAAATTCAAGCTTATCATATCATCATCAACACAACTCTTTTATAGCCATAGTAAGTATCCTCTTCATAATTCGTGTCTCCTAGGATATAATCTTGTGAGAAAATAACAATCATTGATAGGAATATATTTGGTGATTCTTCATCGTAAGCGTCGCGTTCTTCTGTTATAGTCTGTTTATAAAAAGAAGATATTAAGTCACATAGGGATCTGGTAATATTTCCTGTTGGGAGATGTAAAATATCATATTTATTACCGGTGCCAATGCATATTCCGATTTCTTAGATAGTCTGCTCATCCCGTGGTGCTCCAACGTTTTAATCCCATTTATAGGTCGTGTACCTTCTTTGATTAAGGCTGATCTCCTTCTCAAAATATCATTCAAATTCAAAGTTTTTTGTGCTGGGGTTAATCTATAAGGGGTTGCGGGCATGTAACAAGTATGGCTCCCATGTATCCTTCATTAGGTATCCTCACAAATTTAAAACCGACTTGTTCAAAATTCTTATTGGAGTGGTACAATGTTATTATTTCAGTATCTGAATCTAATATAGAATCAATTATTGGAACTTTCGTGATGAATTTCCGATATTCCACTGATTTGAATTGATTAGAATAAATGTTCAGCTCCTCATACTTCCCTGAGATCAGGTAAATAGAGAGATATTAATGTTTTACATAAAACTAATATTCATTGGACTTTTGAGTTGATCCTTTTTACTTTCCATTTGCAGTCGGTTATGAGTGTCATTGATTATGAGTTCGGGGAAACATTACCTTTAAGATTATGATCATAATAGTTATCAAATACTTTCGTGGTACGAAAAGCCTTAATTTTGCAGGCATCTGTAAACTCTCGCAGTCTTATAGACAAATCTATTATATTCAAAAAATAATATATAACCTAAACCATTCTCAATGAAATTTTTAAGGAGGAGAAATATTTGCTAACCATAGTAAGTATTTTTTACGATCTGATGGACTTAAAAAAAAAGAATTCCAAGGGTGATGACATTCATAAATCCAACCTCGAGAGACTCAAGTAATAGTGAGAAGTTAAGATAACGAACTATTAACCATGTATTTATTGAAAATGATGTTTAAAATTTCCGATGGAAAGTACTTAGCAGGGTCTATCCTTTCGATATCGATTGTTGACTCTAAATCATTAGATCCTTCTTATTGATTGCTCATATCGTCTACTGGTAATGATGATTCTAATAATGTGATCAGTGGTATTGTCTTCTAAAATAATGAATTAAAAAAAAAATTTACCAAGTAAAAAAATATAGATATAAATGGGGTACTCCACAACTACTAAGTTTGATGGGTATTGTCTTCATATATTATGCATATACATATGCATATGCATATTAATTATGTTTAATCTGCAACTATAATTTAAAAAAGAAAATAGAAAGTTTATATGTTGAAGCATTGACAAATATATTTATAATTATAAGCAAGTAACGGATGAGATGTAATATTATAACCAGATTCTGATAGAATTGATTTTTAGGCTAATAAATTTTTTGATTAACAACGTTAACCTAAGTAGTGATTGAATTATCAGTTAAAAACAATGTATGTTCTGTATCGAAACTGCAATTTCATATATAGTATCATGTCCAAAGTCAATAAAAGATTCTATGAATCTCAGATTTCGCCTCTCTTCATTGGGAAATGTGGGGGCGTCAAGTATCTCTTTGGGGATTCCTAGCGAGACTACATAAAACATATTTTATAAGCATGTACATCTTTCACATAAGTAAGATATTCAAAATTATTTGAATATATAACTTGTTCCAATTTGAACTTTCCTAACAGTTCACCCGTAGTAATTATATATATCTAATATTCATGAATAAAGCTATCCGAATGTTATTGATGTGTCGCAAAAACAATTGTATCCTCTTTAATGTTGAAAGATAATAGAAAGTGGCGCTTCCAATACTTGATGTCTAGGGTTATTGAATTAAAACAAACCAACTTGGGCACAGATGAGTATAAATCCCAAATTACTATTGTTTTTTTAAAAGGATCATCAGCGGACAATTCGAAAAGCTTTCCATATATTTTAAGAAATTGTCTTGGAATAGAATCAAAATAATTATCATACCTAGTAGACAAGACTGAAGTTAATTCTTGATGTGGGCTAAATCGGGATATAGTAAGTATCTTTCACGATCTGATGGACTCAAGAAAGAATTCCAAGGGTGATGACATTCATAGATCCAACCTCGAGAGACTCCAGTAATGGTGATTAACCATATAATTCTTGAAAATGATGTTTAAAATTTCCGATGGAAAGTATTTAACAAGGTCTACCTTTCGATATCGACTTTTGAGTTTCTAATGAAGTAGAAATAAAAAAAAGTCAAGTAAAAATATATGCATTGAAAGTTTAAAAATAATAGATTGGTGATTACATAATGATTACCAACCCTTGATGACATAATAAAATAAACACACCAACAGGAACTTCTTCACAACCATCTCAGCAGCAATAATGGTCGGTTGGAACTTCAAGAGTAAGCATCTTCTCACTCCTTCTGTGGCTATCTTCCTAACATTGTGACAGAACTGAAAGACCACCTCCCGTCCCCCTTCTCCCGCCCGGCGCAAGAACCCGAATCCGCAAGAAACCCATCCCCATCCAGAAGTCAACACAGCCATCATAGTAATAAACTATTCCAGTCCCTCACAAAAAATGACATCGAGGATTTATCTCCAATTTCAACTTCAAGCAAAGTGAACCTGCCTTCTGTGACAACTGGCCATTCTTTAAGGCCATCCATGGAGATATCGGAAAGATCTTCTTTTGAATCTACTGCCACTGGAACTGGAAGAAGAGATACGCTAACACAATCACAATTGAAAATACCTGATCAACAACCTTCCATTAGAAATAGTTTTGAATCCACTCACTCTTTCGCAACGGCTGTTATTCCCACTGAATCTGTCCCTGTGACTCCAGGTACTTTAAATATCAAAATTTATGACGCTAAAAACTTGCAATTACCTTTCAAATGTAATGTATCAAATCAAACAATTAATAAATTATTGACAAGTAGTTTATCTTCTTCTGCAACTAAATTATTATCTGAAAGTGTCTCAAAATCTCAAATTTCTGGTGATTTATATTCAAATATAACTGCAGATGAAATACCTGCTTTAATTACAATCCCAACTACAAGATTGAAAAAATCTTTAATTTATATGGTTATTGAATTTGATAAAACAATTATTGAAGTTGATGCTAAACAAGGAACTCTATCTAATCCTGTTTTCAATTCAGTTTCAAGTTTTGATGTTTCAAGAAATGATATTATAACTATTAGAATCTTTGCAAGAATTCCAACTTCTTTTTATCCTCCGGATTATCAACCATCAAATATGATTCCAAGTATTATTACAACCCAACCAACTCCAGCGGTCTCTTCAAATTCAAATGAAAATGATAATTCAACTACAAATTCAAAAATTGATCAAAATATACATACAAAATTTATACAAAGAGGTGATATTTTATTAGGTACAACAATTATTGATCCAAAATTATCTTCTTCAAATTCCTCAAATTCTTTAAGATTATTGAATCATAAATGGAAATCACTTGATTCAAATTCTCAATTTCAATTTAATATAACAATTGATTATAAACCAAATAAATTAAAATCTTTATCAATTGATGATTTTGATTTATTAAAAGTTATTGGTAAAGGTTCTTTTGGTAAAGTAATGCAAGTCAAAAAAAAAAATACTCAACAAATTTATGCTTTAAAAATTATTAGAAAATCTCATATTGTTTCAAGATCTGAGGTAACTCATACTTTAGCTGAAAGAAATGTTCTAACAAAAATTAATAATCCTTTTATTGTACCAATGAAATTTACTTTTCAATCACCTGAAAAATTATATCTTGTTTTAGCTTTTACAAATGGTGGTGAATTATTTCATCATTTACAAAGAGAAGGAAAATTTGATTTAAATCGTTCAAGATTTTATATTGCTGAATTATTAATTGCTTTAGAATGTTTACATCATTATGATATCATTTATAGAGATTTAAAACCTGAAAATATCTTATTAGATTATACTGGTCATATTGCTCTATGTGATTTTGGTCTATGTAAATTAGATATGAAAGATGGGGATACAACAAGTACTTTTTGTGGAACTCCTGAATATTTAGCTCCTGAATTATTAATGAGTCAACCTTATACAAAAGTAGTTGATTGGTGGACTTTAGGTATTTTACTTTATGAAATGTTAACTGGTTTACCTCCATATTATGATGAAAATCATAATGTTATGTATCGGAAAATTTTAAAAGATCCTTTAATTTTTCCAGATTTTTTAGATCGTGATTCAAAATCAATTATTTCTGGTTTATTAAATAGAGACCCAATGAAAAGACTTGGTAATAATGGCGCAAAAGAAATTAAACAACATTTATTTTTTAAAAAAATTGATTGGAAAAGATTATATAATAAAGGCTATGCCCCTCCATATAAACCACCAGTATCTGGACAAATGGATACTTCTAATTTTGATTCAGAATTTACAAATGAATTACCAATGGATTCTGTTGTTGAAGATTATTTAAGTGAAAGTGTACAACAACAATTTGGTGGTTGGACTTATGTTGGTACTGAAAGATTGAATAGTGCCAATTAATATATATTGCTTATTGTTTTTGCTTTTCTTTCTTTCTTTTAGTTAAATTTCGAATTTCTACTTCTGATTTCTGATTTTTATATTTCTAAATTTGTTTTTATATCTGCTCTTTAAAATTATAGTTACAGTACATAAATAATATGCGCAAGTCTGATTATGCATCTATCAAATCTGGTAGTTGTAGAGTATAATATAAAGTTATAAAGTTATATATTATTTTTATACAAGACAATACTGTCAATACTGTAGCACTGATCACATAATTAAAACAATCATCACTAGTAGACGATATGAACAATCAACAAGAAGATCTAATGATTTAGAGTCAACAAGCGAAAGGGTAGACCCTGTTAAATACTTTCCAACGGAAAATTTAAACATCATTTTCAAGAATTATATGGTTCATAATTCGTTATTTGAATTTTTCACCATTATAAGAGTCTCTCAAGGTTGGAATAATGAATGTCATAACCTTTAGAGAATTCTATTAAGTCCATCAGATCGTAAAAGATACTTACTATAGTTAACAACTATAATTGAAAGGAAAAGGAAAGAGAGTAATTCAAGAAAATGTGCATCCATTCGCAAAGGTTTCTCATCAAAAAATCTTTAAAATGGTTCAGGTTATAAATTATTTTTTATAATATAATATAAGTGCCAATAAGACTATGCAAGAATTTACAGAACCTTCGGAAATTCGGACTCTTCGGACCATAAAGGTGTTTGATAACTATTATGATCATAATCTTAAAGGTAATGTTTCCCCGAACTCATAATCAATGACACTCATAACCGACTGCAAATGGAAAGTAAAAAGGATCAACTCAAAAGTCCAATGAATATTAGTTTTATGAAATCATTAATATCTCTTTATTTACCTGATCTCAGGGAAGTATGAGGAGCTGAACATTCATTCTAATCAATTCATCACGAAAGTTACACTTGTTACATGCCCGCAACCCCTTATAGATTAACTTCATTACAAGAATCTGAGTGTGGATCCTGCTTAAAAAATAAAAAGGGCGGTAATGGAAAGGCACGAACTTATGGATCGGTCTAAGATGTGGGAGACCTTCGGAATAGGCATGCGCTGGCTATCTAAGAAATCAGAATATGTAATCTTTTATGGGAGTAAATATGATATTTTACATCTCCCAACAGGAAAAATAACCAAATCTCTATGTGATTAGATATCCTTTCTATATAAGGAGACTATTGAAGATTATTGATGTTATAATTGAAGAACGCGACAATTACGATGAAGAATCAACAAATATATTCCTAGCAATGAATGTCATATTCCCAACGGTTCTCCGGATCCCAATGGTTTTCTCAAAAAATTTAAGGACAGTTCCTTGCTATGGCCATAGAAGAGTTGTCTTGAAGCTAAATACGGAAACACTAAAGGCATCAACTCCAGCAGAAATTCCTATGTTATCTGTATTCCACCTGAATATAAATATATATCAAATTATAGTATTGTTAATGATAATAAATCAAAAAAGCTTTTTTATGCCTCTGAACACGAATCCATTCATCAAAATCTCCCAAAATACCGATTATCAACAATATACTTCAACCTTGTATAGGTATGATAAACTTGAATTCCCAGAAAAAGTTCTTGCAATATATAATGGAAAGCTTTTCGTATTGTCCGATAATGATAGATTTGTCAAAACAATGAGTATTTAGGATTTATACTCATCTGTAACCAAGTTGGTTTGTTATTATTCAATATGCCTAGGCTCTGAAGATAGATCTTACTTATGTGAACGATGTACACGTTCATAAAGATATGGTTTAGGAAGTTTCGCAAGGATTGCCAAAGAGACACAAAATTTAAGTTCACTTGGCGCTCATGAAGGGGCAAAATCAGAGAGTCACAGAATCTTTGAAAGTTTTTGATCTTGGATATGATGTTATGGAAAATATCTTAAAATGAAAATAGGGTTGAGAATCTAAGTGAATTAGATTTACAATTATATATGAAAATGTAGTTTAAAGTTGGATCTAAAATGTAGATGTATGGCGCACTCTCACAGAATCAACGAATATATGCAATTATTATACAACAGGTCTCTAAGAGTTGAATGAAACTGTAATGTATTAATTAATTCAGTATATAATTATAGTTTGTGAGAATAAAAAAATTCTTGTCTGGAAAAAAAAACAGAAACAATATAACGGGTAGTAGAGCCTATTTCTTACTTCTATTAGTTACCATTGTCATTGAAATTGCCAATGCATTGTCTCCACCTTGTAGAGAGTTGATCAATGGGATTCCTTGAAATATTTCAATTATGTTGAAAACAATCAATCCGGTATTTGCTTCCTTTGTTCAAGGCTTCAAACTTATTTTGAGGCTGACTAATGCTTCCTCAACCTCAGGTCAAACACTGGAACGAGTAAACATTCTTTTCTTGATGATTATGCGGTAATATCAAATGTTCGTAAGAATATATCACCAACAGATCGTTATTCTTAAAGATGAGGATAAGCCATTAAATAGCCTAGATAAATACAGTTTACATCCCAAAATAAAAAGACAAAGCTCTCACACAGAAAAAATATTATTGATTCTTCTTATTCAACCGAAATGTTATATAAATAGGAAGTCACTTATGATTATATATTTTTCTTATTCTAACAGTGCGTTTCAGCCACTTTTTCACCATATTATTATTGAATTTCTCATTATTCTTTATTGCAATTGACTTCATTAAACTTCTCATCAACGTTACATGTACATGAATTGTTTGGTACTTGGAGACATATTCACTAACTAGTTATATTCCTTAATTATTACTAGAAGATTTCAATCGTTCCTTCAGAATGTATTGTAATTTACTCTTTTACTCTTAAATACAGTTGTATTGGAAATTAATATTAAAGCCAAACTTTTTGAGAAATATGTTAGAAACATTTGGTTTTCGTCTTGATTATAAGATTGATTGATTCCCTTTATCTTAGCTAGCCGAATAATATGCTCCAAGCTTTGTATAGTCTATAGCTATGTTATATGACTCTTATAAGAGTTCGTAGTAGAATTTCTGTTATATTTGGGGCATTGACTATAAGCTTTATACCTATTGTTGTGGATGTGTATGGCATGGGAAACCTAAGATATTGATTCAAAAAGGAATATATAGGCGTTACGAGATGCACATTTATGTATCGCATATCCCAGCTCAAGCACAAAATATCGGGTCACTTATCGACCCCTCTCTAAATTATTGTTGATGATCGGTTCACACGCAGACCTAGTCCAGATCTAATTTGGTCATTTACCTGTTCCATTACGCAAACTTGCAAATTTGTTTCTAAAATGATTAATTATAAAAATCCAACAAAAGGTTTAACTGAGATTATTATTGAATATACAAAAATACACTATTAATATAAAATCGTACTGGAATAACTGTTTCCATGCCAGTTATTTTTTAGTAATATTCCTAATAATAGTTAAGTTTCGTAAAGTTAGATGGAACAAAGAATAAATAAGTAAGTCATAAGCTTAAGTGTATCCAACAAAAAAATAAATATAAAATTTAAAAATCAAATACTTGTACTTTTTATACCTGAAAACGCACCAAAATAATTCAGCAAGCAAAAATACAATAGATTAAACAAAATAAAAATAAAAAATAAATCGTTTATAATAAGATAAAAGAAGAAAGTGTAAATTTATATCATATATTGCAAGATATTAAACTCTTTTAGTTAGCCATAAACATAAAATTGTAGTGATATTGTTCATTTAAAAAAATAAGACAGAAAAAAGAAAGAAAAAACATCATCATCGTTAAAAACATTTCAGAAACCGCCTTTATAATATATCACAAGATATTAATTGTAAGGCTAATTATATTTATAGGAAGGTTTAAAAATCTAAAAATTAAATGCAAATGTTGAAAAAGAAAACTTTATAAATTTAATGTCATCACCCTCGAATTTAATTAATTACTGTTGAAATTGGAATGCCTGTAACTCTGGGAAATATTCCAATAAATTATCTTGTTCTTCCGAATCTCCCGCCGTTTGTGGAAATTGTTTATTCTGAATTTCATTACAGCTTAAGTTTTCCCCGCCCATATTTAAATTCATCGTAAAAGCTATTTCATTTTCATTGATACTCTTCAATGATTCTTTTTTAATCATTTGTTTTGCTTGTAAGGTCATAGGAGACTCAGTATTTGAATTGCTACCTTGTTGTTCCGAAGAAACATTGAAATTAGACTCTGGTAGTATATCAAATTGTGATTGTGGAAAAGACATTTGAGTTGGAGACATTTTCGTATACATTTGTGAAACAATATCATTCTGTAGATAAGTAGTTTCTGAAATCGGTCTCTTTGTAACAGACTGGGGTGATAATTCATAATCAGACGAATTTTTCAAACCACCTTGCTGGTTATAAGGTAAATCAAGATCGGAAGTTAAGTCATGTAAACTTGAGCCTACACTAAGGGGAAATTTAGGGACTCTGGATCCGGAAGTAAAAGTACTCCCAATATTAATACCATGCGATGACAAACGACTTGAAATTTGAGAATATCGATTAATTGAAGCTGATGGATTGTGAATTGATTTTTTCCGTGTATCATTCAAGTTTAAAGGAGTTGGAAACCCTAAGGGCGAGAGACCATGCTCTACATCAATAGGTTCAGCTAGTGGTGATATATATTGTAATTGTGGTTGAAATCCTTCAACTTTGAGATTTGGGAGAAGGTCTGGAGATTCTGGAACATTATAAGATGGAGTCAAATAGGGAGAGAAATAATTAGAGTGTGGTTGTAAAAAGGGACTCATTACATTTAAAGGTACCGAAGTTGATGAGTGTCGATATTTATGATGAAATTCCGGTCTTTGTGGTTGATGATGATTTCTATTAATCGGAACAGAAGTTGCATCATTTAATTTCACTTTCTTTGGCTGTGGATGAGTATGATCATCTAGATTAAAAATATCAATTTCTTTAGCACCCATGGTTGGATGATTATTTGTAGTACTTGAGGGTGATGTTGGAGTCGGCAATGTTAAGCCGATATTTAAACTTGCTGGAGACATTGCGGGATGGCATGCTTTATTGGCGAATTCATTATTTTGTTTCGATTGATTCTGAGAAAGGTCGGAATACATTAGTTCCTGGGGGAATTCCATAAATTCATTTAATATGTTTTGATAATCCTCGGCATCGGAATTTATATTATTATTATTGAGACATGTGTTCGCTAAGTTGGGGGCTTTGATTAAATGTTGTTTTGTTGAATTTTCGCTCGTGAAACTATCATTATTGGGAGAGACATCACAACCTCCTTCACACACTTCTTTTTCCGTCAGTTTCCTGTCTGATGAACTTGTTGGGGTGATGGTTTCCTGTAAAGCTTTTCGTTGATTTTCTTTCTTTTCTTTCCTTAGTTGAAGAGTTTTTTTGGTGACAATTTTAGGAAATGATATGATCTTACTTATATCTCCTGATTTAAGCTGGGAATAGTATTCTCTGGGTGTCAGTTGGGTATAATTTTTAAATACCCTAAGAAAATGCCATTTCGATAGCCCAACTTTTTTACTAAGGTCTTCAAGGCAAATTTTTTTTCCCCCTCTTTCAACCGTATCTTGTATAATTTCACAACTGTCCATAACAACCTGCCTTTGTTTGTTCCATGTTTCATCATCTGGCTTACACCTTTTGCATGGTCGGTAACCATTTGAAATAGCTTCGTTTATTGTGTTAAAAAACACAACATTTCTTTTGAGGCCCAGTCTGCTAGGACAAATGGGGCGACACACTATAAAAGTGGAGGTGACTCCGTACACAAATTGACCCTCAGCGTCGGGGTCTCTGTCCAGTAGAGCCTGCCATTTCTGGTCGTCTGTATTATATTTAGTCATTTTGCTTAATATTAATAAAAAAAGAAGGTGAGAAGATCAATAAATATCCAAATTTAAAAGAAGGAAAGAAAAGAATCTCAAAACCAAAAATATAAAATCGCACACACGTGCTGAGAAATCCGGGGTAGCAGCACATTTATGCGCAACACTACTTAAAATTGTGCGTATTCCGTATAGGGATATATAGCCTTAAATTCAAGATTTTACTACGTTCAACGTTGTTCAAAATCATCAAGAACAGGATGGAGTCTGTTGTATATGAACCTTATGTAAGTATTAGAGCCTCACGTAGGTGTTATAACCTTATATATATATAGTCTTATATGTTGAGGATATATTAAGAGATCCTGAATTTAAATTTGTTATTCATCGAAACAAGTAGACCACATATTTTCACTTATAGAAAAATATTTTTGAAAACTATGATTAATTAATGAGTAGATAATACTAATATTTGGAGTTCTTTATACGCAGTTTTATTATGCATACAACCACAATTTCAATATGGGGAGCTAATTAAGAATGGGGCCTCAAACAACCGAATCTATAACCATTAAAATGGCTCAATTATAAATAAGAAGATAAAGAAAGATAATTGTTTATTGATTCCTACAGCTTCATTAAAATGTGTATTCCAGAATAATATTAAAATAAAATATTTACAACAAGAATGATTTGGTCTAGTAAAATAAAATGCTGTAGCTTAGTAGAACCCCTCTTCATTAGCATTTAAACTTCTTAGTTTAATGATACTCCCTTGTCATACTGCAATATTCGTGGGAATTAAAGAATGCACTCCTAATGTTGATAGAAACACTGAAAACTAGAGGGGATTCCACCTGTTTTGCCAAATGCTATTAACTGTAAATTATCGGTTCCTAGATGCTCTGAACGTATGGAAGCTCTAAATGGCATGATATTGAAATGAATATAACTAGCCATAGATTAGTAGCTGATTGTCATGTTAATATAATATGGGAAGAAGCCACTAATTTATTCAGTGTTGTTGCAATTTTATAAGACTGTACACGTTACCAATCATGATATCATTCATTTAGTTTCCGAAATCATCCAGTGACAGTACTGCAGTTGCAGCTAAAAGTGATATTGGTAGATATCGATATCAACATCTCATTAACAATAAAGTAAATGAGCTGTTAAACAAAAAGGATCAAAAAAGCTAAAGATTTCAATTAATATATATTGAATATATGATGGAGAATTCACATTACAACTTGCTATGCTTGTGATTTTGAGACTATTGGTTGACTTAACTACATATAATACAATAAAAGGAAGTTCTAATAATTTCACTCTAAAAGTTGGATTAAATTATAAAATCGTTGATAAAATATTTTTTCAACTTCGTAATATTGGACTGAGTATATCAAAACTTTTAAACCATCGAGTACTGGTATTATCTACCTCCTCATTCTAATGTTACCAACCACCTCTTTTTAGTAAAAAGTTAATTATCTAATCTATATAAGAAGAGACATTCCCTCTTTTATAATAGACTAAGCTTTTGTTTGACTGCATTGTTATTTAATTAGATTCAATTACATTCGCAAGTAAATAATATAATACATATAGATAGTTATATATATAGGCTATAGTAGCATTATAATTCACCTTGATTCATAGTTATAAGTATAAGTATAAGTATAAGAATGAAAATAGTTTATTGGGTTTACTAGCTTGAAACATCATGACTTAGAAGATTTACATTATTTTTGAGGGGTAGAATAAATTACATATATATAGAGTAGATGATTTCCACTTATAATAAGATAACTGAGAATAGATTAATAATTTTCCTATAACACATTAAATCGCTTACACAACAATGAGCTTAGAGATTTATATTAAACAACTAAATGAAACTATGCAAGAATTGGTGAAGCTCAAGGAGGAGAAGGAACAAAATAGTTCAATGAATATTGGAAGTAGAAAATTATTTCATTTCAATTGAAAACTTGGATAACTAATTGGGTGTATGGTAAATGTGACTCTGAATCAATGAATATATTAACACAGTCTAAGATTTGAGTGTTTCACTTGGTGAATAGTAATTTGTTCAGTGAAGTTCTATAATGGGAATCACATAATGACTTTTTTTTTGGATTTTTACACGAGGCTTCGTGAGCTCATTGGATATTCTACAATTCTCGTAGTATGACTACTTCGTGGTTATAGCTATAGCTACATACCTAACATTAATTTAAAGGAAGCAAATGTTCGAATTTTTGATATTAATATAACTTATATCTAAAAAGCTTTATAAGTATACCAAGAGATAACGTATTAATTATTGGACAACAATGAGTTAGCTTTATATTGAAAAAGAAATCAAAAGACGAAAAATTAAAAATTAAAATGAAAGGAAATCATTAGAAGAACTTGGGAGAAGTGAGTAATCTTATGTCTAAAAACTATAAGGAAATTTCTTAACTATATAATATTTAAATTAATAATTCAACATAAGATCCATATCATATTAATTTTATTTTTTGTTTGGACTCTCTAAAAATTTTGTTTTATATATTGTTGTCTATCTGTTTCAAGATCATAACATATAAACTATTGAATAGCTATTATGTAGTTCAGCACTTTCATCCTTATAGACAGAATAATCAGCTAGAATTATGATCTTATTATTCCAAAAGTTTTTATAATCTATACAAAGCCTAAATCATGAATTGTAATGAAACATAGGAATCTCGCCATGAAATGTTGGAGGTACTAGTTGTGTTCTTACCCCATAACCGATCGACATTTTAAAAAACTGATTTCCATTTAATTTGCTCTGTTGGAATTTTCTTAATCTCAAAATTTTTTTTCTAGAAGGATTTCGAATATAGCTTTCATTATAATTATTAAAACTGTGAAGACCAATTTTGTGTTTAAGTTCTGAAGAAATATTATTTATTAAAAGCTCATCACATTTACCAATTTGAGATGCTAGTAAAAATGAATTTAGAGGCATCATAAGCACCTTGTGTAAAAACGGTTTGATATATCCATCTGAATCTATATTCGCATGAGTCCGTTCTTCATTTGGAGTATGTAAGTAATCAGAAACAGTTGTAAATACATCAGGACCATCAACATAGATCTGGCCAGCCCGATAAATGTTCTTTTTAATTTCTGAGTCTATATTTAAAATTGAACCAAAACGATTTTTCTGCATATTAAAGCAACCAAAAGATAAATTAATGATATACCAATATAGATTTTCATTATCATGTGGAGAATTGGAATTTGAGCGTGAGTTCAGAGAACCCTTCATTGCAATTAAAATGTTGATCGGAATCATCACATATCGATCATTTAAGAATTTGATTTGAAGGTCATTTTTGACACTCATAAATACATTTATATTATTTGTCTTGGAGTTAAGTTTTATCTTCCACATTATTTTTGAATTTATTGTACTACCTTCTAATTGATTATTATAACAAGTAAAAGTATGACTTACTGGTAAATATGAAAACGAGTCCTCAACTTCTTCTACATAGTGAGAGCAACAATGATCTGTATTATATTCCAATTTCAGATTAATGAGATACTTTCCATGTGAAGCACTAAAACCATTAATATTATCTTTTAGTATATTATTCACTTCCGCGGCCGTTGACTCGCCAAGACATGTTTTTGCTGCAATTGGTATATTCCATTTTCCAACTTCTTTTACTGCATGTGGCAAATTATTTGGTGCAGTTGAAATTTTGACGGATGATTTATTTTGACGAGGAAATGGCACTGTTCCATTCGATTTAAACTCATCACCATATATTTGATAATCAAAACACGAGAAACTTTTCCCAAATGAGAAAATATTGACATTAGCATCAATACTAATATTGCGAGTAATATGACTGATTTATAGCAGCTTCTCATCTTCTTCGTCTTCAGGTGTTGACTGAATATTGGTTTTATACTCATCTATGGAGTAATCATCAAACTCAGTTTGGGTATGGTCACGAGGATCAATTATATTGTCTACATATTGGACACAAATAGGATACCTATACATAATAGGTTTGGATTGTATACTATATGTATCAAGGATATTAAATGTTAAGGTTTTCTTGTTGTTTTGAATATAAATTATATTTGATAATTTGAAATTTATCTCTTAATATAAACTGACATATTTTGAGATGATTGAAATATTAAAGCAATCTCATCGACTTTTAAAGTAGAAAAAGCCAGTTCAACAAGATGAAAATAATCGATAAAAGTTTCACGAAAGCGCAAAGAAACGGAAAATGATAAGTGATCAATAATTATCTGGATAACTTCGTGTGGAAGATCGTTCAGTTGAGCCATTTTAAATATGATAAAGTATAGGATGAAAAAATTGAAGGGTATAAATATACTTAAACTGAGCCATCTACATTTCCAGAAAAAAAGAATAGTTGTCATTTTTAGGTCTGTGCATAATTATAAATTACCTTATCAAGTATACGCACCATATACTCACAGTACTTATAGAAGGTAAGAGCAACAAAACAAAAGTAATATCTCCGAATCGTCAAAAACGATTAAGGTTTCAATAATCTTAAATGATGTTTATCTAGAGGGTTATTATAATTATTATTATTTATATTTAATATCTGAAGAATCTATATTTACATGTAGAAGAAGAAACGAAAAATTCTTCTTCGATATCGCGAATTATTTACATTATCATCTATTCGCTTCTGATTAATATAAAAATAAACGTCATTCTTGGTTGAGAGTAGCCTTTTATGACCTAATAGAAGCCACCAAATACTCGACAAGATCTTAAAATGTGCTTAATAGTCTTCCATAGCTACTAGATTCTATTAAACAATATAAAATGACATTTGGATTTTAGTAGTGTTGACATCCTTAACACCATAAACTGCTACCATCCTACCCCACGAGGCATAGAGTCAAATTATCAATGATCCTGATCCACAAGGTCCCAATATTTTGAAACCAATTAATTCCAATTTCGGCTCTATGAATATGTGTGTTATCCTGTTTGAATATAAGACTCTCGGGGATCCATTCAAAGGCCTCTTCCGGAAGTTCCATGTAGGAACGTGAGGGTTTTTCTTCTCCTATTAGGAATCTACACAGTGAAGCATGGTTTCATTTCCAAATTATAGTCCATAAACTTAGACTTCCCTGTAGTATATAAATATTTTTTTGATTCAAAGGCTTGGTATGACTGTTGTGGAGCATATACTTTTCTAGATCCGGATCCCGTAACAACCAAACATTCACCACTATATAATACATCGTATATAACACCATCCCAAATGTCATGGAATATCTACAATCTTAATTTAGGTAAGACCTTTTAAATGCTGAAGATATTCCATATTCATCTTTTTACAGAAGCGTTCTTAGTTCTATTGTTGAACTTTAAAGCCAGGCTTGCTCAACAAACGCATCCAAGGGGAAAGCGTTCAAAATCCTCACAATCACTAGTATTTCAGAGTATGTTTCAGGCTCTTTTATTCAAGGGGGTATTATTCCAGAAAAGTTGTTGGTGTATTTCTTTATAGTAAATTGCATAGTTGAAGGTGTAGTATTATGCTGCTCTATTTCAGAAATTGAGAAGCCATGTTTACTCCGATTATATATCTCAATCTTCCTAGTTGAGTTGGTTGCAGCTAGATTCTAGAAGTAGAATTACCTGGAATCTTGCTTTACGGAATTTCAGAAGTTATTCTATGGAATATTTAAAAAGATGGGATTTCTAGAGGAATGTCTAAAAAAAACGCACGCTCGCTCCCCAGACCTGATTTTCTACGACTGCATTTATCATTTAAACTTCTAGAAACCACACTAAGAATTCTCAAAATATATACCATATACATGTAACTATGTAATAAAATATCTCTGCCTAATGATGGTAAGATATAAATTTAAGGGACCACCAATTAATTAAGTGAGGGTAACTTTAGGCGGATTGATTAAAAAAAGGTCAGAGCTATAAGCTTATATAGCTAGGAGATGGATGTACCCTAATTATGGGTTTGCTTTGTGTTCATTACTACATAATACGTATAGGTACATTTATAAAGTTCAAAAGATTATTAATAAAACGTTAATTATATATTAAAATATATCGGCATCTGTATAATATGTTATATATAGATAAGTATAACGCCTATATCTGAAACTATAATTAAGCCTAAGGATTTTTATATCTAGAACAAAATTTATTGCAATTGTAATTTATTTGCAGTTGATATATAAATTATAAATAAGGTACACAGTGGTTGAAAAATACATGAAATATGGATCTACATATGTTTTGATTTAATAAGTTTATTTAGTATCATGGACCCTTGGTTGCTTTAACAACTTTTTTAAGGTTTCTACATGTACAAGCATAATAAACATAATAGCGCATGAATCTCATCTCAGAATTTATTATTTTAATTGACTTAAATTTTTATCTTTACAGCTCAATTGCAATGCTCATCCAATCAACCTCTAAATATGAATATAAAAATTATAGCATGGTACATTGAAGCGTTATCCGTCTTATAATTAATATTCATTTGGTGGGTACTAATTTACTAATACTTTTCCATTATTAAATGTGACTATATTCTCGTAACTTTAATAGTGATACGAATATCATAATATTAATGAAGCAATTAATCCCATCCGGGCTAACCCTGTTATTAGCTTAATAATGTTACATATATACACATAATATTAAATTTTAATAGAACAGTCTAAAATAGCTGATGAGTAATTAAAAATTGATGATATACAAGTTACGACATAAACTTTATTTAAATCATGAGGTCCTGATTTTCACAAAAAAATTTTACTCAATTACAATTTACAATCTTTGCTTTATTTACTTAATTTATTTAAATAACAATGACATTTCCAGAACAAATTGAAGGTTTTGCTGTTCATTCAAAAGCAGAATGGAACAAACCAAAAAGAACTTCATATGCTCCTAAACCATTCGATGACAATGATATTGATATTGAAATTGAATGTTGCGGTGTTTGCGGATCTGATTGTCATACAGTTAAAAGCAATTGGGGAACACCCCACTACCCTCTGGTAGTTGGACATGAAATCATTGGTAAAGTTATTCGTGTTGGACCTAAATGTGATACTGGAGTAAAAGTTGGAGATCGGGTTGGTGTTGGTGCTCAGGCTTTATCTTGTCTTGAATGTTCAAGATGCAAATCCAACAATGAAATGTACTGCTCAAATTCTGTTACTACTTATGATGGTGTTTACTCCAAACACAATTATGTCTCTCAAGGAGGTTATGCTTCTCATATCCGTGTTCATGAACATTTTGCTTTCCAAATTCCTGATGAAATTGAATCAATTTATGCTGCTCCATTGATGTGTGCTGGTTTAACTGTGTTCTCTCCATTGTATAGAAATAATGTTAAAAAGGGAACAACAGTTGGAATTGTAGGTATCGGTGGACTTGGACATTTGGCAATCATGTTTGCAAAAGCCTTTGGCGCTGAAGTTTATGCTATCTCAAGAACTCGCTCAAAGGAAGCTGATGCTAAGAAAATGGGAGTTGATGGATTTATAGCAACTAATGAGGATGGGTGGTCTAACAATCATCATGATAGATTTGATTTTTTATTGAATTGTGCCTCAAGCTTGTCAGACTTAGATATTAATGCTTTTGTTGCAACACTTAAAATTCACGCAAAGTTTGTTTCCGTCGGTTTGCCATCCGCAGATGAAACCTTCACTGTTTCTCCAGCTACTCTACTAAGAAACGGTTCCTTTATTGGAAGTTCTGCTTTGGGAAGTAGGGCGGAAGCTTTAGAAATGTTGAAATTGGCTGCTAAAACTGGTATTAAGCCTTGGGTTGAAACTCTTCAGATTAGTGAAGAATCATGTTCAGAAGCTCTCACTCGTTGTGACAAGAGTGATGTGAAGTATAGATTTACACTCACTGGATTCGATAAAGCTTTCAAGAACTAAAGAATTCATTCCATTTTTTTGAATTCATATATATTTCATTCGCTATATACATGTAAAAACTAATTCACAATATTAATTGCAATTTTAATTTTAATTTTGCTCCTTTTAAATTTATTAATGTCATCCAAAATCAATTAAAAAAAACCAATACAAAAATACCTTGAATGATAATGATATGGTTTATGCATAGTACAGTAGCTATCGCGATATTTCCAAGAAGTAGTAATATCCTTGAAATATATTAAAAAAATATTTGGAAGCCAATTGCCATTATTTATTAGCATAGATTCTCATGAAAATAATGATGTCGTTTGTCGGTACTTGCTTTTATACCAGCCGATAAAAGAAAAATTAAATATTGCCACATTGCCGAAAGCGGAAATACACTATACCCTACATAATATTGTTTGATTATAAATTTAATCTTTCACTCAATATAAATGAATATTTTGAGATTTCATTAAAACGTTTAAATTCTCCCTATACATGTACCTGTAATTTCTGTAATTGTAATTGGTTCGAATGTTAATTCTTTTTCAATTTGATTAACCTCTTTTGAAATGAAAATATTAATTTACATCAAGAATTTTGATAGAGTGGAATATATCATTATAACTTTGTGTAATTTCATTATCCTTTTTATATTGTAACACATACACGTACATATAATGCTGTCATACACAATCAGCTCTATTCATTTTAATAAGTGCTATCTCTCTACGACAAAAAGTCAATAATAGTAGTTGGAGAGCACAGTCATGTTTATAAATCTATTCCTACAGTCCGGATCCTAAGAGAATGTTTTAAGCGCTAGCTAGCAATTGCATCCCCCTGCAAAATTTGTTTCCAAATTCCACACGATGTTGGACATCAAGGAATTATTGCCCTATCTCTTAGCCAGATACTTTGATCATGATAATTTTATCAATGTGACCAATGAGATCTTTAATTGGAGACTCTTCAAAAATCAAAACAACGGCTTCATTTTTATATATGAGGTGTTGGCAGATTTTTGGAAGTATTAATATGAAATCGGTCGTTAACATTTTTATCTTGGATTATCAGATTCATCATATCAAAACTTAATTCCCAGAAAGTATTTCATATATATGATCCCAAGCCTCGAAGTCATGAATAATAAAGTCTTGTTACGGTGAAACGTTGTTTTTCATTGAAGAATATAAACATAAAATCTTGATTACGATCAATTCCCAAGGAAATATTACTAAATAAAATATAATAACGTTCCCTAATCTATTTAAGTATCGCTAGGTACAATTCTAGCAGCCGACATGCACTCCTCTTGCTGCGATAACTTGTTCTAGTTGCTTTGCTTTGGCTTGGATGCGATGAATTAGCCAAAATTAATCTAGCTGATCACAGAACCATGATAATACGTACTTCTGGAAGACAGTTCTTGAAACCACCTTTCAATGTAACTAACTCTGAGTGCTTGTTTTTCGAGTCAATTGTGAGCCTGTCCCAAACGTTTCTTAATGGAATTTGGGTTTGGGGAGCTCTTATGGTAACGTAGCTGTTCCATTTGATTTATTATGGATTGATACATTGTAGTTGAAAAATACCACATTCAAAACTCAATTGAATAAAAGGTATTACTAATCGTTATAATACTTCTATGATATACCAACTCTGAACTAGTCTTTCCCTGAAATATCACGCGCTTTTCGTCGGATTTCTATAGTTCTCTTGTTAGACCATGATATGTCGCTTTTGCTAGTCGTTAATGTTTCGAATGGTTAATATTAATAATATTAAAGTTTCGATATATTCAATATACAAAAAGGAAGTTTAATTAAAAGAAAAGACGGTTTATACTGTACGGTATATTAATTAAGTGTTAATTCCATTGTATAGAATGATGGTTAATCTTAAGCATATGGTACATCAAATTTCTATTAATACCGACATACTAACCACAATCATTATTTACATCTACATTTGATATAAACCCTTTAATATAATTTCAGTTTAATTTGTAAGTTAGCATAGAGCTACTTTAGTTAAATAATTATATTGACACAATCTTGGGCAATCACCATTTTAATTATACTATATATAATACTATCATTCATTTGAAAGAGTCATATAAAGGGAAGAAATAGAATATATTATAATACCATTAAATATATTTAGTTTCTATTGTTATTTCTGTATCGTGGGGTTCTGTTTGCACTAACAGGGACAAGATTTAAAGGTAATTTGAAACCTAAGCTCTTAACTAAAGCAGCAGTTTCGTTATCAACATCTAAAGTACCATCAGTTTTACTCAAGTCCAAAGCAGAAACATCTGGAACGTATTGATCCTTTCTTTCTCTTTCCTCTTCTTGTAATTTGAAAGAAATACCACGGACTGGACCTTTTTGAATACGTTTCATTAAATGGGTTGTATAACCAGCAATTTTGTTACGTAAACGTTTTGACTGAATATCAGCAATTTCATCAGCTAATCTTTTGTTTGTCTCGAAGTCGAGAGTGAGTTTCGGGTAGTAACGCTCAATGAGGACCTTTGAGGCACGCTTGACTGTCTTAGTTCTAACACGACCCTATAATATATGTTAGAATCATCCGGCTATTTGATATGAGTTTTGATTCATGGAATGTCGTATAAATGATTTCGATTGCCAAATCTTCTTATTTTATCGTTTAATAGATCAACTAGTATTCTATAGGATATTGTGTTGAGCTACTACATTTTATCGATATATCCATGAACAAAACTCTCCCTGATGGAAATATTTCATTAACGTACCATTTTGAATTAATATGCTGATATTTGATATTTGGAGTTTGATGATTAAAATTGGAGTATGATATTATCATTGTGAGCCGGACTGATAATTACACACCTCAGGCTGTGACTTGCAAATCCCAAATAGGAAACTACGTAAATTACATAAGCATGCATTTGTACGCGAAAGGCGTCCGTCACGTGCTGAGCTGTTTATGTAAATTTGCAGCAAATGACCATTTTTTCCTGAAGGTTCCAGCAAAAATAAACAAAGCCAAATTTCGGCTGTGTGTTGCCAGACTGAAAAAACTACGATTTTCAGTGCCAAGAATGACTGTTATTCACCGTAAAAACGCTGGACCGGCTTTAAACACAGAGCCAGGAGTAAAGTATGTCTTTTTTCGCCACATCTCTATACAAAAAAGGGGGCAGATAGCTGTGTCTGCTTGTGATTGGCTGGGTTCCAAACATACATGCCACGAAAACCTACTTTGTATGTGTTGCCATAGTAACGTATTATGGGCATCTCTTTCCTAGTTAGTCAATCATTTGCAATTGGTGATGAGTGTGTATTTTAATTGTTTACTAACTTCTTCTATCATTCAGGTTTCATTGCGATGTTTGTGCTTGCGATTGCACACACATGGTAAGAATCCGCTGTGCGGAGTGCGTGGAATATGATCTTTGTGTCAAATGTTTTACTGAAGGATCCTCCAGTGGGACCCACAAACCTTGGCATGACTACCACATTGTGGAGAAGCATTCATATCCTATTTTCTCAGAGGATTGGGGAGCTGATGAGGAATTGTCTTTAATTGAAGGTGCTGAGGCCTACGGTTTGGGTAATTGGCAAGATATTGCCGAAAACATAGGGGGAAGATCAAAAGAAGAAACTAGAGATCATTATTTGAAAGTGTATATTGATAGTCCCGACTATCCTTTACCTGATTTAAAAAGAGATTTCAGTCACATTTCTGTACCAGAATTTACAAGGAGACAAAAGGCTCGACTGGAAGCTAGAAGGAATGCTCCAATGCCTCTACCTAAGGACAAGACAATTGCTTCCGTTCCTAGTTGTCATGAAGTTCAAGGTTATATGCCTGGGCGTTTAGAGTTTGACACAGAGTATGAAAATGAAGCTGATATAGTAGTTCAAGATATGATATTTGAACCAGAGGATAATGAGCAAGATATCAATTTAAAACTTACTGTCTTGCATATTTATAATTCACGTTTGACTTCAAGAGCTGAAAGGAAAAGAACAATGTTAACACATCATTTATTAGAATATCGAAGGAATATATCTTCTGAAAAAAAAAGAAGCAAAGAAGAAAAAGATTTATTCAATAGAATGAAACCATTTGCTAGGTTAATGACTCCCGCTGATTTTGAAGAGTTTGCTGGAGGTTTATTAACTGAATATCAATGTAGGAGACAAATAGCAGAATTACAAGATTATCGTCGTAACGGTATAACATCATTTCAAGTTGCTGCAAAATTTAAAAAGGACAAAGCAAATAGACTTAATATGTTAGCTAGATTTAGTATGGGTAATGCTCCTTTATCATCTTCTGGTCCTGCAAGACATACAGCAAATTCAATGGCAACTTCTTTTAAAGTTAATGGAAGATCGCCAAGACCTTTGTCACCATATCCATTCACAAATGGAAACGATTTTAAAAATAATAATTCAAAGAAAGCTACTCCCATTGATATATCACACGCCGCTGATGTTGATTTATTAAGTCCTGAAGAACAGCAACTTTGTTCTCAATTACGTCTTTATCCAAAACCGTACCTTGCTATTAAAGAAACATTATTTAGAGAATTATTAAGAACTGGTGGAATCTTAAGAAAAAGAACAGCTAGAGAATTAATTAAAATCGATGTCAATAAAACTGCCAAAATTTATGAATTCTTCCAGGCACAGAAATGGTTGGTTATACCCTAAATTACTTTGATACCTACAGCTAAGATTAGAATGATAGAAGAAAAGAAAGGATGGAATACATTTAAGGATATAATGATAAAAAACGATAAGGGAGGTAATATTAATATTAATGATTCATTTGATTTATAGTATATATAATGAGAGTAGGTGCACATTATATAATTGCATTTGACCATACTTTTTAATTGTTTCCACAATCAAAGGTTAATAAATTTATTAATCTTATATAAATTATTTTTTATGTCATGTGTAAACATCGACAGCGTTTAGGATCCCATCCTCTTCGTTCATCATAACTCCAATAAGATGATCTGATACCTCTTATATCTACAGGACCTCTGGTTTTGCAAAATTTCGATTAGTGAGGAAAATGTTAAAATCTAAATTTAACTGAATATAATAATTAATTCCGATTTATGTTAATCGCCGATATCGTAGGTTTTGAATTCCTATTTCTGTTGAACCAGAAATTTTTCTTAATGAAGAGTATTCCATCTCTTAATATTATTTTAACTGCATAAATAATCTTCACCCGCTTGCTTCTATTATCATAACTATGCCTATTTTTACGACCAGGGTAGACATTAACAGATTTAACCTTACAATTCATTTCCCATTGATTAAAAAAAGAAACAAGTGAAGTAGCTATAATAACTTTTAAATCAATTTCATTATCATCATAATAAAATTCATATGAGTTTGAATTTTGAGATTGATGTGAATGTTGAACTTGATCTTTTTTAATTAGTTTACCCAAACATAGAATATTTGTTTCTTTCTCATTAACCTTTTCTAAATATAAATCCTCTGTCCATTTAAAATAACCATGTTCTAACGAACAGAACGGTTTTCCATATTCACAAAATACTTGAAATTTTTGATTATCTTTAATCCTTGTTCTTGTTGAAGAAATATAAGTAGGTAAATTGAATTTCTTGTTGAAAAATATGTGAACAATCGGAGATTTTATAAATATAATAGCAACATTTAAATTCTTCTTATCGTATAAATACCATCTATCATTATACTTATAACCCTGTGACTTTAATTGTAATCGTGATAGTTTAATTTTGGATTTAGTTAACCTCCTCTGTAGTGAAAATATTAATTTACCTTGACCATCAAGAATTTTGATATAGTTAATTATAAGGCAACCTGATTTAATACTAATACACGGATCGATAATAAATTTCTTTTTATCTGTGTTATAGGATATTGAGGAGTTATGTTTTTTTAATTGTTGTATTTGCCGAGCATGTTGATTTTCTAAACGTCTTGAAGCTGTCATGAAAGCGTTTAAACCAACATCAAGAACTAGGAAGCCAATACTTATTGGATCCATTTAAATTCATATAAATATTAATATATATTGATAGCAATTGAAAATTACGAGCTGCAGTTGTATAATTGGCTTGGAATATTGTTTTTGTGTTTGTGTTCCTAAAAATTATGAGTTATACTTAATTATATGTAAGTAGTATTTCTATTGCAATTGACAATTTAAAGATTCAAGGTCTTTACCACACTACCCTTCGTTTGAGATAGCTAGAACTAAAACCTAAGGATATAAATATTGGGAACTCGTTAGGCTAGAAAATATATATCGATTAAATTACGCACTTTTAAAGGACAAAGTCAAAAATTATCACGTAAGTAAGAATGATATGAAACATTTATCTTGAAATGAAACTGAGAAGAAGCAATTAGTTGCAAAGATTTCACTCTTATTTCCTTCCAAATTCATCTTTCATATTATCTGAGCAGAGGGTCCATTTTCATCTTTGTATGAAAGTTACCCTGATTGGCATGTTGTTATTATATGGATAAACTCCCAATTCCCCTGATATCGATATACAGTCATCAGCTGTCAGCTTATCTTCTAGTTACATATTCATTACTTGTTCTTGCTTTTTCTAATTTCGTAGCGCTCTCGTCATCGTCTCAGACAGACTCCGTGGTTACTGGAACCCCTAAACTTCCTCACGACAAAACTAAATATGTCGGTTACGGCCATATCTAGCAGAAAGCACCGTTCCCCGTCCGATCAACAGTAGTTAAGCTGCTAAGAGCCACACCGAGTAATGTAGTGGGAGACCATACGTGAAACTGTGGTGCTGTAATCTTTTTGAATCTTTATGGGGTTTTGTGTTTTGGTCTTTTTGGAATAAGGTTTCAATGAAAACAACGTGAGAAGATTTTTTGGGAGTATGGCTCACTCCACTATTGAACAAATGGACCTTAATAATATTATTATCCTCTCTAGCTTCTTTATTTAATGTGTATATAATATATCTATTTTCTACTTCTCTAAATCTAAGCTATTAATAAAAAAATACCAAGAAATATGACGAAAACAGCTGGATATTTCATTTTTATGTGTGTATCAACCAAAAAAAAAAAGATGACACTATATTCATGATCACAATTTCAAGAGCAATGCATATGATAGTCATAATTAACCCATTATATATAGTATAATAATATAAATTCAAAGCGAACATGACCAAGCTTGGAATTGTGTACTTGATGGTCATGACCGCGTGGTAATCAAAAGTTGAAGAGATCATTAGTTATCAGACCAATTAGAAGCATCCACAAAGGTCTCTTCGGGTTCTGTGAATTCCCTAGGTTTATTGATCCATAATATCTCTTGTGGTATCCAAAGTACTAAGTCTTTTGCCAAAATAGGTACTGGTTCTGTAATCTTGGTTATAATATAACCAGAAGTAGATTCTGCTATACCATAAACAACTACACCAATAAAAGGAATCTTAAGTAGAAGTAAAAACGTTAAACCAAATCCATATAATATCCCTTCTCTTGCTTTAACCCACTGTCGTTTTTCATCTCTTGAAAAAGGAACACGAGAAAAATAAAGGTTGAAAATTTCTTCTACTAAAGATTCAGAACACCATAAAGTAGTTATTAAAATAACGACCCAACTACTTGGAACTAATAAACTTGCTAGAAATACCGGAACTGAAGCTGTTGTACCTATTATTCCATTTATGTTACTGAAAAGAATGGAAGAAATGAGAAATTTTCCTATTATTGGGGTGTAAGAAATCAAGAGAACGGCTAATGATAAACCAGCTCTTTGTAAATATCGGATTAAAAAGGCAGAGTATAAACCTCCATCATTTATTTTTTGTAATCCTACTTTTTTTAAGATTCTTGAAGCAAATCGAATATCAGAACTAGTTTGTGGCTTTGATTTCTCGCGCCTTACTAAGCCCGGGTAGTAGCGGTTAGACTTTCCACTTCCATGTGTAACTTCCGAGGTATTATCCAAGAATTGAATAGAGGTTAAGAATAAACCATTGAAATCTGGATTAAAATAAGTTGCTGAAGTTATAAAAAATAAAGATGGATTCAATACTGTATCTTGAATGAAAATAATAGTCTCCAGTGCTGTATTCAACTTGTTAACATCATCATTATAAAAACTAATCAGGGATCCTACTAAAGATTTGAGAACAAATACTGGAACCCATACTGTTATTTGTGAAATAAAAGATTGCTTTATTGTTTGGTTTAATAGAACATAGTGCTCATCATTTCGCAGCAGTGGATTTTGTATCGTTTTGTATATTCCTTGAACGGAGAGTAAGACGCCATTTGCGACGGCATGTAGCGAAAAGCCAGGAGAGGGTCTGGATGAAAATATCGGTGAAGGCATTAGTAGGGAAGGTGGGAAGGGTAAGAAATGGAGATTAGTTGATGAAGATTAATATTTAGACTTCCTGTGTTAACGTCATATTGTTGTAGAGCGTATGTAAGGGATACATACTACACATGGGCGATAACTTTTGCTCTGATAAGGCCGAGACCAAAGCCGAACGCATGTAGCACTTTTCATTTTTCAGTAAATGTATCAATTGAAGCTGAAACATTTAGCGAGCCAACTTATTTATCATTATAACTATGTTTTCGAAACATACTACAATCACAATTGAAGATCTAGAGTTAATATAAAAACGCTACGCGGTCGAAAAGTTATTGACATGCAAATTTAAATTTAAATGGCAATATTAATGAGAAGACCTGGAAAATTTTTCCGATACTCTAGAAGATACAAATTATTAATGGAAATACAAAAACAAAAAAGATACTCTGCGAATATATGGTATAAAGCTTTGCTAAACTTCATTTTCACTAACAGTAAATTGGGTTAAAACGATGGAGGCATAATTAGATATTTATACTTGCTGTGAAAATAATTCTTTTTATATAATTTATTGTACAAAGTTACCAGGAGTAATATAGCTATAAAACAGAATTATAATTAATCCCAATAGTAACCATCTCTTATGAAGCGAATCATGTATTCCTCGATGTCACCAATATTATCATCCTCATCTTCTTCCCGTTCTTGTTCCTGCTCCTGTTCTTGTTCTTCATTTATCATCATTCCTTCTTGATCAGGAGTAGCATCACTTCGTAATAACAACGAACTCTGTGGTGAAGAAGCTTGTGGAGTGGACGATTCACCATTTGCTAATCCAAGTCCAGGTGTTTCAGACCGACTCGGATGAACAGAATTCGACTCATCAAAGTCTTCAACATCCAGTGCAACCTCTTTCATCGCCACTCTAGCAGCGGCTGCGTCGTCCACATCTTCTGCCTCAGCGAGGACTTTCTCTATATTACCGCCCTTGTTATTACCATCTTGTAACAATAGTTTATCATCACTCTCAATTATATCTGAACCTAAAAGATCAGAAACTGATAATCTTGTAAAATAATCTGTAGTGAAATCACCATCTTGGATAACAACATTATCCAGCATTCTTTTCTGATTAGCTTTCCTTAAGATATTTGATTCAATTGTATGTTCCGATACAAAACGATATATATGAACATCTCTTGTTTGCCCAATTCGATGACATCTATCTTGACATTGTTTATCCATAGCAGGATTCCAATCAGAGTCATAAAAAATAACAGTGTCAGCTCCTGTTAGATTAATACCTAGACCTCCTGATCGTGTTGAAAGAATAAAACAAGTAATTCTGGGATCGTTATTGAAACGTTCAGTTGAAATTTGACGATCTTCAATCTTTGTTGCACCATCTAATCTAAGATAAAGATATCCATGAATATTTAGAAACTGTTCTAATATATCGAGAACTTTAGTCATTTGAGTGAAGATTAAAGCACGGTGACCACCAGCTTTAAGTTGTAATAACAAAGAGGCTAATTTTTGAAGTTTACCACAGTCAAATTGTAATAAATGTTTATCAGGCATCGCTATCGATAACTTTACTTGTGCTTGATGGAATGGATCTTTATAATTAACCTTAAGAGGCATTAATTCTTCTTCGGGAATACTAGATCCTAATGTTAAAGAAGGCATATCTAATGTTACAGCGGCTGGTGTAACAAAAGCAAACTTTTCAATTGAATCCTTCATCATATCATGTCTTTCATTTACGTCCAGTACCATAGAATCATATGTCTTTGTTCTGCTCCAATCATAGACACTATCATTTGAGTAAGGATTTGTCTTCTTTATTGTTAAAAATGAAACAGTATCTGTACCATACATTGGCCTCTTGACCGATCTAAAACTATTGATGTATAGTTTATGTCGAATGAGTTCTAGGTCGTGCTTATTTGTTTCATATTGTTGATATTTTTGAAATTCCTCTAATGAAGAAAAATTTGGTGCCACAGGTTTAGCAATTAATCCATCCAGTTTCAAACATTCTTGATATAGTTGTTTATCGGCTTTAATCTTTGATACTGTAATATATTCTTTCATACTCATAGATTCATTTAAAGCTGGTATAAGGTTAAGCACTTTCAAATCAATTTCTTTATCATCATGATCTTGTAAAAATTGCTTCTTTACCAACAATGCTTTAGTTGTAAAATCACTAACTACCGAATGTTCAATTCCAAAACTTGTGTTAATTGGTCTAACTTCAAATAAATCAGGATGATTGCAAACTTTCCTAAGTTGCATTAAACAATTTATAATGCTTAGAAAATTCCCAGATGCTAACGTTTCTTTGGTTTGAGCTCGTGACATGAAATCATCATATAAATATCTTTGTCTTTTAGATAATCTACAGTAAATAATATGCTCATATTTCGCAGGCATTTGTTTTTCAACATCTGCTTTGAGTCGACGTAATAAAAATGGACGCAAAACTTGATGTAATTTGTTTACTGTATTCTTAGCTTCTTCATTTATACTGTTTCCTCCAGATGATGTAATTTCAACTATATTATCGATTGGTTTACCAAACCACTGTTGGAAATCCTGAAGATTTGCAAATCCTTCTGGCATTGATTGGACAGCTTTTGTAGATGGCATTAAGAAATATAATAAAGACCATAATTCAGCAATGTTATTTTGAAGGGGTGTTCCGGTAAGTAATAATCGATGTTCAGTATTGAAATTTAATAATGATTGCCATCTACGAGAATGAAAATTTTTGATATTATGAGCTTCATCAAGTACCATATAATTCCACCTTTTCCTCCTAAATGCTTGATGATCTTGTACTACCAATTGATATGACGTTATGCAAATGTGCCAAGAATCTTCTTTATTCCAACCTCTTCTCTTTTCTTTACGTTGGGCGGGACTTCCATAATATGTCAACACTTTAAATCCAGGAGCAAATCTTTTAAACTCCATTTCCCAGTTTAACATTACAGATGTAGGAACCACAATTAAGTGTGGTCCCCATATATGCCTTTCGGATGCTAAATAAGAAAGCAAAGCAATTGTTTGTATTGTTTTACCCAAACCCATTTCATCTGCTAAAATTCCATTTGTCCTATTATGAAATAGACTTACAAGCCAGTCTACACCTTGTTTTTGATATTCTCGAAGTGTACCACGTAATAAAGGTAATACATCAGGAACATCAGAGACTTGGGGCGTATCAGAAAAGCCTTTACTTGGCTGTTCTTCGATTGTAATTTCCTTTATACCTGTGGAATCTTTTTCATCTTCAGGACTAGAAGAAGGTGTGGGCTCAGATTGATCTTTCTCATTATCTTCTAAAACATCAGGACTGCTTGATCGTGATGGTTCTAGTTCTGGTTCTTTCTCACCAACATCTTCAGATTCAGAGGAATATTCTGTTTCATCCTCCATATCTTTAGGGTTTGAAGAAAACAAATCTGCTAGGGCAGAACGATGTTCTATTTGTTCGCCATCGTTGTCGTCTTCATCATCATCACTAGAATCATCATCGGTCATTGAAGAATCAGTATCCGAAAGAATATCCTCATCAGATTCATCTAGTACACTATCATGTTGTTCGATCCCGGTATTTAAGTTGAGTTGTGATTCTTTATTAAAATTATTTCCCGTTTCTTCTTTATCTTCTTCTATATTTAGTTGATCGTCGTCTTCATCGTCACTATCAATTAAACTTTCATCATCACTGTCCGCCAAAGATGAATCAGAAGTCAAATCATTTATAGATTCATTGTCCTCAACATTGTTATTCTTGTCGGAACCGATTTTGAAATCTTCAAGTGCAGCATATTTTTTTCGTAGTTCCTCGATTGATACATCATCATCATCATTTTCATCAAAATTCGCTTCATCGCTTGTATCTTCAAGATCTCTAGTAGAAATTGATTGTCTTTGAGATGTAAGTAAATCACTAGATTTTTTTAAAATTTCACTAAGATGTTTTTTACCAGCAATTTTCCTTGCTTCATCTTGTTGTTGTTGAAGAATTATTTTATATGCTTTTTCTGCCTTTTGCCATCTCTTTTTAACATGATTAACAGTATTTCTTGCCAATTGTCGTACTCTTCTTTCATTTTCTTTTTTAGCTCTATCAGCTGCACCCATTTGTTTTTTAAAATGTGCAAGAATCATTCCACTAATTTTTCTACATTGAGACATGTGAAATCTTCTTTCATCGGACATAAGTTTTGAAAAATGTATTGCATGTGTAATTAAATGATCTTGGTGAGTTTGAGATTTTATTGAATCAATAAAGGGTAATTCTTTTCTTTTAGGGCCATCTTCAGATAATATACCATCTTTTTTAGCTTCATTGATTTTTTGTAGTAGTTTAACTTGATCTGATATATAATGATTGTATTCTTGAATTGGATAATCTTCATCAAGAGATTTGAATGATGATAAATATGTATCTAAAGAACCGTATTCTTTTTTTGGTATATGGTTTGGATGAGTTATTGCTGGTGGTGGTAGTTTGAAATTTATTTTAATTTTTTTAACAATTGAGTAATCACGAGATAGTAAGTTTATGTCAGATTCATCATCGCTAGGAGTGTGTATTATAGAAATATCAGTTTCATTTTTTATTACTACTTTATCTTTATCATTTTCATCTATTTCTGATTGAACAGTTGAGTCTTTCAATTTAGAAAGCCGAGATTTCTTTATTCTTCCTCTACGATGATGACCCTTTGGTTTTAATGTCTTAATAGATTTTGAGTCATATCCAATTTGTCTTTTCCCCTTAGAAGCAATTGATATAGTTTTTCGTTCGGCATCCAATTCTCTTTGATGTCGTGCTTCAATAACTAATCTTTTAATCTCATCAGTATGGCCACGCGTATTTCGAGAATGCCGAGACCCACCACCTTCTTCAACTTTATTCCAAAGATCATATTTTTCATAATACTAAAAAAAAAATTATGTTAGGAATGAACGAATGAATGAAAACATATTGATAATGATAATAATTTACATACCTGTTGAAAAACTTCAGAATTATTTAACTTCTCCACTTCTGGATCATAAAACGCGAGAGATACAAATTTTTCCAAATAAAACAATTGTCTTACTTTATCATCATAGTTTTCCGTTAATTCAGCCATTTCATTAATTGTAGATTCAATTGCAAGTTTCCTTTTGTCTTCTATAGATAAATTATTTGTATTTTCCAAAATTTCGGAAGATGACGACGCGATTGTTGTATTTGTTTTAGAAGTTGAAGGCTGTGAATTATTATGATTCTTAGATCTTGAAGAAAGAGAATAATCCACAACATTACTACGCCGTCGTTTATGTATTCTGTGTCCATTGGTGTTTCGATTATCAACATTTATTTGTACCGAGTCGTCATCATCAGCAATCGACCTTTTCTTTTGCTTTTTCAACGAAGGTTCATCTTTAGAATATTATCGTTAGTTTTAAAAGTATAATAAAAAAAGGATATATTAAATAACTTACTGATATCATCATCATAGTCCCTCCGTCGAACATTCCGACCATTTGTTTTGAATACCATCGATATTTTCTTCTTTCACTGCCTTGCTAATTTCTTAGAAAACCCACACTCAAAATCCCACCAAAATTATGAAACACGGCAGAAAATCAGTAAACGGGGGTATTCCAAGGATATAAACAGATGGGCTTATTTTGAATTGTGAGAGGAATCACGTAAACGTATTCGTTTTTGTGTGTCTGGTCTGGTTGTCGAGATAACGCAGAAAATAGAGTCAATCGGCCTGTTCTTGGAAGATTTTGGGAGTGTTGCAATGTGGCGAAGAAAAAGGAGATTTTAGCCTATATTTGGGTCACGTGAATGTATTATATAAGCTGCTAGTAATATTGGTAGCTGGAGAAGCGCCAATCAGAAGGGCTGTTTTCTGTTTTACACACTTCAACATCTTTTTTTGGAAGGACCTTCACCACTTTGTTTAATAATGTTCAACAAGACAGCAACTTTAGGTGTCAGAACAGGCCTAATGGCCTCGGGTTTGCGGAACATTAAACCATCGACAACAATGATTACGCCAATTATTTCGCAGATTAGAACGAAATTTACTGAACCAAAGGATATCATCTGGCCAGAAAACTATGTAAAGGGAAAGTATGAATTGGCACAACATCGAACACCATACGGTAATTATGATGATCCTCAGATGAGACGTAATTTTAATGAACCATTACATGCTGAAGATGATATGCTTAATATGTGGTCAACGGATCATTTTGACTTTGTTAGTGATAAAACAGCTTTAACTTGGATGGCTATTTTCTTTGGTTCACTTGGTCTATTTGCTACTTCAATTATCACATTCTATAAATTGGAAAAGCCTGCTGTTCCAAGGAACTACCCATATGGTGGATTATGGAAAGAACTTGGTGGATCAGAAGAAACCAAGGATTTATTTAAGGTAAGTTGCAATGCTCAATACATCTAGATCTAAATACATTAAGAGATTTTAGTTACTAACTTTTTTAACTTTATAGACCCGTGAAGATTTCACTGCTGAAGTTGATTATAAATTATAAAATGGTTTACATATTTCCAATTGAATGAACATTTTCAACAAGAAAATAGATATAATAATATATTATTGCATGGGTACTATTACATTCCATTGATTCTCCAGTTGACTATAACAGTAGCTCATTAAAATAATCAAATTTGACATTGTGATTATTACATGTTCGTTATTTCAGTCGTAAACCGTAGAAATGTTTTGTTTATCAGCTAGATCTAGAGATTAAATTAAAGGTGAATATTTGGCTGAGAATCTGAAAATTATGAAATTTAAGTAACATCCAATATAGCTATTTCTATATTTCCTCAATCTAATTAAATATTGAATTAATTGTTTTATATTGATTTAGAGACATAATTAAGATAGGTGAGTTTATTGTCTAAGATGTGAATACTCATAAACACTCCGCTTGGCCGTATTTATACACGACCATCGTAATAATATGTAAGAAAGTATTCATATTGAGTTGAGTTCGTAGCGTAGACGCAAAAAGTAATTTTTAGGTTATGCTTACATTTTTCATTCCCGTTCAACTTTCAACTTTTCAACTTATAAATTTAAAAGAGGAGGGAGATCAGTTGATATTTCATACATTTTTTTATTATTATTAATATTCATTTTATATTAATATTTGTATTGGATAAATGCAAGTAAGCCTACTTGTTTTTGACATAACAAAGTAATCATAATATTACATGGTTATAGCTATTATATAACCTTTTATTAGCTACACCTATCAACTTTAACTATTCTATATAACAATATCAACTTTTCAGAGAAAAAACATTCTAAAAGAGCATTCAAAGCTCAACTCTCGTTAATTGCAGACTTTTCAACTTCTCAAAAATTCAAATTTAAAAAGTATTCAAGTCAATCTTCTGAAGACCCAAATCCTATAACACCGCTCAAATTAACACAGATCCCATGTCTAGCATTCAACCATATCCAACACGTGGCATGGAACATGGAACAGGGCAAAGGAGCAGACCATTAGAGATGGCTCGGAACGAATACCGGCCATCAAATGCAAATGTATATATTGGAGGGGGCGGCCAACATCAACAACTTCAGAGGCATGGGTCCTGGGAGAGTAGTTGGAGTGACAGTGAAATTGAAGAAGAGCCACTGATTAAGAAGATTAACACAAAGGAAGAGTTGGTGATACCAATACACAAGCCTGTTAAGAAACCTCCTCCTCCGGATAGCGATTCTGATCGTGACGACTCCCCGGTTGTCGGCAATATTGAACTTAATGACCGGACAATCCTCTACCGCCCTACCCCTATTCGTCCTGCTTCAAGACCTTTGACACCTCAGAATGGCCAGAATAGCCAGAATAATGAAAATAATAGTGGCAAAAATAATCACAAGCCATCGCCGCAAGTTTACAAGAGGACTGTTCCAATCTCAGAACTGAGAAATCTAAATATAGATAATCGATCTATACCTGTGCATATATCCAATAATCAACAATCATCACCACCAATGCCAACACGACCAAGACCAAGACCAAATAATGAACATGCTAAAAATCTCCCACCTTTACCGCCTATGAATTCTCAATCTCAAGAATCTTTTAAAGCCCATAGAGTGTCGACATCAATCGCAACAACTGGCCGTGGTAATTTATTATCTGCACCTGCAGATCCGTTTTCATCAGTTGACTCAAAACCTATATCTCAACCAATACGTCATATCTCTTCATATAGGAAGACTTCTGCTGTTTCTTCAGTCCATTCACGCTCAAATTCTGCATCTCCCATGCCTTCAGTGGATGAGAAACCTGTTCATGGAAAATATCATCCCGCTCCAGTGCGGACACATTCATCAAATCAGTCGATATTACATTATCAGCAGCAGCCGCAACAACAACAACAACAACAACAACAACAACAACAACAACAACAACAACAACAACAACAACAACAGCGTAGATCTCAGATAGTACAACAAAACTATGGCCATACAGTCCGTGAAGGTAGATTAGCACCATTGGCTCTAGAACCAAGTTCAAGTTCAAGAGATTATACAATAGACCGTGATCATGAAATATCTCAACAATATTCAACTACGAGATCTTCAAGAGTAACAACGCCAATGTCTTCCTTATCTACATTTAAATCTTTAAATTCAGCATCATTACCATCATTTTGGAAATATCATATAATGAAACTTGGGAAAGATCTTTTCCTAAGTACAAATCCTAGTGCAAAACATCTGTATTGTCCAACTGGCCCATCATACTATATACAGATTATTAATGGAATGAAAAGTAGAAATAATTATAATGGTAATGATTTTAGTGTTAGGAATGGAGTTTTGGAAATGAAATGGATGGATGAAGGTGGGAATGAAGTGATGCGTATTACAAAACATTATGGTGATGATGGGAAAGGAAGATGGACATTAGAAGTCTATTTATCAAATTCAAGTTCAAATTCAAAAGAAAATATTAATAGTAATGATCATATTGAAAAGAAAATTCAAGGTGATTTATTTGATTTTGAAGTAACACCACAATCAAATTCCTCAAATTCAAAACTTAAAACAAATCATGATTATATATCAAGACAAACAACTTTTAAAACTTATGCAATGGAATTATCAAACTCTTCTTCAAAATCTTCATCAATTCCAAAAATTGCAATTCCAGATTTTAATAAAAAAGGTTGGATTTTAGGAAATATACCACGACCAATGCCAATACAACAATATAATCTTAATAGTAATAATAATCAATATTCATACTCTATTAAATTTATTCAAAAATCAAATATCTATTTTTATGATCCTGAATTTGAACTTTCAAATGAACATATGAATTTTAAATCAAATAATATATCATCAAGTGATGAAACTGATCCAATTGATTTATTAAAACGTGGTGCAATTAAAGCAATGTATAGAAATAAAGATGTTAAATTAAGAAAAAAATTACAAAAAAGTTTTAAAAGATGGTCAATTATTCATTCTCAAAATAATAAAAATGAACAAGATGATGATGAAGATTATATCAAACTTGAAAAAAAACAAAATAATAATAAACGGTTTTCAACTTCAATTACAAATTTTTCAAATTTAAATTTAAATTCAAACTCAAATTCAAATTCAAATTCAAATTCAAATTCAAATGTTAATCATAATCCAAAACATACACGTCATTCTTCTTTTTCAAGTTTAAGTTTACTCGGTGGTGCGTTAACTGGGAAAACAACCAGCTCACCAGATAATAAGAATAAAAAAACAAAACATAATTCAATCCTTATGGGTTTTAGAAAATCAAATGAATTTGCCCTTGACAATAGTTGGAATATTAATAATAATAACGGAAGTCTAAATCGCACAACTTCTCATTGTCTTGACTCATCTCCAATTGGTCCAGAAACTGTTAATTTTTATAAACCAGGAGATGGTTTGATTATAAGAGATCCTCCTGATGATGAACCAAGCGATGATAAATTAGGATGGGTCACAATTTGGAAATTACAACCAGATCAAAAAACAAATGATGAAAAGTGGTTACTGTTATTAGGTATGATTGTTTCTGCTGGTATAGATAAGCATTATTCATAATATCAATTTGTTTTTTTTTTTTCTTTTTGAAGAACAGAGGTATAAGATATGCAAAAAGGTTCTAATTTCAGACCTTAATATATATAACGATTTGCATATATCGTTTTATTTAACTTAATATTTTTTAAAATGGGGGTTATATGCCTGGCCTTAAAGGAGACAATACCAGGACGATTTTTAGTGCACATGTTTATGCGTTTGTTAGTTATTCATTATTATTATTTTCTTTTATATATATTGATAAAAAATTTAAAGGTCATTAATCATAAACTATATAGCCATCGTTTTGGTATTTTTATATTTTGTTTCATTTGCTCGGTATTTAATATATATCATATAATATTAATTATAAACTCATAAACTTCTTCTAAGATTTATTTACAGCTGGATCTGGAGTAAAGTTGCTAAACTTTTTTGGATACCACTCCCAAAAGGAAATGGCAACATTATAACAAATCACTGAATATTCTATTTGTGTAGGATATATAAATATAGATAAGTTTTTCAGATAGGCCATCCAAGGCAACAGTCTTAGCTACAGGTAAGAAAAGCCACAGTTTGCCTGTAGCTGGTAGCTATTGGGTGACAATCAAAAAAGACCCAGTGTAGTGTTTAAGCTTACAGAGGATATTCATTGGTCACCCATAGTTGGGCACGCTGATACCGAGTGAAGGATATCGATAATGTTTCTTCTTTTACCTATTATTCTCAGATAGTGAGTATTAAATATAGCAAACCAACCGTTCAAGCATTCAACACTTAGTTGGTTGAATTGTTTTGTTAGAATTACAATTACGCAGTCTCGCTTAGCATAATCCTTCAAATCATCTTATTAAAAAGTTGGGTTTCTTTTGGAGCGCTATATCCAATTTTTTATATACTTTAATAGTATGTACTATGTATGCATATGTATAGTCAAAAAAAAAGGCAGCAATTCAAGATTACCCGGTTATATTATTATTCCATTAATTGATTGCGCATGCTCTCCAAAACTCAAATCATCACATTTTTCATGTCGCAACTTATGACTACTATTGTATGTTTGCATATAATTATTGTATGAATCTCCTGCGGGTAGTAGAATATTGCTGTGAGGAATCACCTGTGGTATATATCTTTTCTTTTTTTTTTACTTAATACTGTGCTTATAGCAAACTGCCTACTTAATTGAGCTCGTCCGAAGATAATTCAAATTCAAATTCGCAATACATCGCATGATTCTAACTAGTTAATTACCCTAAAAAAAATTTATAGGTTATACTTTAATGCTAAATGTTTCTATCTAAAAGCAAAGAAAGAAAATGCGCACGCGGCTAAACTATTTTGTGAAATATTTTATTAAACTTCACGGAATATATTATCTTGTCACATTTAGGTGTTTAACAGCTGGAACTTTCTAAATGACACAACTCCACCCATACAGAAGTTGGTATAATTAAGCTTGCAATAATAAAGCAATTTTTCTCAATATTATTTCAAGTTTGCTTAATTATGTTACGGAGAAGATTAATTGATCTTTTTGTTAGATAATCGATATAACAATCATATAAATCTATAAAATTAAGATTTTATTGATCAATGACTCCATTTCCCAATTTCTACCGAAATTACTTTCATAATCTGTTTTCGTATGAAACCCAAACACCTGCTGTATATTCCAAATAAAGGAATCTGAAAATATTTAGTTTTTGTGATTGAGTTAACGTTAGAATTGAACTATATGTAAAGTTAGTTTATAAAGATATATGGTGGGGTAACTTAGACCGCCGGGTTAATTCTCAAAGCTGCACTTCTCTTTCGGGTCTTGAAGAAGTTGAAGGCCTTAAATGGTTCTCAAAATAGCGCATATAACGCAGTTGATTATAGAGTATAATATCATCCCAAACGTCCAGAGACAACACAGATCTATCTTCAGACCAGATTTTTCTGTTCTTTTGATTCCTCTCATTTATAGAAGGTCATTTGGGTACCGAAAATGATCCATGTACGTGTTTTCCTAGGGAGGACTCTATAAGAAAGCCCAACTTTGAACCGGGTTGTATTTGTATGTAAGTTACCCTGTCATGATATATTTCATTGTAACGGTAACGGCAACGTTATTCCTTTAATTTATAATTGAGCGGTTAAATATACATTGATATCATATAACTTATACACGTGCACACACTAGTATTAATATTTTTAATCATTTTCATAGATAATAGATATCGATAACGCCTGCTTATGTCTTTTATAGCTATAGAGGTTAAAAGTATAGAGCCTATTTGATAGCCACATTACAATTGCAAATAATGTGAAACTTTCGATCGAAACTATGGCAACATTTTTAAAAGTGAGATATATAATTGCATAAATGATACATTTATATATGCAATTGTAAGATGATGACATTAGTATAAATACCTTGCAATATCTCTTTAAATTTCTTTGTTCAATCATTATAAACCTTAACAGTAATCACCATACAAATTTCAATTAACAATTACAAGAAAGATATCTAGAACGATGAAAATATACGACCTTCCGGAGGATATCCTATTACAATTAATTAATAATTATCTTTCATTAAAAGATTCATTTAATTTTTGTTTTTGTTGTAAGTTGACATTTCAACATTATAACCCATTGAATATAAATTTGAAATCATTTTTAAATTATAACCAGAATCTTAATTTCAATTGTAATAATATTTCAGGTAATAAGTTAAAAAAAGAATATAAAGAAATTAATAAAAATATTGAAAAGTTTCAATTACTTGTTGCACATGAAACTCATAAAAAGGATAATAATTGTGATTATTATAATTATAATTATGAAGATATGGGATATGTAGAAGAGTTTATTTTTAAAGAATTGAAATGTCGTTTTAATATATTGGATGAATTATCAATTGGATATGATGATGAATTCGAAGATGATAAAAGAAATTTATTAATGGAAATAAAAGATTTAAAAGAAAAATCAAATTATACTCTTGAAATAGAAAGAGTATCCTGGAAACTTACTATGATATCAAAAGATGATTCCACTATTGATAATGATGTACATAAATATGGACAAATAATCATACCAATTGGAATGAAAAATGGTATTATGTCAGAAACACTAACAATTGATCATGAAGAAAAGATTATAAAAGCAATTATTTTTGATGACAATACTATATCAGACAATGCTTTAAATGACTATAAAGATATTGTATTTAATAAAAAAATTGAAAACACATGGAAAATAAATAATTTTAATGTTGAACAATTTGAAATAAATTTTAAAGATTATTGTATTGTTCATAAAAATAATCTTGTCATTATACAGGTATTAGAAGAAGGCAATGAAATAATAATAAAAAATTATGATCGAAATTCAAAGTTGAATTGGGAAACAAAATTAAGGATAAGGACTCAAATGATCGGGAAGAAAAAGTTTAATTTTCTGCCAGGGTTATACGCAAAGCAAAGTTTACAAATGACATCAGAAGTTTTAATTGTACCTATTGAGGTTTTAGATACGATAGATCATCATAACTCTAGATTTTATTCGTGTGTTATCGATAGCAGAAGTGGAGGGTATTTAGGAATGCACTGGCTAGTCAATGCTTTAACAAATAAGTATGCGAAGTACCAGGAGATGAGGAGATATATCAGCGAGGTGTATTTGAGCGGAGGATTCGTTGTAAAGGGGAGTTATACTTCGCAAAAGGAGTTAGAGATTCATATTATGGAACTGGAGGGTTTTTTAACTGGGCTTGAGCAATTGGAGGGCTGTGTGACTGCTGACCGCCGACTAAGCCCTAAAGCCGGATGTGTGCCTGTCGGCACGTGGAGGAGGATATGGCGAGGGAGAGGGTCGGTAGAACCTGCATACGGATCCCATGGTTTCCGGATTGCAGTGTGCGGGTGGAGTGTGCTTGTACAGACTCGTCAGTACAAAACAGACGGGCAAATGTGCGCAGTTGCTGCAGATTTACTGGAGGTGTGCGACTTACATGCGGGTAACAGGGCAAGTATACCCGTTGCAGATACTGCAGGGATGATGTACGAATATGCAGGGCGGATGCTTTTTTATTGCTAACTTAGCAATTCTAAATTTTAATATAAGTTATACCAAAAAATGTAAGTGAGTAAGATTGAAAAGCTATAAAAACTCTGATTCTTGCCGGATTGTACTTAGATCAATCAGTCCTAGCATGTTTTCCGGTGTGGATCACAATGCCCACCATCATGGACAGTACTGGTACAACAACATGCATGTATCTTCCTCTCTTGAACAAAAGAATGCTTATGAGACTGTCAGTTCCTACTTTTCTCACCCTGTAAACCCATACCATGCAGTGGCCACAGAAAACCTAGCGATAGATTACTCCATCCTCCACATGCTACCCCAACTGAACCGCGAGAGATTCCACCGTTTGTACCTTGTGGCATTTAAAGCCGGAAGGATCGAAGTCTGCGGCATTACGGCGGAAAATTATATTAATCTTAATGAGAACGACATCGTTATCGTGAATCTTGGTAAAGGGGAGGACATTGGAAAAGTTATCCGCTGCAACGTTGAAGATGATTACATCCGCTATCTTAAATATCAACAACACCATGTTGAGCAAAATGCTCTCATCGCAAGTGGTGCTCGGCAACGAAAGAATTTTGGCCTTTCTGAACCAAAAGAAATCATTCAATTGGCAGATTGTGAAGACACAAATAAAATTGTACTTAAAGAAAAGAAAGAAAGAGATATTTTAAACGATTGTCGTAAGAAATTAATTAAACAATATAAAAGAAACGATATGAATCGGTCAACTTTAATGAATATTGTTTATTGTGATTATCAATGGGATGGAAAGAAAATAACCTTCTACTATAAATGTTCAAGTAGAGTTAAGTTTCAAAACCTAATTAATGTTTTGTATAAAGCTTATAAGACGAGGATTTGGTTTTGTATTATTCCTGGCGGATTGGATTATCAATTCATAAACCGAATAGAAAACCAAATACAAACTCCACCAAGCAAAAAATCTCAATCTAGAGATAATAATTATAATGTTCTTAATGTTAATCATTCTGGTTCTTCAAATTCACACTCACAGTTTGTTGGTTCTCCGAATTTTCCCTCACAGTTTTCTAGTTCTTCGGCTCGTTCATATTCGTTTCCTAATGATCATGCTTCGAATTTGCTTCCACAGTTGAACGCGAATGCTTCTATGACTCGTTCATATTCGTTTCCTAATGATCATGCTTCGAATTATAATGTACATTTTCCGTTTCTTGATTCCCCATCTGGCAATACGAATAAAAATACATTTACTAATAGAAATTCTTTTTCTAATATGAATACATTTGTTGATCATAGATATCCATTTGCTAATATGCATAGAAATACATATGCTGATTACACTATACAATGTAATACACAAGGGGGTGATTCAAATTATAGTACTAATGGGAATGCAAACATTTCAAATCTATTCCAGGATATGAGCATTACTAATGAACTTGATGAGAGTCAAAACCAACCTCAACCTCAAGTTCAAGTTCAACCTCAACCTCAAGTTCAACCTCAACCTCAAGTTAAACATCAGCCTCAAGTTCCCAATAATCGAAATCACAATTTTGATAATTCAATGGCCCCAAGATCGCTTTCTAATCTTCTTTCAATTTTTCAAAATCCCGATTCTTCTGCGACCCCAATACAGAAATTTATCCCTTTTGGCGTTTCTCCTGTTTTGAAATGATGAAAGACCGAAACTGAAAACTTGAGTCTAATTTTTATATTATTTATTATTTATTTTTTATTTTCTTTATGTTTTTTATTGGATCTTTAAAAATAATATTGTTCGCCTATATTATTCTATTATGTTTTAAATTCTTACAACTTACTACAATAACGAAACCTTTTTTTTTTGATTCCTCGAATTGTAATAAAATTTTATTATGGGGCTTAATTTAGCATTAATGAGCCTCCCGATGTTTTATTTGTTTGTTTTGTTTTATTAAAATTAACTTTTTGTATTTTTTATTTTTGGAATTGTATCCTTATATATATGTAAGTACACTATAGCTATGCACATAGATTTGGCCATCCCATTGATATTCACAATAAGTAATATAATTAAAGATGACCGATCTATACCGTTTTTCTTATATTGTTCAATTAAATTTTTATGACAAACGTTCAAAATATCTAATCAAATTTACTCTTTAAGTCTTAAAGAATGACTCAATCAAAAGCTTTATAAATAAATCGTTTGCTAAATAACCACGTACAACTCTGAATCCATCAAAATTTGTTATAACTCATATTACTAACTTAATTAATCTAAAAACGGAAATAAATAAAATGGTTGAATCAAGTACATCTATTAGATCAGCCAGATTTAAGTCTGAAAGGGCATTAAATCAAATTCTGAGGATCGTAACCCTGGAATACGTTCGGCATGTTAAACTATTTTCTGATTTAGAAGAAGCAAAGGAACAAAAAGATATCATTTAGAGATAGATCTGAGCGGGATATAGCAGAAAAAAGGTTTCCAGCGTACGTTCTTACATACAACTTCTGGAAGAGACATTCGATGAGCAAGATGAGGGTATTGTATATTCATGCAGGATAGCACATTTATCCATAAAGCTGGAATCGTAAAGAATTGGGTTCGTTCGAAGAAGATAGATGTTTTGGAGTGGCCACCATTTTCACCGGACCTGGATCTAATTAAGCACATCTGGAATCTCCCCAAGAATTTTATCACAAGGCAGGAATTATTATGAGCCTTTTACACGGTATATAAATGAAGAAAGATGTATTTTCTAAGCATCTTTCAAAATATTCGGACCTTATGAATTAGGATATCATTGGCTTTATGATCCGTGGAGTGGCAGCCGCTTAAATTTTCATTTTGTACTTACATGTATATAATCTATAGACATAGAGGCATCGGAGACATTCGATGGTTTCGAATCCAACTGGTCACTTGGAGGATCATTAATATTAGAAATGAGATTTTTTCTTTTCTTAACCTTATAGGTCAATTGGGAGGAAACCCTATTCACTATTTTTAACTTTACATATAATTCCAATCAAAATATCTAAATTATTTAAAACTTAACTAGAAACCATTAAATTGAGGAAATCACTCATTAAGTATAACTTCTTCTACTTCTTTGATTCTTTTTTTTGTCTCTTCTCTTTCTTCTCTTCTTCTCTTCTTCTTCTCCTTTACCTAGACCACCTTGAAAGTAAATAATTTTCATTTTATTTTTATTTTTATAGCATTTATTTTACTTTCTCATGACACGCAATAAGTCATAGAATGTATGTATGATCCGGGTAACTGTATTACACTTAGAGACCAATATGAATTTGGCACTATGGCCGAGCGGTTAAGGCGAAAGATTAGAAATCTTTTGGGATTTCCCGCGCAGGTTCGAGTCCTGCTGGTGTCGTTAATTTTTAGAAGTTAATTGTCTGTAAAAAAAAACTCATTTTTACCCTTTCAGAAAGTGTTTTAGGCCCTTTTGTTCGGAGAGGTGTTTTTTCAGAAGAGCTGTTGACATATTTCTTTATATTTAACTGCACAGTTGAAGTTGCAATATTATATTTAAGCTGTCTGTCTATTTCAGCAATTGAGAGAATCCATGTTTATGCGGATACTTTAATTCGCTTAGTTGGTTCCAATTTACATTTGGATATGAACCAATTATTACTAAACATGTTTATTATGATGCTGGGGAGGGCTTCAAGTGAAATTAAAATGAATTTGATGACTGGAGTGTTAATGACTGATCATATATAGTATTACTCGGATTAATTAAAATTAAATATAATGACTGTGGATTTCTTTAAATTCTCTACAATTAATATTAAAAATCTTATTAATGTAAAGTTATTTATTGTTTTTTGAACATATTTAGAGTCATTTGACCTTTATCTAGTTTTTGTTTCTTTTTACCATTGTGTCTTTCTGATATCGGGCCATGGCCATGACCTGGGCTAGAAGTTTTATGTTTATATTTTTGGGATTGTCTTGGAATATATTGAGTCTCTATTATAGATGTTCCATTTATTTCCTGAGAAAGATCAAATGCAATATGCCAATCGGCATGTTCAGCTAATTCATCTCGTGTTTTAAATAATTTTGAACATTTTGAACATTCTAGTTCAGCATCACTAACATATAAACTGCTATTAACTTGTGGATCATTTTCTTCTTGTATTTTGGTTGTTCTTGACTTTGCAACTTCTTCCTGATTAATAGTAGTAACTTTTACAAAACTATCAATTGATTGGAATTTGTTGTTAGAATTAATGGTTTCAAAGTTGGAGATATGGAGAGATCCATTAGTGATTGGATACATATTTTCACTTGAACTCCAATTTTCTTCCATTTGTTTAAGTAACTTACAGCCACACTCATAAATTGTTTCTTGTAAGTTCTTTATATCAACTACAGGTAAAGCACACTGACGTGATATACCTTTTTTACTTAATCCTTTATGATGTACTGATACTGTTCGTGGTCTTCGAGGTTCTCCTAGTTCCTCGTCTAATTCAACTATTCTTTGGAATAGATCTGCAGCAAATACTCGTATCCATTTTATTGCTTCTTCAAAACAATTAACCGAATTACCTCTAAATCGTTTAACAGAAATCATCGATTTTATATCAAGTCTCGTTTTTAATTCCGAATATTCTTGGCCTCTAATTAAATTATATAATTTTGTTCCAAGTAATTTATCGCCTAATAAACTTTGTAAATCTTTTAAATTAAATTTTAATATATCATTTATATTTTTTGAAGAATTTTCTCCAATATTAATTGGAATATTAAGTTTCTTTTGAATAATTTCTCCAGTTTTACCGCCCATGCTCCAAAAATCTGTAAAATTATAAATTTGTAAGAAGTTATTAATTGAAGATGATCTAACAATTGTTTGATTATCTGGTTTATTTTCACCACATGCTAATTTTGAAATTGTTTTGGTTTTTGAGATTCCTGCTGATGTTGTATATCCTAAACTTGATTCGACATCTTGACGAATTTTGTAAACTATTAAAGCACCCATAAAGATGAATATATCGTCCCAATCATAAATTGAATAATTCTCACAATGCCGTGTTTTAGTGCTATCTTTATCCTCTTTTAAATTTAATATTTCATCCGTATTACCGATAACAACACTCCCCTTCGCGTTAAACCACGGTTTATCTTTAATTTCATTAATCTTCGGTATCGGTGGTAAATACTCATCATCATCATTTTTAACATCTTTTAAATAAGGGAATTCTTTAATAGCTTGATTATAAACCAATGGTCCTAAATTTAAAAAACATTCATCAACACTTGCCTTTTCAACTTCATCACAGTAATTTTTAAAAACCCTCATAATTTTCCTACTTTCTCTTCTATAAGGATCTAAAGAAACTTTATGATTAAAAGGACTTGGTTTATAATCAGTATAAGTCCAAAAAGATTCATTCTTTTTAAAAACAGCAGTATGAGCAGCAATTAAATTTGGACATTTTAGTTTTGCAGTTTCAAGATTATCCATTCTGTTTATACCATATTTTCTAGCTGCATAAGAAACGGCAATTAATGATGACCATTGAACACAAACAACTGGATCATTTCTTGTTAAACCTAATCTGATTTGTTCTACTTGTGCGAAAAAAGCGTTTATATCAATATGTGCAATAATTGCTAATGGTGTTGAATGTGATTTTTGAGGGTTTGAGAGTTTATGGAATTCAGCACCTGTAAATTTAGACTCTTTTTCTTCTTCCATTAATAATGTATGTTATATAGAACTTTTCATTAATAATACCCTCACACAGACTTTAAAAGATTATCGGTAGAAATGTAAAGGTGGTGGGATGTTTAAACATTTGCAATCATAATTATATTTCGCGTTGTCGATTATGTTTACACACTATAGTATACTGAACTAATTAATACACTACATCTTCATTCAACTTTTAGAGATAATTACAATCTCGTTGATTTAAAAAAAAAGTATATCTAAATTTCAGATCTTCAAATTACAATTTCATATATATTTCTTTGTTGAAATTCTTTTCACTTTGATTCCCCATTCTATTATGATTTTAAGATCTTTTCCAAAGCAACATCATGTCCAAAGGCAATAACCTTCAAATATTCTATTTTTCTTAGATTTCGCAACTCTTCATTCTGAAATGTGAGGGAATCAAGTGAATTTAAGTCTTATATCTCTTTTGGCATTCCCAGCGAAACTTCATAAAACATATCTCTATAAACATGTACATCTTTCACAAAAGTAAGATATTCAAAATTATTTGAATATTTAACTTATTCCAATCTGAACTTTCCTAACAACTCACCAGTAGTCATTTTATAGATCTTATACTCATTAAAGTTATCCCAATAATATTGATGTGTCGCAAATACAATTGTTTAATGTTGAAAGAGTGTAGAAAGTAGAACTTCGAACTTTTATGAGTGGAGCGTATGGATATTGAATAAAAACAAACCAACTTGGGCACAGAAGAGTATAAATCCTAAATACTCATTATTTTTTTTATTATCGGACAATTTGAAAAGCTTTACATTATATATTTTGAGAGCATTTCTTGGTTTTTCTTTATCATCATTATCATATCTGGTAGACAAGACTGAAGTTGATAATTCATAATTGGTATTTTGTAAGATTTTGATGTATAGACACCCAGACATAAAAACGTTTTTCGATCCATTATCATCAACAATAAGTTGGTTTATAATTATAATCAAGGGAAGGGATGAAGATATACATAACATGGGAATATCCACTGGAGTTGATGCCTTTAGTGTTCGAGTATTTAGTTTGAAAAACTCTTCTACAGAAATAGTAAGGATCCTCTTCATCATCCGTGTCTCCTGGGATAAAATTTTGTGGGATAATCACGATCATTGCTAGGAATATATTTGTTGATTCTTCATCGTAATTGTCGCGTTTTTCAATTATAACATCTTCAATCTTCATACTCAGGTTACATAGAGAAGATGTTAAGTCACATAGGGATGTGGTAATATTTCCTGTTGGGAGATGTAAAATATCATATTAATCCCATTAGCGTATTCCGATTTCTTAGATAGTCTGTTCATTCCATAGTGCTCCAACCTTCTAATCTCATTTATAGGTACACTTTTTGATTACGGCCGATCTCCTTCTTAAAATATGATTCAAATTCAAAGTTTTCTGTCTTGTAATTTATAAGGTGTTGCGGGCATGTAACAAGTATACTGAACTATGGTTCCCATCCATTCTTCGTTACGTATCTCCATAAATTTGAAACCGACGTGTTCAAATTTCTTATTGGAATGGTATAACGTTATTATTTGAGTATCTAAATCTAATATAGAATCAATTATTGGAATTTATTAGCTGAGCAACTTCTCTAAGGTCAGCTATATAGGGAGATATTATAGTTTTCATAGAACTAATATTAATTGGACTTTTTAGTTGCTCCTCTTTACTCTCTTCTCCCAGCCGGTCGTGAGTATCATCAATTATCTCAACTTTGATAATTGAAACTGATATGGGATGTATTATTATATGTTCCCCTACTGATTTGACGTTGATCAAATTCCAGTCTCTTGGCATGTGGAACCCATCGTTGAAGTCATATTCTTGACCATGTCTATTTTTTTACTTTTTTTTATGAATTTCTTATTATTCGAATTCTTCAAATAAATTAAAACTGGTAGAGAATTGAAATGTAATGTCAACTATATATAATTGCTTCCGATGTGACATTATTATACTTTAGAATAAAATCTCCACAATCTAAAGTTATGAAGTTATAGGTCCAAATATTTAATCCTCTATAATTTTCCTCGCTTAAGATTAAAGAGGGAGGAATCTTACCCTTAAGATTATGATCATAATAGTTATCAAGCACTTTAGTGGTAGGAAAAGACTGAATTTCATGGGTTCATGTAAATTCTTGCATACTCTTATTGGCGATTCTACCATATTCAAAAAATAGTATATAACCTAAACCATTCTCAATGAAATTTTTTAAGGAGGAGGATTCTTTGCGAATGGGTCCAAATATATTTGAATTAATCCCTTTCCTTTCAACTACTGTTGCTAACCAGAGAAGGTATCTTTTACGATCTGATGGACTTAAAAGTGATTTTCAAAGGTGATGATATTCACGACTCCAACCTCGAGACACTCGAGTAATGGTGAGAAGTTTAGATAACGAATTATTAACCATATATTCCTTGAAAATGATGTTTAAAATTTCCGTTGGAAAGTAACTTAATAGGGTCTGTAGCTACCCTTTCAATCGTTGACTCTAAATCATTAAATCCTTCTAGTTGATTGTTCATATCCTCTACTGGTGATGGTAATAATTTTAATGATGTGATCGGTGGTATTGATTTCTAAATTAATGAAGTAAAAAATATATGCTCTAAAATAACAAGTTTAATTAGATAGATGCAGGACTAGATTAGTATTGCGCATTACACTTTTATCTAAAAGTTAAAAAAAGGATTACAAATTCAATTTACAATTGTACCGGCATATATATCTAATTGTTTTTCATTAGAAATGTTGTTACGATTCTATAGATATATTTATCATTGTTGAATTGATTATTTTTGACTCTTTTAATTTTGGATTTGAAGTTTCTTGGAAATTGGTTTGATTGTTGATATATTGGCAAGGGCAACGAAAGGATTCACTATTGTTTAATTTCAATGGTGACATTTCAGACAACTGCCTCTAATTTTATTAAGTTTTGTTCCTTAATTATAAATGGATGTGAAAGTTATAGTTGGAAGGAGATCTAGATAATTATAAATTGATTTACAAATTTCATACTAATGTTAATGTTAATTAAGAACAAGTAAAGTAGTGAAAGTTTTAAAGAAAAATTAATTAATATTGTAATTGTTATTGCAAATTTAAAGATTTTTTTTTTAAAATAAAGATTTAATTTAAAATTGCAACTGTTATAAATTTATATAAGATCTTATAAGTTAATGAATAGGAAAATATAAAAAGGAAAAGCAAATTTCTTTTTGTTATTTTTAAAATATCAAATATTAAATCAGAAAAGTAAATAGGTTAAATAAGTAACTTATAAATAATCAAACAATCAATAAAACAATAATAATCATATAAAATTTGAATAAAAAAATATATCAGAAAAGATTAATGAATGAATATAATCGACAAAAAAAACAATTATGAAACGAATGTGAATATGAAGACCAAACAAATTTATAAATTATATATATGATAGAATAACAAACTCTTTTTTATTTCCTTTGTTCATATACAAAAATAAACAAATTAAAAGAAAAATGCAATAATTAATAGAAAAAAAAAACGACAGCATAAAAAATATAAGCATTTGTACCGTTGATAATAAATAAATAAATAAATAAATTTATAATAGTAGTAGTAGTAATAATTGCCAAGAAATATATGTGTGAAACTCTGAATAAAATTAAAGAGAAAAAACAGAAAGGAACAATGTTAAATGATAGAAAAAGAAAAAAAAAACGAAAATGAATAAGTGATCAATCAATTATCAAACATAATTGAAAAAGTTATAAAACAATAATTAGGTACATAAATGAAAGAGCTCAAATCCAAATCGTTTCTTTTTTAGAAACTATAAAATATGAAAAAGGAAAGTAAAGTTAAAACAAGACCAATTTTGTTTTGTTTTGTGTCGCTTTAAAGAACAACATAATATATATATATTTTTTTAAGAAATAAGCAAGTGATAAATGATAAATAATGGTATAACAGTAATAAAATTAACTCCATTAATAACCAAAAAAACAGAATGTAAAAAAAAACAAAAAGAACCAAAAAAATAAAAAGCATATAGCATTTAAATGAATAATTTTTAATGAATTTATAAACAATTTATATTGTTATAAGACCAAAAGGAAAAAAGAAAATAAACAAAACAAATATGATATAATATATAAATGAAACTTGAACCAGTAAGAAAAAAAGAAACAAAGAAATGAACAATTATTGAGCATAAACTCCCAACCACCCAGCTTGTTGTTCAGCATCAACACGATCAAGTCTTCCTTCTCTAGCAGCAATGTACATTTCATTTAATCTACCAACAGGTAATGGTTCGCTAGGTTCTTGATTTCTAGGAATAAAATCACTATTGAACAAAGCAGATGGGAATTTATCATGTGAATGCAAAGAGGTTAATAAATTAGATTGACCAATTGTACTTGGTATTTGATTTAATGAACCATTATTATTATAATCTAATAAAGAACTTATTGAATTGTTTAATAATTGTTGAGAAGATTGGCCATAAAGATTATTGGGAACGGGTTGGGTTGATCTATAATTACCAGATAAGCTTGCATTTGCTCTACCCCAACTAAGACGTACCCTTGAACCAGCAATGTTATAGCCTTGCATTCCTAATATAGCGAGTTCAGCAGCTTCACGAGTAGTATAAGAGACAAAACCACACCCTTTACCAGGAGGAATTTTGACATATGCAATTTCACCAAAAGAGGCAAAATGAGCATGCAAGTCGGCCGTTGTAACTAAGGGGGTTAAACCACCAACAAAAACCGTTGTATTATTTGGATCTGTATATTGAGTTAGAGTAGGTTGATTTTGAATATTAAGATTATTCAAAGGTAATTGAGATTGAATATAACTTGATGGTAAAGATTGTGAAGATGAATGTTGTTTATTAACATTTGTGGTGATATTATTATTCAAGTTATTTTTGGGAGTTGCAGTAGAGACTCTAATAGGTCTATTTCCAATGATGAAACCTTGCATTTCAATAAGAGCATTTTGTTGGTCATGGTCATTTCCAAAGCGCACAAATCCGTAACCTCTTGACATATTTGAGTTCGGATCAACCATAACTTTGCCAGATTTTGTAGATGGATATTTAGAAAACGCTTGAAATAACATAGCATCGGTAACCTCGGGACTCAAGTCTCCGACAAAAACTGAAAATTCATTTCTGTCATTAATAGAAGTTGGATGAAGATTCAAGTTCCCAGAAGGGATTCCAGCTCCGATATTTCCATTTCCAATGCCATTGCCATTGTTATTGTTTGCATGGCTATGAGTGGCCCAGTTGAGTTTGAACATTTTATGAGTTCCAGGAATGAGAGTTCCATGAAGTTGTACAGCTTCTTGAGCACTTTCCGGATTGAAAAAATCAATGAAGCAATAACCAGCATTGGAGCCAGTCACTTTATCTTTGATGATTTTTACCTGAGCGATGGAATCAGTTTGGCCAAGCTGCCCCCAAATGGCCCTGACAGTTTGCTCGTCGACCCAAGGCTCCAGATCTCCCATCCACACGGTGTAGAACCCCGGCTGGTTATTGGAGTTGTTACTAGGGGGAATGCCCTGTCGTTGGTGGCGAAATTGGTCGAAAGAAAAAGACATTGTTGCAATTGGATTTGTTGAGTGAAATGCAGAAGGTTTAACCTGAAAAAATCATTAAATAGCAACCGGGTGAACGGGTGTTTGGACCACCCGTGTCTATGCAAGTACATGCGCAGACACATGGACACGCATCTAAAATTTGCTTATTTACTTACTTTATTTACTCAGCTATTAAATTTTCCTTTTTCAACACGTTCTCCTGGTAAATCTCCTCCAAATCCTTTTTGTGGTTTTTAATCCATTTATGATTCAAACTTTCTTTGACATTCATCCGTAGATTAGGATTAACAACAATCAATTGTTTAACAAAATCTTTTGCATCTTTACTAACTTTTCCCCACTGAATTTTATTAAATTCTAAGTTTCCAATTTTGGCATTTTCAACAATTTCAGATTCTTTGCCATTTGCATAAAACGGTGAAATCCCTGATAATAAAATATGTGTAATTACTCCAAGACTCCACATATCACAAGCTAAATTATATCCATTCCGTTTCAATTTTGGAATACCAAATCCAACCTCTGGTGCACAATATTCTGGTGTTCCAACAACTGTATTCATACGTAATTTATTTAACTTGTTATTATTTCCGCTGCAATGTTGTAACTTATTATTATCTTGATCAATCTCAAGGAATTTCGCGATACCGAAATCAGCTAAAACAATCCTTGAAGCAGGATGTTGAGATGTCAATAAAACATTATCGAGCTAAAAATATACAACGTTAATATTAAATATTTATCCGATTATAATTATAGTAATAATTAATGGATAACTCACTTTTAAGTCACGATGAGCTATATTTTTTTCATGTAAATATTCCAACGCTTTTAAAATTTGATAAATAATAACAATTGCTTCTCTTTCTTCTAAAGCAATTAAACAACTTCCTTTTGTTAAATAACTAAATAAATCTCCTCCAGATATCCTAAAATAGTATTATGATGTTAAATTTTCAATATCAATTTAAGTCTCAATTGCAGTATCATGGCATTATTATGAACACCGATACACAAAATAAGAAAGCACAGCATGTTTGAAATGATATCATTCCATGTAGTATCCATTGTTTGGATTTAAATAATATTACATACAAATCTTCAAAAATGTAACTATTTATAACTTGTTAAGATTTCAATTTCATAGCCAATAATATGAATATAAAAAATAAAAAGCACATACAGTTTTTTTCCTTTTCTAAAAGTATCAAAAACAGAAATGATATTGGGCTATAATTATAAACGGTTAAAGATTAATATTCATTCCATATTTCTTATTAATTGATTCATCGATCAATAAACATACATGAGATAAATTTCTTAAAATTAAAGCTTCATCAATAGCTTTTAATTTTCCCGATTTTGGAATTGAATTATCATTATTAATTATTTCTTCTAAATGTAAATCATTTTCTTCTTTAATTAAACTCAAATCTTCTTGATCAATACCTAAATCAATAATTTTACAAGCTGATTGTTCATTTGTTAAAATATTAGTTACCATTAAAACTTTACCAAAAGTACCTAAACCTAAAAGTCGATTCGATAATTTATATTTTGAAAATAATATTTCTTCTTCTTTATAATTAATTTTTAAATTTATTTCTTGTTTTATTAATTGAGAATTTAATTCAGATAAATCATATTGATGAAATTTTGCTTTAAAAAATTTTGGAACACCTTCAATTATAAAAAATAATACCACAATTTATATGTTAATTAGGTATACGTTATTGTAGGTAAAATAAAACTTACTCAAAGTATCTGAATTTGTTAACAATACACATTTATTCTTTCCAATAATTCGATTATTATGAAATGTTCCATTTAAACTTTTATCGGTACAATAAACCAAAACTTCACTTGTTGTATCAAATTGAGTGGTATGAATTTCAAAATGTTGTGATGATATTGATGGATGACACAAACGAAACCCACTATTTTTAAAATAATTAATAACAAAATAATGATTAGAATTAACAATTGCTCAATTTTTAATTGTAATATTAATTTTCATTGTACACTAACCATGAAGAAGATCTTCCAGCAGTTAAGAATTCACCTTTAATTATTTCAATCACTTTATAATTATAGAAAAGAATTAGAATATAATCAAATAGATATAATTAATATTTAATTATAAAGAATATATACTTTTTTTGTTTTTTCTATTTCTATCTCCATTTTCATTTTCATTTGAATCATTACCATTTAAAAACTCAACCATTAAACAACCAACAATTTGACTTTCTTGATCATGATCATGATCATGATCATTTTGAGTATTATTACAATCAGATTCTGAATCATAAACAAATTGTGATGATTTATAAGAAATTTTATTAGCACACTAGAATTAAATGAATAAAGAATGAAGAATTAATATTTTTATTGCATCACATGGGGTAAGTTGTGATTTTTAATGAAGGGTTAACGTTACCTGTTTAGGATTGGAAGGAACGATTAAGAGTGGGTTTAGTTGGTTGATGGTGTTGGGATTGCCGCCCAATTGCAAGGACATTAGAGTTCTTACCATTTATAAGATATATAAATGGATAAAAATAGGAGCAAAAAAGGAGGAGGAAGAAAAAGAAGAGGAAAGAAAAAGAAAAAGAAAAAGAAAAGGAGGTTTGGTTTTCTTATGGTAAGTACAGTATGGAATTTTACAGTACAGTACAAAAAAAATACATATTAGACAATTGTCAAATTTTATTCTTTTCATAGATTATAAATATAATAATAATATAATATAATATAAATTATTTATTCTTCTTCAGATTCAATTAATGACATAATCATCATCCATAAATAAAAGAAAAATAAACCTAAATGAAAAGCAATCTTTAAAAAACTTTCTCTTTTATGTTTACCCAATGTTCTAAAAATCTCTGTGGCATCTAATAAATAATTCTTATCAATTAATTTTTTAATATTATAGGCAAATAACGGTAAATTTAGTAATAATGAAAACCAAAATCCATTAATTAACATGATTAATGTTAAAAAGCCATGTAGAAAAACATCCGGTAAAATAAATTGATTTAATTTGTTACATAGATCAATAGGATTGATAAAGTCTTTTAAAAGAGTTAATATAAGCATTTAAATATAAAAAAAATATATGGTAATGAAAAGATAACTTACCACTTTCCAAATCACTATACATGACCGTGAAAAACACCTGTCCAAATAAACTGATACAGTTGAAAACAACAGCAGAAACGTATGTCCTTGAAGTATTCATTTTGTTAGTTTCACACTACCGATAATATATAAATATGATCTCAACATACCACACAGCCCTCGACATTTTGATTTCTTGTGTTTGAAATTAAGTGGAAGGAAGATCAAAAGATCAAAAGGAAAAATTAAGCCCGTAAAATAATGATTGCCTCTCAGACATTATGTCATGCTTATGTCATCAGATCCACCAAAGACAATGAATTCGAAGCTGCTGGGCCTCTAAAAAATCATAGACCAGATGTTAATACTATTAAAGTTTCAAAAAGATTTGGTGTATTAGTTTTAGGTGGCATAATTGGAAACAAAAAATCCGATTAAGTTGAAGTTTCTATTTCTATAAAACTAGTACTGAAGTTGAAAGTAATAAAGAAACCTTATTATTGGAAAAAGACATATTATATTCTTATAATTATGAGTTAAAATATAATCTATTGATCATGAATATGACTTATAATTCAGTAGAACAAGAGATTAGCAACAAATATTAAATTACCGGTGAAATCAGCAGATTATTTCACTAATTTCAGTATCTCTCCACCCTGTCAGGTTTTATTACATGGGCCTCCTAGTCCTAGGACAGGAAAAACAAAGTTACTACGGGTGGTTATAAATGAGACTGATGCTTCATGTTTTAGCAATTGGTATCCGATCGTCTCAAAATAATAGACGAAAGTGAAACAGGGTTAAGAGCAGTTTTTGATGGAGTCCCACCCCTCCAATTACATTTATGTTTATGGAAGAAATCGATTCTTTAGCTCCCAAAATAGAGTTAAGCAGAAAGTAGGGGGGTTTCAACTTTATTGGCTTTCATGGATGGTGTGGAGCTGTGTATTAATGGTAGGGTTGTTATCGATTGCAACAAACAGGTCAAATTCTACTGATCCCTAGGACCTCCTCATAAGATTTACATAGCTATAGATGATCCGAAAAGGATAACGTTAAAAACTCCACAGATGTTTTGGAATAAAAGTAGCAGAGGGTGTGATCAGACCATATCATGTGACGTTGCTGGTTGGTTACCCTGATGGGGGTGACAGCCTTAAACACCCGCACACCCACCACCATTTTCAAACTTCGCTTCTGCTGTTTTTTCCTCATTTTCCACGTTTTGGCAAGTTTGGCAATGGGTGACACACGTGATATTTACTTCAACGGGTTCAGTGCCGAGGTCCAGGCCAGAGTGCTGGCGTTCCAGCAGCGTCGTTCGGATCTGCCCAGGGACCCACACAGGGACAAAGATCCACGAGACCATAGGGACCTAAGGGACCTAAGGGACCTCAGGGACACCCCTGCTAAGGCTTCCCATCCCACTCGTCCCACGGACTCCCTCAGGGACTCACCCGGAGACACCCCCAACAATACCCACAGGGACCCTCCCAAACAGAAGAAACAAAGTCTGTCCCAACGACGTGGAATGACCCTGGCGATGCCCATAGTGGATTCTTCACAGTCAACCTCGGCTTCTCCCATTTTCCCTCAAAATCAGAACCATTCAAATGATGTGGCTGCTCAACTCAGAAACCAAAGAATTCCTGCTCAATCCTCCCAGGTTTCAACTTCAAATTCAAATTTAAATTCTCGACAAAAACCTCTTCTACAAGGACTTTTTGCAAATTATTCAAAATATGTTGATATTAGATCTGGTTCTCTTAATTTTGCTGGCAAAATTTCCCTTCATTCTCATGGTATTGACTTCACCTCAACCGGTCATTCCTTCAAAATTACTCAATCAGATTTCACCATCTTATCTCCTGAATTAGGTAGAGGCAACTACGCAACTGTTTCGAAAGTTTTACATAAACCAACTGGTGTAATAATGGCAATGAAAGAAATTAGACTGGAATTAGATGAAGCAAAATTTAGACAAATCTTAATGGAATTGGAAATATTACATAATTGTCAATCTGAATATATTATTGATTTTTATGGTGCTTTTTTCATTGAAGGTGCTGTTTTTATGTGTATGGAATATATGGATGGTGGTAGTTTAGATAAAATTTATCAAGATGGTATTCCTGAGCCTTACTTGGCAAGAATTACTGAAAGTGTTGTTTGTGGTTTACAAGTTTTAAAAAAAGATCATGAGATTATTCATAGAGATGTTAAACCAACTAATATTTTGATTTCAACTACTGGTAAAGTTAAATTATGTGATTTTGGTGTTTCTGGTAATTTGGTTGCTTCAATGGCAAGAACTAATATTGGTTGTCAATCTTATATGGCCCCTGAAAGAATTAAATCAATTAATCCTGATGATGCAATTACTTATACTGTACAATCTGATATTTGGTCTTTGGGTTTATCAATATTAGAATGCGCAAAAGGTTGTTATCCTTATCCCCCAGAAACTTTTGGTAATATTTTCTCACAATTAAGTGCAATTGTTGATGGTGAACCTCCTTCATTACCAGAAGGGAAATTTTCAAATGAAGCAAGAGATTTTGTTAATAAATGTTTAAATAAATCTCCACAAGATAGACCAACTTATGATAAATTATTAGAAAGTAAATGGTTAACTTATTATAGAGATAAAGATATTGATATGGTTGGTTTTGTTGCTGAAAGATTAAAAATCAAAAAAAAATTAGAAGATAAAGAAAGAGAAGAAAAAGAAAAAGAACAAGAAAGGCAACGTATTGCTTTAGAAAAATCTGGTTCTTTAAAACATGCAAATTCAATAAATAGATCAAGTGCTGGTAGTTTATCAAGAAATAGTTCAACAAATTCAAATATTAATAATTTATCAAGAACTGGTTCATCAAATTCAAATTCAAATTCAAATTCAAATTCAAATTCAAATTCAAATATTGGAGGATTATCAAGAAATGGTTCATCACATTCAAGTACCAATAATTTATCAAGAAATGGTTCATCGCATTCAAACAATGGAAATTTATCAAGAAATGGATCAGGTTCTTCTATTAGATCAATAAATGAAAATAAAGAAAATCGACATAGATCATCATCATCATCATCGTCAAATAAATCAAACTCAAAGCTTATAAACAATTTAAAGAATTTAAATCTAGATGAATGAATACACAATTGTTAATTAATTGATTAATTATTCTTAACTTACTTATTATTATTACAATTATTACTATTATTATTACTTTTACTATTATTATTATTATTATTATTATTATTATTATTATTATTACTATTAATTATTATTAATTCTATTTCATAGTTTTTTATCTTTGTCATTTATCATTTCTTTGTTTTATCTTTGTTTTTTTATATCATTTTTTTTTTTTCAATATAAATCAAATTATTATAATCATGAACATGGAAAACACACAACCCATGTTTCAATCTCTATCTCAAAATCCCAATCTCAATCTCGATCCTAAAACTTAATTAAATAAATGTCCACGATACTCTCTTTTTTTTATTTATCTTTTATCTTTTTTTTCTTATTAATTATTTATTATTAATTTTGTTTTGTTGTCTAATGTTGTTGATGATATTGATCGATATGAATAAATCATATCATATTATTAAATTTTTTTTCTTATATTGTTTTTTGAAAATTTGAAAAATTCAATTTAAATTTTATTATATTAGTTAATTAAATGAAAGAAAAAATTGGTATAAAAAAAGCTAATTATATTCTTTTTTTGCACACACTTTTTTATAGTCTTTTTTATATTTATATTTATATTTATATTTATAAACTAACAAACAAACAAACAAAAAGTGAGGAAGAAATACACATATTTATACTTCTTAATATGTTTAGTTTAAATCTTTTATTTTTTATCTTTTTATCTTTTATTATTATATTTATCTTTTGCAAAACTTTGGTATCATTTTAAAATTTAAATATATTGTGTGTTTCATTGAATAAATACATAGTGAATTAGTAAACATTACGTAACGTGGTTGCCGTGAGCAACTACACCCGTACACCCTTCAAATTATATTATTTTTTCTTTGATTTTCCAAAAATGTTTTTCTCTTTTCTTTAAAAAATCAGATCTTTGATATTTCTTCAATTTTTAAGATAAAATAAACTACAATGTCTGAACAAGAAGTCCCTACTTTTAAACTTGTTTTAGTTGGTGATGGTGGTACTGGTAAAGTATGTGTTTTTTTCTTAGTATTTTTTGTTTTTTGATTGATTTTCTGTTTTTGTGTGTAATTTTTTTTTTTTTGGGATCTGGATCGGGAATGAGCAATGTTTGATCTCATATGATCAATGAATATTTCACAAAACCTTCAGTTCTTCTTCTCCTTCTTCATCTTCATTGATTATGTTAATGGTTGATTGATGATGGTTTTGCTGGAATTAAGTTGCTATTTTGCTATGGCGGTTGGTTACTGCCAAGTGTCTTTCCTATATCTCCTATTATCATGTTTTTTTCACACCTTAAATTTTTTTTTCATTCAATTTGGAATTAAAAAATGATAAAACTAACCAATTTCATTTTATATTATAGACTACTTTTGTTAAACGTCATTTAACTGGTGAATTTGAAAAAAAATACATTGCCACTCTTGGTGTTGAAGTTCATCCATTGGCTTTCCATACCGATTATGGTCAAATCAAATTCGATGTCTGGGATACAGCAGGCCAAGAAAAGTTCGGTGGTCTCCGTGATGGTTATTATATTAATGGTCAATGTGGTATCATCATGTTTGATGTCACTTCCCGTATCACTTACAAGAATGTTCCAAACTGGCATCGTGATTTGGTCCGTGTTTGCGAAAATATCCCAATTGTCTTATGTGGTAACAAAGTTGATGTTAAGGAAAGAAAAGTTAAAGCCAAAACAATCACATTTCACAGAAAGAAGAATTTACAATATTACGATATTTCCGCCAAATCAAACTACAATTTTGAAAAGCCATTTTTATGGTTAGCAAGAAAATTGGTTGGTAATCCTCAATTAGTCTTTGTTGCTTCTCCTGCTTTGGCTCCACCAGAGGTCCAAGTTGATGCTGCTTTGATGAGCAAATATCAACAAGAAATGGAACAAGCTACTGCTTTGCCATTACCGGATGAAGATGATGCTGATTTGTAAATTGGTTCAACATATTTAGATTAAATTTGTTATACGGAAAGAAAGAAATAAAAACTAGAGGAAGGAAATAATTAATTAATTTCAAGGAGGAAGAAGAAGAATACAATAACATAAAATCAAAAAAATATTAGTATAGTAATAATAATAGTAATATAATATTTAATTATAAATATAAATATAACTAACAAAAAAGTTGTTGTAGAAATGTAGTAATTATAATAATATCCTGTTATAAAGTCTCAACTCATATTTTTTAATTCCACATTTCTATTTCTCCTCATCACCAGCCAGAGACTATTAATATTAGCATGATGGCTTCACATTTAAAATCGCCCTGCCCGCCACCGTCTCCTTTAAAATTATCATTACAATCTTCCAATACAAGTCCAAGTATTGGAATAGATAGATCTCCGGATCCAGATGGTTTATTTATATTTATAAAAAATTACTTTACAACAAATAGAACAGATATAAACTTATCTTCAAAAGATTTAAAAAAAATTTCAAAAAATATAATTGAATTATTATCAAATTATTCACTTAAAACTTTGAATTTACATAATAATTTATTGATAGATTTACCTGAGAATTTTGGACAATTATCACAATTAAGATATTTAAATCTTCATGGTAATAATTTATCAATTTTTCCTAAATCAGTAAGGCTATAATATAAAACTCAATTTACGGTACAAAAGAATTTATAATTATACTAACTATTTATATTTCATCTTATTTAGATTCTTTCTTTAAAATCTTTAGAGGCTCTTGATCTCAGTAATAATAAATTATCTTTATTACCAAAATCCCCTGGTACTTTATCTAAAACGTTAAAAGTTTTATCATTAAAATCAAATTGTTTCATATATTTACCACCTGTTATTGGATATTTGAATCAACTTCAAATTTTAGAAATTGATAAAAATCCTTTAAAAATACCATCAGAAACTTTTTTAAATCAAATTTCCTATACTGAGAATTCTAATATTAATGGATTTATAAATAAAATACAGAGTTATTTAATTGAACATGAAGCCGAGATCTATGAAAAATTGGAGAATGTTTCAAGTTCAATTAACGATCAAAATCAGATTCAAAATCAAACACAAATACAAAATGATATCAAATATAACGTTATAGAATATAATGGAGATGTAAGTGATTATAGTCAATTATTAAATTTAACTCCAAAAACTCAAACATTTAATGATATCAATTATAATATTGATGATACAAACCTATCAACACCAAGTTCATCAATATTAAAACCACCACCATCACTTTTTTTACATGGTCATAATTTAAGATTTAGAAAATCTCACTCAGATTTGCAATCATCAAAAGAAAAAGAATCAAAAATTGGAAGATTACAACAGTTAATTGGTGTTAATAGCCCCAAATCAGCCAGTTTTAAAAGATTTCGATCAAATAGTGATATTAATATATCTCCACCTACTCCTATAAAAGTACATAGGGATTCAATTTCATCTTCAAATTTATTATCAAAAAATGAAAATGTTTCCATTTATGTTCATAATGCTGATTGTTCAGATCCAAACTCTAATGTTAATCCAAGCTCAGATACAACTTTAAACCTTAATAGTAAAACTGAACAACTTAAACCTCCAGATACCAACAACACAATTGAGTTTTCATTTGTTTCAGACAAAAACAAGGTTATTAGAAAACAAAAGTCCGCACCTTCTTTAAATCTAGAAGTTATTCAGCACAATAAAGCCAGTGATATCGTAAGGCATTCTGAGTCAATACCCAATGAGGCAGTCAACAGTTATGATCTTACTGTATTGAGTACATACGACTTAAAAGATACTTTAAAACTTAACGATGATGATGGAATTCCCGCCAGAAACGATCGGAGAAACAATCATAATCGATTGAAAATTAATGATGAAACTTCAACGGATTTTAACTTTGGAGACTATCAAATAAATGCTGATAATTCAAATAATATTTCAATTTCAGACTCATCAACGCCAATTTCAAATTCAGGCGGCCGTGATATTATTATTAATAATAGTAATGGTAACGAAAAAAATAACCATGCATTTGAATCTAGTTCACCAATAATAGCCAACTATCTTTTAAGTCCTTCGTTTAATGCGAAAAATCATGCTGTTCATGCTCCAACTTCTTTTCCTTCTTCTCCTTCATTATCATCTTCAAGCCCAAGTTTAAACAATATTGATAATAATAGTTCAACAACACCAATAACAACTAGTTCTACTTTAGATTCAATGAAAGAAATTCGATATATACAAGTATCAAGAAAATTAATTTATTCATTTTCACAGATTAGTTCATCAATTAAGAAATATAATAATTTCTGCTCTGATAAAAAATTAGGATCTAGAATGGCAATATTAATTCATAATGGTAAAATGCAAATGGATCATTTAGTTGATGTTCTGGAAGTAATAGAAGCTTCAGATAATAATCATATTCATGATAATACTAAAACCACCAGTACATCAGCGATAGATGATAATGAGAAAGAACAAAAGTCAATTCAACAAATAATTCATGCCTGTAAAGATTGTATATTTACTTTTAAATCAATCATTTCACTAATCAAAGACAATATCGATTCTTTTACTAAATTCGCTGATGTAAGATATACAAGAACGCTATTAATGGCATTATTTGGTTCTTCTAATGAAATTTATAACGCATGGTTCACTTTATTCCCACAAGCAATTAATAGATCCCCAATGGTTCTTTCACCTGATAATAATAATACTCAAAGTCAAAATCGTTATAATAATCATGCTAGTTCAAATACACCTTCTAACCATGGACATAAGAAATTTATACCCTCACCATTAAATTTGCATGTTGCGACATTCCCATCTCCTTCGTTATCATCAATCATGAATAACAGTAAGAATAATGATAGTATTTCTGATTTATCACAGTATTTAACTGCAGATTCAAGACTATACGAGGTCATAAAGACAGCAACCAATACAGCACAATCTGTTTTTAATCAGTTATTAGAAAATTTTGCAAAATCTTTAAATGATTCAAATATAACTGATGGTGTAAATGAAAATGAAAATTATAATGATAATCGTGACTCTAAAATTAAAGATTCAGTTGTAAACTGTTCAGCTGCCATTGAAATCTCAAAAATATTACAAAACCAAATAATTAAAGCTGAGTCATTACAAGATCAGCATCAAGAAGTAATTACTGACAATAAACTGAAAAGAAAAATTTGGGAAAATATTAATAATTTCTTAAAAGCTGTTATTACAATCTGCTTATCATTAAAAACTTCAATTATTAATATGCCAAGTTTATATCAATTAAGACCACAAATTACAAGTTTAACACGAGTCACAAAAGAAATACCACCATGTTTAGAAGTATCATCATATCGGGATTTAGAAAATTATAATTCTTCTTCAACATCAAATAATGCCTCAATGAATAATGCTAACCAATTACAATTACAACAACAACAAATGATGATGATGATGATGAGTCCACCACAAATACAACAACCATTTAACTTCCCCTCTTCACATTCACATTCGCAGTTACAAAGTACAAGTTCCTCAATATCATCAATTAACTCTTTAAATTTAAATTCATCGACATCTTTAAATTCCATGTCCACAGTTAACACATCTTCAACACAATTGCAAAATCCAACTATATCCGCATCCACATCTACATCTTCAACTGTATCTACAAGCAATGGAGTCATACTCTCTCATAAATCATCATTTCAACAAATTATCACCCGATCAATGTCTCAAAGTGGTGGTCAAAATCATAATATTAAACCAAAACTGCCACGGACTTTATCTCAAACGAAGGAGAGACCATATCAATAAAACCCCACATAATTATAAGAGCCTATATATAAATCACTCAAATTTTGTTTTTAATAGCATCATTGTTACACATTTGCTTTTTGTTAATCATCATTTATAATTAGAATTTTTTAGATATATGTTTTTGTTTTTATCTAGCTATAGATCATATAAATTAGATGTTGATCAATTAAAATATGAATATACAAAAATGGCATATATAAATATGCATATAGGATATCAATTTCAGCAGGGGAAATGTGGAGAGATGGGGAAAATCTGGAGATCTTGCTTTTCATATCTATTTTTTAGTATTTTCGGAGTTTGGAGTTATAATCATACAAGTGCAAAGGATATATGGATTGTGGTGTGATATAGCTTACATATCTGATATGTTCACAACATTAATGTAACTTTCTTTAACTGCTTGAAGGAGGTGAAAAATAATTAACTGCTTTATGCAGCGTTGACTTTACATTCATTGTCTCTAAAATTTATCTTCACCTGATTATCTCAAATATTTAGTGTTTATTAAAAATTATAAACATGAGAGTTGTTTTATATTCTATATATGGCTAATTATCAATATTCATTATTTACCGAGTTTTCGCCTTTCTTTCAAGTATAAAATTTTCATACAGAATATACAAATTAAATGCCTCGGACTCCAAGGTTGTTCCTGATTGTTCCGCTTATGGTAATTGATATAGGTTAATATTAATAAACGCAGTTGTAACACAGCAGAAGATTTTTTATTTGGGCTTACGTGCGCGAATTTAAAAACTCAGGTGCACAACGTTATAAGCAGCTGTTATTGTTTTATATAATTATTATTTAGAATGTCCGATATTTTCCTTCCGTCGGAATTCATCATCGGTTTCCGATATTCTCCTTCTCATATAGTCTGGGGTAAACCTATATATAAGAACATTAAAATCGCAATTAAATTATATTGTATGAAAAATAACTAATAAAGCAAATAAAGCAAATAAAAAAATGGAGTCTTTACCAACTGAACTTATCCTAAAGATTGCCAATCTTACTTCATCTGTGGCGGACATTTACAACCTATCGAGGTCGTCAAAGGAACTCTACAGTATCATTAATTTTGAATCACTTAATGTTGACCGTTTCGATAAGAGAAATTATAATATTTTAATTAAATATTTATCAGAGTCTAAAAAATATCAAAATGTCGAAAACAATTTAAGGAATAGTAGATATAACATTTCAATACAAAAATCAAAAGAAGCAATATTAATCAATAATCCGGAAATTTCAATTAAAAAGCAACCAATCAATTGCACAAATAATAAAATAGCTAAAAGGTCAACAACAAAGAATAATTATAAGATAAAAAAGACTATTAAAATGCCAAATAATTTGGTTTTATCACAGGGTGATTTTGGCTATTCAATGATACAAAATGATGATGAAAACTTAGTTAGCGTCGGTGGCTTAAAATATTTAAACAATAAATTCATTTATAGAGTATTGGATATTCCACAACAACAAAATGATAGTGATATAAGGGTTTGGCATGAACTAATTAATCCAAATGATAAATTTGAAAATCTTGAAACAATCTTTATTGATAGCATGGTTATAAAATATATCAGAAATACATCTTATAATTATTATTTTGATAATAGTTCTGTTATAATTAAATCCATTCGATGTATTAAGACCCATAAATTATGGAGATTCGATCAAAACTCATCACGAAATCAAGTCATTATTAGTGATATAAACCGTGCAGCAGAATTAATTAAAATTTATCATAATAAACTCTATATTATCAACCTTTTCAATGAGGATAATGATGAATCAGTTAATATACCAAAAGTCAGTCTAGATGTTTTTACATTTAGTTTAACACCAATTTCTTACTGTGATAAATTCTGGTCAAAAGATCTAACTAATTTATTGAAAGATTCAAAATATCATCAATCTTTAAATTTAAACACAAAATATGTTTTTATTAATGGTTATAAATCACAATATAGCTCAAGTTCCACAACGGAATCAAAAACAACTAGTACTAATATTGTACTCGACAGACGGTTAAGAGGTGAGCTAATTGGATATTTGCCAATTAATTACTTCGTATCAAATCACCAAGAGGGAAATAAAACATCAATGGTTTTAAGTTCAAGTCATATTTATTTCATTACAAATTCCTCAATCGTTATTAAATCAATTAGAGAAATAATGAAATATTTAACTCCATCACCAGAAAATGTTTATAACATTTATAACTCACCCGAAGATAAAAAAGATCATGATCAAATTGTAAATTTAAAAGAAATGCAACCAGAACTTAGATCTTCTCGTTATATCTCAACAAAAATTTCATCAGATGAACAATTTATAATGGTAACTTATCATAATATTTCCAAAAATAAACCGTTTGTTATATTAATCAATAACAATAATAATTCAATTTCTTCGTATGTTGAACCATCAAATAATAATAAGTCATCAAGATATGGTTACGATTCAAAACTAATTGGCTCTTGGTGTGTAGATTCAAATGGCAATGTTTACTGTATTTCTGAAAGTTATTTCGAAAAAATCTGGAAATTTATTGAAAATGATCACGAACATATCATACATGATCAATTAATTGGCTTCCAACAATTAGAGAAGAAAAGTGATATAAATAATCAACAGGAAGGTTTATCTAATTGGTTGGCATTATCTTTATAATTGATGTACCTTATTCTACTTTACTTTAACTAATGTATTTTTAATGCTACTTATATAAGTTTATAGACTATATATGTAATTAATTTCTATTGTATTTTATATTTGATTTCAATTCCATGTTAAAACACCAGTGCTGTAACCTAGCGATAACTGACAAGAGCATAATAGTATTAGTAAGGTACTTTAGTTTATATTGTGCTATTGATTAGCGCTTGCAGTCAATTGGGAAGCGATAGCTAGTTGATTTGGAGAGCGACCACGTTCAATAACAAAAAGATTAGATTGCGAATCTTTTCCAGAAACATAATGACTTAAACTTCATCTATTGGTTACGCCTTTGACTGAAATATAAGTTACTAGTAGTGTTCAGCTGGATTATATTGAAGGATTGTGTTTATAATTAACAATTCTAGTGATAATCTTGTAAGAAAATATAAGGTATACGCTTAATTAAGGAACCATATCCACTGTAGATTATAGAAGAAAAGAATAATTGAAAAGACAATAATCTTTGGTTTTTTTACTCATAGTGTGAAAACCGCAATTACTTCTAATTTTTATTTTAATTTTGTATTATATAGCTATATCTTATGATATTCAATAATTCCAATGCACTTTCTATAAATTGGCCCTTCTATTCTTTATTTCAAAACATAGAAAAGGCTTTGGAATTAAGGAAGAGCATAAGATATAAAGCGTACGGTTTATCAAATAATTGTCTATGTACAATTCCAATATTATGAATCTCTATTCTTATTTCTATATTTCACGCCATTCTATCAGAACTTATTCATTTCTAATTATTTTCTGATTTCTTTAAGTACTACCAGGTATATTTTTAACCTTACATGTCAGGCTCAAACTCAATGCATGTTACCACATCATAATGGGGTTCAAAAACTCTCATATGGATAGGTCTCTTGGCCCAGTTGGTTAAGGCACCGTGCTAATAACGCGGGGATCAGCAGTTCGATCCTGCTAGAGACCATAGTTTTTTGTTTTTATTATAGAGCCTTAATGGCTTGAAAAAAAATTATTATTTATGTCTCACAAACCAACCAATCAGGGCCCCCCGTGGCACAGTTGGACCTTTTGCATCGATCCGAAGCCGAAACTTTTTTTTTAAAGACGAAACAAATAAAATTAGATTATGTAATTATGTACATGTATTATATAATAGAACCAAGGAATGCCTGTGGCTGGGGTTAATTAGTTTTATGGGCGCAAGTAGCAATCATATTAACCACTATTTGTTTTATAGTCCCACGATATTATTGGGTGGTCCCTTAAGAAGAAGACGGCTACTGGTAGTGATGAAAAAAGTTGAAACCTAGAAAGAAAGAAAGAAAAAATTACGTTACAGTCAGACAGACTCATACATTTATGGCAGTCTGAAGCAAGTCATCTTACAGCTAAGCGCCGTTTGGCTAAATTATGGTGGGAGAAACCTTTTCAAGGTTAAAAAAAGAATCGGGCCGAGCTGGGAATTGAACCCAGGGCCACTCGCACCCAAAGCGAGTATCATACCACTAGACCACACGGCCGAACATATAACGGAGGAAAATGATTCACGTGATGAAGAACACCATGTATTTTGTGCAGTCAGCGAAAAACTACTGTAAGGGTACCAAAATTGACAAATGAAGCGTTACAAAAACTGGTGGAAAACCCAGCAGGAGAAGATATCGAAAAAGAATAAAAAACATGGAAGAAGAAAACATATCCAAATACTCGATTAAATCAATAAGCCAAAAGTGGTACAATAAAAACAAAATTATATTGAAACCAAACAAATGGATGCAGTTAATTCCGGAACTAAAAAATGAAAATTGGAAGAAATGGTGGGGATTTATCAAAGAAACATATAAGGAACACCCTGAGGAGACACAATAGATACATTTGCTCAGCTTGGGATACGTTACTCATATGCTACATCCAAACAAAAAAGCAAAACAATGGTGGAAAAAAATTGATATTTGTAGTGTATGTCAACAAGGTAAAGACGACATATTGCATCTATTTGAAGATTGCTCAACCAAATATATCTAAAAAAAAAGAAAAAAAAATTTTACTTTATAGGTGGTCTAGCTACATAAGAAGGGAAGAAAGAAGAGTGTCAAGAATACACAAAAATAAGAAGAATAGAAAGAGAGGTTTTTATTTCACTATATATAGTAGAGATTTCCTCAGAATTTACATAGTTTCTAGTTATATAATTTAATTGGAAAATATATGAAAAGTTAAAAAAAAAAAAAATAATAATAAAAATAAAAAAAATTAAAATATATTTACTTTTAAGGTGGTCTAGGTAAAGAAACATAAAAAGAGAAGAATGATATATGTCAAAAATATACAAAAATAATAAGAAAAATGGATAAAGAGGTTTTTATTATATATATAATTTAATTGAAAATATATGAAAGGTAAAAAATAAAAATCTCTAATTTACCCATATCCTTTTCTAGACCACCTCCAAAAAGAATATTATGACCAGTCACTAAATACTCTACGGTGCCTCAAACTGTTTTTAAAGTAGTTCATAATGTTTCGTAGATACTAGAGATTAAAGTACTGTAGTTTACCTAAAATGAAAATTTGAACCGAATCTTTAAAGTTGGCCCCCTTAACGCCATAGACGGCTGCCCCTCATCAATATCTAATCAAATATATATATCTTACAAAAGTTCTATGTAGGAACTCCTTTTTTCTGCTATTAGGAGCCTCAACCACCCTATATACAGTGAAACACGGCATCTTTTCCAAATTTTTGCCCGTACTATAAGAATCATAGATTCGAGCTCGTGCTTCTCTATACTATAGCTATAATTTTGGTGTGACTATCCTGTAACGACTTAACATTCGTCACTAAATACGACACCATCCAAAATGTGATAAGACCACTCCAACCTTAGACAATATAATTAATTCATTTCGTTCTTCTCATTTATATCAGATCATTTGCATGCCGAAAATATTCCATATTTATGGTTTTACAGAGGGGTTCTTACTAACTTCTTAGGCCGTCTTTGATATCGATATTAATATTCCAATGTTGAATTTTGAAGTCTGCTCCTCAAAAGTATTCAATATGGAGGTTTTCACAGCCCCCAGACTTTGTTTCAATGCTACCCAGAAATTTCTGCCGGCTTTATTTTTCGAGAAGGTTACACCAGAGGAGTTGTTGCTATTTTTATTCACGGTACGAACCATGTAATTAAAAAGGTGCATTATTAAGCTTGGTTATTTTCGCATTGAGAAACTGTTCTCAGTCATATAGCGAATTTTAACTGGCTTAGCTAGTTCCAAATACTTTTTGAAAATTTAGAATTACGTGAGATTTCACTCAACGAAATTCTAAAAGCCATTCTACTGTATTATTTAAAAAATCTTTTTTTTTGGAGGGGTGTCAGGGAAAGATGTACATAAATTAGAGTTTTCCCCGATCGTTACTTAATAAAATATACACATCCCGGCTTAATAATTAATCATCTTCTTTCACTTCATTTTTTCATTTTTCACCTTCAGATCAAAAGTGACTTTAAGATTTCGAATCGTCTTCAATACCTTTTTATAGCATTATTGTTATCCGGTGCCTATGTGATCCAGCCGTACACATGCATAACCCCAAACTGCTTATAGTAGTCCTTTTCTTACATATGCATATGCATAGTTATTCGTTTGTGTATAGGTCCATATTTCCCCTCTAATAAAAACTCCAACTTGGTTTCTCTCTATAAACCTTACAAAATATATTTAATTCTATTAACATGATGACATTTTGAAATTTAGTTGGTAGTGCGAAGAAGCAATGTTAACCTCCGTTCGAGCCTCATCTGTGCATAAGAAGAAATAGTTGATACAATATTCAATAACACCAAAAAATAATTGCAATTACGAAGCTATTATCATTTTTGCCTGAAAGGCTCATAATTATCATGTATACTTCACAATTGTAAACCTCATTTTAACTCTAATAACCATCTATAAACTAACGGCAGCCGGAGAAACTTTTATACTCGCGGTGTTTATTATTTGATCGAAAGAACAGAAGCCTAAATGGAGTATTAATATACTTACACTCCAAATTTTCAATAATTTAATGGTTGGTTAATCTCGGCCTGTCCCTGCTCCACTTTCTTGGAATTTTGATATTAATAATAAAACTAATGAGGAGGTAGGATCGATTATGCACCATGATTGAGGAGGTGTCAACTGACAATGAATAGAGAAGTTAAGCGAACCGTATGAGCAACTTTCACTGCAGATAGCTCTCTAAGTAGTAAAGTAAATAATTAGCTAGGCCGTCAATTGTCTTAAACATGTAGGTTTCTTTCTATCTTTATAGAGTTGTTTAACATGATGCATTTCAACACCTTGTCTGAATCAAAAATTTAGCGAATCAAGTAGCTTAATCTGAATTCTTAGGGATCGGCTTGCTGAATGAAGAGGACTTCCTTTCTGCGGGATTGATATAGTCTAAAGAAACTGTAAAGACCTATAAGCTATAACCGTATTAACCGTGAAATATTTTTATTTTATTTCGTTCATCATATTAATCCTGATCAGTGCATATAAAAATCAAAAATTTATGGGCATCTGGGAAGCAACAAATGATCTAAAATCCATACTATTTAATAAGAAATATCTAAATTTATATTAAACAAATATTGTTGTGCGCTATCACCAAAAGCTATCCCCACATTAATTTGAACTTCTTTTAGTTTATTCAAATAATATTAATTACCATATATCTCGAGAAATGGAGTATAAAACATTGGGAACTTCCTCCTTTACAGGTTCAATTTATAGCATTCTACACTCAATATCAATACCATGGGATTAATTAGTTTCTCTGCATTTATACTCACGCTTTTTTTAGCTCCTAATATAGTCTCAGGACTATCATTTGATAAGCAGTATCCACAAACTGGAGATGAGCAATATAATATCTTGAGATATTCTGCACAAAGTGGACCATGGGTTCCGTTTCATGGGTATGGAATTAGTCCTGAAACTCCAGATGAATGTGTTGTCGATCAGGTATTTCTTTATAATCGACATGGTGAAAGATATCCCCAAATGGAGATTGGCCAAAACATTAAAAAAGTTATCAATAAATTAAAAGAAAACAAACAGACCGGTGTATTGGAATTTTTAAACGGTTATGAGTTTTGGATCACAGATGAATCATTATTAGAAACTGAAACCACAACTGGTCCTTACTCGGGTCTATCTAATTTGTTTCAATATGGAGTTGAATTTAGAAATAAATATGGTTCCTTATGGGATGGAGAATCAGTTTTACCAGTTTTCGCTGGAGATTATTTCAGAGTTATTGAAACTGCACAACATTTTGCTAAAGGTTTTTTTGCGAGAAATTATTCAAGTTTAGCTTCAATTCAAGTTATACCAGAAACAGTTGAAGTTGGAGCTAATACATTAACACCAAGAATTAGTTGTACAAATTATAATGCTTCTGAAAAAAAATCAATTATTGATTCTACTCCTGACACTTACCTAAGAAAGATTGCAGTTAGATTGAATAAGGCATCACCTTCTGCTAATCTAACTGCCTCTGATGTTCCTTATTTATTTGCTGCTTGTACTTTTGAATTAAATGCGAAAGGGTTTTCTGATTTCTGTGGATTATTAAAACCCGATGATTGGGTATCTTATGATTATTCTAATAGCATAACTGATTATTATAGTTTCGGTATTGGACATAGTTTAGGAAAGATTATGGCAACCCCAGTTACTAATGCCATCTCATATTTTTTAAAAGCAGGCCCAAGTTCAGGAAGGTTGTTTTTAAATTTTTTGCACGATCTTGATCTTTTTTTCATGTTTTCCGCAATTGGATTATTTACACCTTCAGAAGATTTACCAACCAATCAATTTTTAGTTGATAATGCTTATAAATCAAGTGAAATGGTTCCAATGGGTACACGATTGTTAGTTGAAAGATTATCATGTAGTGATTCAATAACAGGAGCTAATGGAACATATGTCAGATTTAATCTTAACGATGCGGTTATACCTTTGAAAAATTGTACAACTGGACCTGGATTTTCGTGTCCTTTGGATAGTTATCTTAGTTATATGGAGGAAAGAGTTGATACTACTTATGCCGAAGCATGTGGTCTTGATAATGGAACACCAACTAACTTAACCTTTTATTGGGATTGGAATGTTACATTTAGTAACAATTGAACCTCACTATTAAATTTAAATATATATAATTGTTAATAGAACTACTCAAGCAAAAGAATCGGGAATTTATTCACACTAGAAATGAATAACTCTCAACATCTAATATGCCTCATTTGGTTCTCAGCCGCAATGGGGAGTTCCCTACTCCAAATGTACTAAGCTCTCTTACAATGTGAACCTTGTAAATTAATTTAGCCAAACTGCGCTTAACTGCAAGGGATAGCTTGTTTGTTTTGCAGTATATAATAAAAAAACAATTATATTGATTGTAATTATTTAATATATACTAACCTATACACGAACTGTAACTGATATAAATATAAATAAAATTAAATTTAATAGAAAGCAAAAAAAAGTAATAAAACAAGTAATTTAGGATAAGTATACAACTGTCTTTTCTTCTTATCTATAACACAATCAATGAACCATATAGAGTACATGTTTTTCCAAACAAACACAAATCAATCAACAACTTCCTCCAAATGTCTTACTCTTCTTCTGAACTAGATTCATCACCATCATCATCATCACTATCATCATTTCCATTCTCATCTCCATCAGATTTCTCTGGATTATTGGAATTAGCACCTGTACCAGCTGCTGTATCAAAAGCTTTAATTTGTTGTTGGAGTTGTTTAATTTGACTATTTTGTTCAGCTTCTGTAAGTGCTTTGCTTTTTCTCTTTCCTTTATTATCATTATCAGCTACTGATTTTCGAGGACCTTTTGGTACTTTAGTATCACCACATTTTAAAAATTTATATAATTTCATAATTGTCCGATCATCTAATGAATCAAAATCTAATTCAATTTCTTCAGATGGATCTAAATCAGGTAAACTTTGTCTAATGATATTAATACATCTTTCCATTTTGTCTTCTGAAACTTCTTGAATTTTTTCAGATATTTCTTCTTTCATCTTATAAGTAATATGAATTTCAACACTATTTACCTTTGATGATTTTCTTCTACCATTAGCAACCGAGTTTCTTTTCTTATCATGTAATTTTCTTCTTAATTTTTTGTCTTGTTCATATTGTTTTTTCTTTAATTGAAGTAAATCACTCTTCATTCGAATCAATTGTTTCTCTAAAAATTCAATAGCGGGATTCGTCACTGTTTCATATGTTTCATCTTCAGAGTCTTCAGTTTCACTGTCTCCGTCTACTTCACCTCCTTCTTCGTATTCAATAGTAGGAGTTTTTCGGTCTTGAAAAACAGGTTTCTCAGTTAATTTTTTATTAAAAACAGCTTCTAGTTTCTTACCCATTTCATTAACAGGTGTACCTTCAGGATTAAAAGCATAACAATTTGTAAAAACTAGGCGAACATCATCTTCAAATTCTTCTGCTGTATTATATTCACCATTCGTTAATTTATTATTAATTGTACCCAAATCCATTGGATGTTTAATAACATCAAAATAATTTGGAGCTTCAGCAGCAACGGGATCAACAGGGACTAAAAATGGAAAAGAATAACTATCATGTTTTTTTGAAGTTAGTTCTTTTATAATAATATTACAGTATTTTAACTCAGCAACAAGTTTCGAATTTCTTGGTCTTGGTTTTGAATATGTTAAATCTCTTTTTGGAGGATGAATTTCACGTTTCGGTCTTTCTGATTTTACTTTTGGAGTTTTTGAAATAGAATTTGATTGTGAATGCGACATTGAACTTGGATCGGCGCCTTTTGAAGTTGGCGATGATACTGGTACTGTTATTATTGTCGAGTCAGTTAATGTTCTAGCACTTCTTCTTATAAGACCATTTGAAAGCGGAGAAATTGCTTTTTGTTTGGTTTTAATTGGAGGTGGAGGTAATTCTCTCGGAGGTATTTGAGCCATATGTCTTTCAAAATTGGCTTGAATGTTCCTAGCCATTGTAGAAATTTGCGATTCAACTCCATTAAATTTAATGCAATTATCAACAAGAAGTTGAAAATCAGATATTACTTCATCAGGAGAGAAATATTCATTGTCTTGTGCTTTTTTCTCCATTGTTGTTAAATCAATTGGGTTTGTGACAATAGTTGGATATAAAGGAATGTTTAATTTAACAATATCAACAGGATGGACAAATGGACCAGCATCTTTAAGTCGTTTAACTGCTTTAATCGTTTGAACAATTGAGCGTTGTTGATGTCTCGGTAGCTGCTCAGTTGGGTTTTCCTTTGGTTCCAATACCGAATCGTTCAGTTTTTTATCATCATTTGATGGAGTTGAATTATTAATTGAATCTGGATTGTCGAAAATATTAGCCTCATTTGATGTTTGATCTTGTTTAGTTGAATTTTCATTTATGCCCGTTGTTGACGGTTCACTAGCTTCGACCTTATCAGCATTAACATCTTCTAGACCATCACCAGAAACAGGTGGTGTGTTAATATCAAATCCATTTTTATTATCAATGGATACATAATCCTTTTCAGCTAACTTAATTCTTTTGGGTCCAGGGACTGTGTCGACTTCTTGTTGAATGTCCCCCTCTTCTTTGGGACGGACGCGTTTTAAAGGGTCAACGAGGTCAAGGCCATCATTACCATTCCCATTGGTATTGTCATTTCCGTTTATCGAAGGGATATCACTTGTGTCGTTATTGGTAACAGATAAAGTGTCAGAAGTGAATTTTCCATTTGTCACGCTTTGTGTTGTTTTTTCTTGCTGTGGACTCGCGTCCGCGTTATCGCGTTCAGAGACAGTTGTACTATCTGCAATTGCCTGATCAACAGGAGAAGCAACATTGAGATCGGACATCCTTCCAAGATAACCAGTAGGATAAAATACGCAGGAAATATCAATATATAGAGCCAACTGTTGGAGATAACAAACTACAATAATCTTGAAGCAAGCTAGGAGGTGAGGATTTACAGAAGCCGGGTAATTTTACGTATATATATATAACGTCTCCATGCATGCCCCTCCCTGATTAGGAAACTCAATTTTCAAAAGTATATTCTCTATATTTTCCATAAGACACATTTATTTATCTATTTGTTTAAATATTTATTTATTTTTGAGTTGTGCTCTCTTTTCAGCATAACTCTTCAAAGTATTGGCCATATTCTTCTTACCTCCTTCAACAGCTTGACTTAATCTCCATGGAATATCCATAATATCCAAAATAACTTCAACTAATTGGATTTTTTTACTTGCTTTAAATTCTTCATCATTACATAAATCTTGTAATTCTTGTTCTGTTTTTACTGTAGTTGAAAAAATATCCTCCTCACGACCACCAAAAACTTTCAATAATTCCGTCCAATTCCAATTTGGACAAATATCATTATATTGTTGATTTGGTCCCCAAATAGCTCTTTCAATTGTATAACCTTCATTATTTAGTAAGAAAATAGTTGGTGTTAAGCCTAATTTTACCATTGTACCCAATTCTTGAATTGTCATTTGGGCTGATCCATCTCCTTCAATCAATATGACTCTACCAGGTAAATTGAAGTCATGATTTGCAACTAAAGCTCCCAAAGTTGCTGGCAATGTAAACCCAATACATGAAAAGAATATTTGAGTAATTGAGTTTGTATTTTCTTTGAATTTTAAATCTGGTAATGCAAATTGAATGGTGCCAGTTTCTGTTAAAATCGTATCATTTGGTTGTAAATAATCTGATATAACTTTATGAAGAAAAGTATGGGAAATATCCGCTTTTGATTTAACAATTGGAATCTGACCAACTTTTGGTATTGGCAAAGAAGGAATTGGTAATGTTGATAAAATATCATTACTATTGACTTGTACAGTAAGCTTATCAATAATCTTTTTTAAAATTGGATAGAAATGAACGCCATCATAATATTTATCTCTAATTGAAACATAATGAGGATGTAAAGAGATCAATTTATTTTCTGGGATTGATCTAGAAAATGCTCCAGTATTTGAATCTGAGGGTAATGATCCGATATCGATGACTAGATCTGAATCTACTTCAATGTCTTTAACAATACCATCTAATGATAGGTTACCAATATAAGTACCAATATAATTTGGATCAGTTTCATCAATGATTCCTTTACCCAATAGTGTTGTGTAAGAATGAAATTTTGTGATTGAAACCAATTTTCTTACAAGATCTTTAGCGCGATGTCTTTCAGCTAAAGTATCCGCCAAAATAACAGGATTTTTAGAACATTTAATTTCATTTAAAATTGAATCAACAATTTCATCTTCTAATTTAATATCGTTATTTTTGATTTCGAGCTTTAATGGTGTATCTAAATTTGAAGCATCGACTTGAGCATTTGCCATATCAATTGGTATATGAATATAACCAGGTCTCGATTGTTGCCATGTTTTGACGATCACATCATCAATAATGTCAGGGGCATTTTCCTCGTCCCATATTAAACCATGAGCTACACGAATCTTTTCAGACATGTCAATATAGGCACTGTGATCAGGCAATCCTCTACCTATAGAAGGTATGACATGATGAATTAGTACCTTTTTGTCCTGGAAGGGTCTTGCAGTCATACCCACAATATGCAAAATTGGCGACTGTTCGGCATATGCACCTGCAATTCCGTTCAGTGCAGAGGTTTCACCAACCCCATAAGTTGTGATCAAAATGCCAGGAAGACCTGTTATTCTGCCGAAGCCATCAGCAGCATAAGCAGCATTCAATTCATTACAACAACCGACCCATTTCAAATCAGGTACTTTATATACATAGTCAAGTAATTGAAGGTTAAAATCACCAGGAACACCAAAAATGGATGTTATACCTAATTGTTTAATACGGGTAAAGAGATAGATGCCGAGATCTATTTTTTTTGACTTATTAGCAGCAAGTTCAATGGTCATTATTAATATTTATCAAGTCTATCCAAATTTGAAAGAAATGTATTTCCAACTTCAATAAATGAAATGAAGAGGAAAAGAAGAAGTATATCGAAATAAGCCGCTTTAAATGAGGAGTCTAGATAACCTTGTGCATACACGTGATCAGCAATGCTTATGATTATTATGACATCCTTTTTATATCTCTTTGTTGTTTCCTGCCTTTTTCATCAGTATGAGCGAATCCAGAACTACGGGTGCTTCACCAAAGTCAGCTATCCTGATTGATGAATCAATTGGCGGAGAAAATGGAGAGTCATATGATGGCAACGAAGATATTTTAATTCAAAAGAAACGGAAAAATGATAACGATAACGATACCCATACCGATGAATCCATCGCATCGACAACCCCTCTAAATTCAAACGTTATTGATGAACCCCAAACGAAAAAACTAAAAATTGAACATGCAAATTCTCCTGTTGATGTTGACTCTGAAGCAGATCTCAAATTTGATGAAAAAGAGCAAAAATATGATTCTTTATTAGATCCAAAATATAGAAAATTTAGACCAAAAGGTTATAAATTTAATCCACCACCTGCTGATAGACCAATCCGTATTTACGCAGATGGTGTTTTTGATTTATTTCATTTAGGTCATATGAGACAATTGGAGCAAGCTAAAAAATCTCTACCAAATGTTATACTTATATGTGGAGTTCCAAATGATACAGAAACTCACAAAAGGAAAGGTTTAACTGTCCTACGTGATAATGACAGAGTTGAAACGTTAAAGCATTGTAAATGGGTGGATGAAGTTATACCAGATGCTCCATGGTGTGTTACTCCTGAATTTTTAGAAACTCATAATATTGATTATGTTGCCCATGATGATATACCTTATGGTAGTGGGGATTCTGATGATATTTATGCCCCAATTAAAAACATGGGAATGTTCTTAACAACCCAAAGGACAGATGGTATATCTACGTCTGATATTATAACCAAAATTATAAGAGATTATGATAAATATTTAATGAGAAATTTTGCTCGTGGTGCAACCAGGAAAGAATTAAATGTTTCATGGTTTAAAAAGAATGAGTTAGATTTGAAAAAATATATTAATGATTTTACAAATAAAATAGGTGTTAATCCAAATACGAATCCAAAAGATTTATATAGCGAAGTAAGAGAAGCATTAAAAAAAGCAATGATTAATAGAACACGATTAAGATTAAATCCAAATCATCAGAATAATGATGAAGATGATGATGATGACAATTTAAATTCTGGTGATTCACCTCGTTCAACTGATTATGAAGATGCTGATGGTGATTCAGAAATCGAGTTCTCAACTTGTCCTTCACCGGCAACAGAATTTGCTCAATCATACACTGGTGCAAGACACTCAAACTTACAAATTGATTCAAATAAATCATTAGTTCAAAATGTAAAAGGTTGGATTAATAGAGTACGTGATAAAGATACTCAATTTACCCCAACACCTTCGTCAGATCAAGAAGAAGATGATACATCTTCATAAGAAACAAGGTAGTGCTTTATTATTGTTGTCTTATCTCGATTATAAGATTGTAACTGAATATAGCACATTACACACATTCGATTTGAAATATAGTTATAAGCGGGGATTTTCGAACTGAAATATAAAAATATAAAAGTACACTCGCTAATTAAACCCTTGAAATTGGAATTTTTTTTTTTTTCTACCTATATATGCGTACCATTGATGGTACCTACTGAATTTATCAGCTTTCTATATAAGTACAATATAGGATTATAGCTAGGCTGATAGGGTATCATAACGTCCCTAAAACATTTCTAAAATATAATTAATATTTCAATTTGATGTAATTTTGCTTTTGACTTTTGACATGTCTTGTCGCATTGAGTCTGAGTATTATTTATTCAAATACGAAATACCCATATGACAAATTGTGTGTGCATCTCTACAATAAATGTTTTACTACACCATGTAGTTAAAATACCTTCAGACTCGTGGCGCATATAATGACAAAATATATGTCAAAATAGATGACGAAAAACAGAAACAAAAAGCGAACTTTTATGTCGCCCCGGTAGCTAATTTTTAATCTTCAATACTTAATTGACGAAATTAATCCCTCCAATATGGCTAACTCAAACAAGAAAAACTAAACTGTGTACGTTGTATTAAAGCTTATGTCAAGGTAATTAATGATAGATCATCTACCATGAAGGCGAAAGTGAATGTTATTGTTTGGAAACCAAACGACATCAAAAACATCATAGAGAACGTTAGTTTCCTTTTAAACGATAACAATTAAAAAAGTAAATATTATAAGTTGAGAGAATCATGACCATTATATAGCGCTACAAGGCATTTCTACTCTGGGCATTTTTATAAATAGTGGTGAACTTACAAATAAATTTAAAAGCACACTATTTTATTTGCAATTGGCGTCTATCCTTAAAAAAGCACACTACATGTACAGACTTCTGAAAGGATGTTCAAGACACACATGTCCATGGCCAGTTACATTCTAAAAATGACATCCGTTTAACTTTTCAATTGTAATGTTAATATTAATATAATATAATAAAATAATAAAGCGATTAATAGCTATAAATACTTATATGTTTTTATATGTATCAAGCAGCAAAATTTAACAAATATGACCTTATAATTAGAGTTAATGTTACAAAACATCGATAAAAACACAAACATATTTCCATATTAGATAATATATGCTTCTTTAAAAATTATCCCAATTATCTTCATCCCAATCACTTTTCTTCTTTTGGTGTGTTTTCGTATTACCTAAACCTGGTAATACAGTTTTTGGTGCTGGTCTTTGTATACCAAAAGCAGGTTCAACTTTTTTAGAACCACCAGAAAAGTCAAAGTCTGAACTATCTTCTAATCCTAAATTATCAAAGAGTTTGGAATATTTAGTGTTCCCAGTTGAATTATTATTATCACCATATGGTCTTTCATCTATTAAACTTCTACTTGTTTCTTGAACTTTTTGACCAAACTGCATCATCGCCTTTTTTGTATTATTACCAAGATCGCTTTGGGCTAAATTCCTAACACCGGGTTTAATAACAGCTTCATTAACTTCTTCAACTGATTTTGTAACAGTTGATGCAAAAAATCCCCAACCTTTTGTTAATGTACCCAAAGGATCTTTTTGAAATTGGTCAAGAGATAAATCACTCGATCTGAATTGATTATTGGTTGATTGAGGAGCTGGTGTACTGCCGAATCCAGCATATTTACCACCTTGATTAGGCGCTAAGCCATCAGGTCTTGAATTATTTTTAGCTCCAAGTTCTGCAAAATATTGTTCAGTTTTTTGCTTTTGTGGTGTATTGTTCAAACCAGAAGGGTGACTTAAAGAAGTACCTTTTCTAGATGACGCAGGATCCTGTCCAAAAGATGAAGATGGGGTATTTGATCCTGATTGTTGCTGTTTTGAATGATCACTCCTTATCCACGGTCGACCTTCAACTTCAGCCTTTAATTTATCTTTATAATCCTCAGCAATAGTATTATCATATTTATGTTTTGCATCCAGTGATGAATCAAGCCCCTCTGATTTGAAAAATTCTGCACATTTTGCATTTCCACCAATTTCCATACTTTTCATTTCTTCTGGTTTAAATTGGTCCATAGTAATCGAACGGACAAATGAGATGTGAACACCTAGACCTCTATAAAATGATTTTTGAGGTTAATTAAAGGCGATTCATATTCATAATCTTAACATCGTAGAAAAGCCAAGAGTAGGATATTTTTACTTACCGATGAATACCAGCACATTCAAGACAAATGAAAATACCATATTTTGGAGAAGCCCACTGTGGATTTGGCGCACCACAATCCATACATTTTCTATTGGCGCCTTCTTTTTGAAGAACCTATTTTCCCAGATATTGTGTTAGATATAATCTTTTATTTTCCCAAATTTCCAAAGTTCATAATTTCACATAATCAAGGACTTAAACTTATACCAGTTTCTTTTGAAAAGACTTAAAGTTATAGCATAAAAATATAAAAAGTAAGGGATTAATACATACAAGTAATCTTCTCTTATTATCCGGATCAACGGTCCAGCCAGTCATGATTATTATTATTGAAAGGTTGGAGTTTCGAACAGATATGAAATAAAGGCATTTGTCAACACGTGGAGCTAAGTATATTTGAGAACTCTACAGTGTATTCTGGTCTTGTTACCTAAGCGAAATCTATAATTATAAGTGTAAGGATGTTATGTTTGTGGTTCGTATTTTCTGCGAAATACATACCGTGTGAAAAAATTGCGAAATATATATGTCAATTGTCACTAAAAAAGTTGTATTTTTCCAATTCGTGCAATATTACTCTTGAGATTGACTCTTAACAGAGCAAATTCATGACAAAAAATAATAATTAAGGCACTTTAATCTGGTGTCAGAAGGATATTTCAGTTATATATAGGCCTTGCAATATTTGTAGCTCTTTCTTTCTTTAACATGTCTAATTATAAATCTACCCATTGCATATGCATAGGCAATAGGCATGGATCGATCTATGAATGATTTCTTATATTTGTCATTAACTTAATGTATTGTAATTAGCAGTAAATGAATTCACTGACGATATCAATTATTCCTAATTGCACACCAACCTTAAATTTTCTACTCCACCAAAAGTAGACTCATTGGTTATATTTCGGCTGTCTTTTAAACCGGAACCTGACTACTTTGTTTTGTAATCTCTTATTGATTCACTGTTATACTAAAAACTAATGCAAATATATGGTTTTCATAAAGTACTATCTGAAATGTAAAGTCTCAAAATCATGAGTTTCAAATATTTAGTCTTAAATGATTGGAAATCAGCTAGCTACACTCTGATCAATTGTCAGATGTTATGTCTACATAAAAATATAGCTATATTATACATTATTCATTACATTATACTAAAATATTCTGAAAATTTTCGTTATTATTTACGCCTATATGGTCGATATCGATTCGATATCAATATTAATGGTTTCTTTACGTCATGGAAGTTTACGGTAAAGAAATATCTCAAGCCGGTTGCTGCTAATTTCGAGTTTCACTGTAAGGATAAACTTATAGGTAATAATATTGTTGTCCAATTCGAGTATTATGTTAATCAATCACCGAGATTAAGCTTTTACAATTGTAGTTTCAATAGGTAACTACCTACTGATATCAACATTAATATTAAAATTAACATCGGCACCGATTGCAAGCTTTATAATTATTGAATATCATCAATCAGGTACAGCACAAGCACTATAGTAGTATAGTACTAATAATTAGAGGCCAATATTTTACGTAATTATTGAAGATTCCAATTTTTGTAGATTAGTGCCATTTATATTTCAAACTTACATTTGTTTGGTGTTAATATCGCGATCAGTCCAATATTTGGTCTTCACATTAGAGGAATTGTTGTGTCTTCATATCAAATCATAATTATATATTTTAACGTTATAGCTATATGTGTAGTTATATGTAGCCATATAAAACATAATTGATGATTAAAAATCATCAATTGCAATGATCATCATGCCAGCTACCAGGTTTAATACATTTTAAATCGAAAAATATTCTCATACTTCGTAATTACTTTAATGTTTTCAAATACAATTAAATTTTTAAATATTAAATTGAAAGGAGATAATTTTTGACATCTTGAAATCCTTGAAGATAGAAAACGAAAGGCACTATGATGATATTAATGAGCTTAATGACTACTTATTAAGGTATAACTGTACCGCGCACTTCCTATCAATACTATAGGGCATATAATATCAATTATTCTTAGATCAGCTATTTCGAATATGCTAATATACATTCTTATCTTATAGACATTGCCAATATAAGCTTATAAGCTATAAGTTTTATATGTACAGGTGCTACAGGGTATAAGTTGTATGGGGGGTTTTATGCTTCATTTTGTACATGTTATGACCTAAGACCTGGGTCTATAGCTATATATATATATGGTAAATATTCCGATTGCAAAGCTTAAGTACACCTAGCGCTACTTAAGCCTGTAATTGTATTATATTAGGGTGTTTTCTATCAATATAAGTCATACCTATAGAAGGAAATTGAAACTTAATATACTTACTTGAATTCGTGAATATCACAATGATAAATATTGGTTTACAATAATTTTTCATTGCAGTTAGTTTATCGATTATTATATTATTTGTTTGCTCATTAGATAATGCATTACATTATCAATGTCAAATGTAGACACAGAGCTATATTGTAATTCTATAAATCGGCGTGACGGAGGTGCAGTAAATTAATGCCACATATGGCTTAAGCTTTAATTGAATATATGCATTTTATAAACTTATATCCATATAATTATTATATGACTTTTAAATATATTCACTATAATGCATATGCATATGCACATAAATAGTATAAATGTTAAATATTTGCATACAACGGCTTTAATAATTAAGAACGAAAATTGCTTGACTATTTCAATCTTATAAACATATACACTATATGTAGAAGCCTATACATAATTAAGCTTGAAATTGTAATTCTATTTCTATGTAAAGCAATATTAGCGCCATGGCCAATAGCCATTGTGTCAGATCAGTAGATATGCATGCAGTTCCCGTGCCCTCTACGGCACATAATTTATTCATAATTATAAGTTATATGGTACAGCCGTTGTTTCCCACATGTACAAAAAATATATGTCTATTTATTAATTTATCATGACAATATATATGCAATGCCTTTTTGTGGTTCTATACATGACGAGGATGAAGTACGGCTGTACATAGTATACGGGTACCTATAATTAATATATTTCTAAATCATCATTAACATCAAAGTAATAGCAAAATAAACCATTTTAATATTTAGCTGGATCAATTGCTCATAATGGTAATTATAAATTATATAAAGCTTTTCATATCTAGATCTTATTATAGATTTATTCCGGAATCTGCATATCTTTTAGGAGCGACTAGAAGCTTAAGAAGATTTAGCAACTGGTAATCATAATATTAATAGTGTTTATGGGTGTTGTTAACGCTATCATGATCATAACATATATTTTCAATTGATATGTATGCATATATATATATATAAGCTTACATAAGAATTTTCTATGGCCATAAGGCACATCTACATCTGCCCCGATCCCATAAGCTAGTGATATATCGATTTATAAACTTAAGTCATGATATTGGGTATCTGGAATAATATTATAACTAATTATAACTGCTATAATTATCAGGTAAACTTATACGTATCTCCCATGATCTTGCAATTATGAACTTTTCCGAACTTATCTGCAGCTACTATGCATGAGAGTATACTGCATATTTATTATCCTTAACTAAGCTTCTATTAATTAATATTAGGAACAAGCTCTGCGAGGCTTGTATTACGAATATATCATGGCTGATCATAGTAGAAGTAGAAGAAAATTATTTTTATCTATATTTATATATGACTCACGGGAAAATTTGAATGCGTTTATATATAATGAAATTTCCTTTGTATCTTCATCTCTTTCTCTTGCTTAATCCCTAATACCTTAATGGGAAAGGTCTTGGTTCAAAATTAAAAAAATATAATGTTTTTCCAAAAAAGCAGCAATGGGGATCCAAATCCAACTGTGGAACCAGGAAGATTTGAAGATGATGAGAAAAATGAAAAAAGGGTGACAACTCTCAATCAGGAAGAGCCCACTGACTCTTCGAGCGTCTTGAGTGACGGTGAAGCTGCTAATTATTTTGGTACAAAGAAAGGTTCACAAATGCAAGGAGATGAGTATTTACAAACTGATATTCCTGATGATTCTCCATTTCCAGAAGTAAGAGCTGCCGTTCCAAGTACTGATGATCCAAGTCTTCCTCAAAATACATTGAGAATGTGGGTATTGGGGTTAGTTTTTTGTAGTATTGGTTCTGCTTTAAATACATTGTTTTCAATGCATTCACCAGCTTTTACAATTACAACATTAGTTTGTTCAATGTTGGCTTGGCCCGTTGGTAGATTATGGGATAAGCTCCCTAATGTCAAGATCTTTGGATTGGAATTAAATCCAGGCCCCTTCAATATAAAAGAACATGCATTGGTCACAATTATGGCTAATGTTTCTTTCGGTGGTGGTGCTGCTTACATCACGGATATCCTTGTTGCTATGAATAACTTTTATGGGGTAAATTTTGGTTGGGGATTTAACATTGTAGCAGGTATTTCAACTCAGGTTATTGGCTATTCGCTTGCTGGAATGGCTAGGAAAGTCTTAGTTTATCCAAGTTCTATGGTATGGCCTACAAATTTAGTTACTACCACTTTCCTTTCAAATGTTCATAAAAATGTGAACCATCCTGCTAACGGTTGGCATATATCTAGATTAAAGTTCTTTCTAGTTGTTCTTATTTCTGCATTTATTTGGTATTGGTTTCCAGGCTATATTGCTACATTTTTATCTTATTTTTCTTTCCCAACTTGGATAAGACCAAATGATGTTATTATCAATCAAGTTTTTGGTGTTTCAAGTGGTATAGGCATTCTTCCAATTACTTTCGATTGGAATCAAATTGCAGGATATATTGGGTCTCCATTAATTCCTCCATTCCCAGCGATAGCTACGATTTTTATTTCTGTAGTTATATTTTTTTGGATTATCACTCCTATTTTACATTACAAGAATGTTTGGTATGGGAAGTATTTACCATTATCTGACTCAAGTTCATATGATAGATACGGGGAGGTATATAATGTCTCTAAAATTTTAAATGATGATTATTCATTTAATGTAGAAGCTTATAAAGAATATTCTCCACTTTATCTTTCAACCACATTTGCCTTAAGTTATGGATTATCATTTGCTGCAATCACTGCAACTATCGTTCATACTGCTTTATTCCATGGGAAAGATATTTATAATATATTATGGAAGAATAGACATGAAAAGCAGGATGTTCACAACAGATTAATGAAAAATTACCGAGAAGTTCCTCAATGGTGGTTTGGAATTATTTTCTTGGTGTCTTTTGCTTTGTCTATTGCTACAGTTAGAGCATGGCAGACCGAAATGCCCGTATGGTCATTAATTGTCGCTTTAATTATTGCTATTGTTTTCTTATTTCCTGTTGGAATCATTTATGCTTTAACAAATATTTCAATTGGACTTAATGTGATTACCGAGTTTATTATTGGTTATATGGTTCCTGGTAAACCTTTTGCTATGATGTTTTTCAAAACTTTTGGTTATATAACTAATAGTCAAGCTGTAACTTTTGCTCAGGATATGAAATTAGGACATTATATGAAGATTGCACCTCGTACTCTTTTCTGGGCACAAGGTATTGCATGTGTTTGGGGGGCTATTGTGCAAGTTGCAACAATGAAATGGGTTCAAGGTGCCTTTGAAAATATTTGTGATAGCCAACAACATTCACATTTTACTTGTCCAAATGGTAGAGTGTTTTTCAATGCTTCGGTAATTTGGGGTGTAATTGGTCCTGGTAGAATGTATTCTCCTGGAAAGCAATTTGGAAAATTGCTTTGGTTCTTTTTTGTTGGTGCTATAGCTCCAATAGTAAGTTGGTTGATTCTCTGGAAATGGCCAAGGTGCTTTATTAAGTACATAAATTGGCCTATCTTCTTCTCGGGTACTGGTATGATTCCACCTGCTACTACTTATAACTATAGTACTTATTGTATAGTTGGTTTCATCTTTGGTTTTTGGATTAAAAGAAAATGGTTATCGTGGTGGACAAAATATAACTACTCTTTATCTGCTGGACTTGATCTGGGACTTACTTTATCAAGTTTACTTATATTTTTATGTCTTTCTTTAACCAATACTGATTTCCCATCATGGTGGGGTAATGATGTAGTATCAGGTACAATGGATTCACTAGATACTGCAATTCAAATTGTTTTGAAAGATGGTGACTCTTTTGGTCCCTCAACTTGGTAAACAGTATTAAAAACCTAATTTATCTGCTATTTATATAAACTTATAGCTTTTAATGATTGTAAATATGCTTTGATATGCCTAATATATAAATTTACATGTTTTTGTTTAGAAAACCCCGACAATGATTTCGTTAGGGAAGCTTTTGGATTATATGTGTACGACTCATCATCGATTAACATTATGTAACGTAACTTGATCTTTTCAAATAAAAGTCCAAAGCAGTTTATTGTTATAATTACCTTAGTGGGGAAAGCAATTACTGCTACGATTTAGTTAATATTATGCACTTTTGCACACTTTTTAATGACGTTTATCTATATAAAACCAGTTACATATTCTTTCTATGCTCAAATATCGTTTTCATTACCATTTTTTCCTACCGTTAACGATTTCCATCGAAGAGAATTTTCTATTTTGCAATTGGTGACACCTTTAGCTCTATACTTGGACCCACGTCGACCTTTAAAAGCAAATGCCTATTGTTTTGCGGCAATTCTTTGCAAAATTCCCATATAAAAGAAGCTACAGTATAACTTGGATATGGTAAAACATGAATTTCTAAACGACACCTATACTGGTAGAAAATTAATGCGTCGCATAAATCCGCCTGCATATTATTCCCCATTCGGTAAAAAGAGAATTCTTCCTACATACATATTTTTTTTCTTTTTCGTTTCTCATATCTAGCCAGCTTTGCTTGTCTGAAGTTGAGAAGCTCTGATATTTTTGTCTGTAGATCTCCCTACCTGTAAATTATCCTAGATTAAATCATTTGCAAAAGTATCTTCTTGTATATAGAACCTCGAAGTTAAAATATTAATGAATATATATGGATTAAAAAAGTGACAACTTGCCAATACAACTGAGCCACGTACGCTTTCCCAACAGCCCGATAAAATTTATTTAGATCTCATCGTTGTTCATAATTAGTGACCGTTGTACTTAATCAGATTTCATTTTGTAGCTTTTCCCTACACACTTTTTTTAATCCAGCACAACCAACCTCCAACGGCATTAAATGATCATTTTCAATCCGGATATACAAATGTTAAAGAGAATTTAACTGTGCTAAATATGGATCTTTTTTTTTTTTTTTTTTTAACTCCATCCCAAATGTGTACCGGTATACAATAATATGTTCATCCACAACTCAAGTAATTACCCAATCAAGCAACTTGACGGCCATATATAAGTACACACGATCAAAGGTTCAATCTAGATCTTTCACTTCTTAACCATGGTGAACACAAAAATTAATGACAATTCTAAAAATGTATGTGAATAAATTAGCGGCAAATGGAATTAGTTCTTTCTTAAATATATTTGCGTATACCGTGTCATATAAGAAAGTTACATGTCCATGGCTAGATTGTCGCTTCATCCCTTATGTGGGTTACATTTTCATTATAGTCTAGATGTGAGTGATAAATATTCACTAGTCCTACAGCTGTGGTAGTGGCACAAACACCTGTAAATTACCAGGCTTTTCCATAATTGTGTTGGATGTGTGGGATTCAAGTTCTAGATACCCAGATACATGCCTAGACTTTATAATACTTAAATGTATATGTCGTCAACAGATGATCATAAAATATAATAATATAAGATGCTAGAAATATTTACTCTCATTTCTTTAAATTTTTTTCAAAGGAGTGTTTCAGGTTTCCAATTGCAACGTAGTAGGGAGGAATTATAGGTTATAATTGTATAAGTTATAACTTTATATAGGTAATTAAAAAATATTATATTATTTCATCACTGCTACACAGGGGTGGATGTGTAAAAATCAATATATGGGTTGTGGACATTGATATACAGTCTTTTCACTTAATATGGGGCACTTGGTGGACTAATTATTCGGACATGTGAAGCACCAATTATCGGACACTGGACCACTAATTAATCGGTCTTGAAGCATTCATATGACTTAAACTCAAAAATTATACATCCTTATTAATATTAGGCACATTTTCCTTACCTGAAAGACGTATATTCGGCAAGACTGAGAATATGAGATCAGATCCTAGTGTGTTATCGATATCTGTCTCAGTCCTCCCGGATCCAAGTTCCCAAATGTCCTTTCTACCTTACCCCCCACCTAATATCCCTGGTTCCCATCTTTTTGAGCATTTATAATTCCCTAGCGTTAATTTATACGATACATCATCGAAAGTTTGTGTTTTGTAATTAATTTTACTATAATTTTTCTCTATAGCTCTATATACATACTAACTAAAGACTTTGATTCAAATGCCGAAATTAACATGTACAGTAAACCCTTTATTACTTTTAATTAATTATTTTTATATTAATCACAAGTAACCTATATCATAAGTGTTTAAGTCAGGAATTGTCCCTCAAAAACATATATATATATATATATATATATATACAGTGCATACTTTATTGTTTCAAAACAACTTTTATATCATTCAATCCAGAGATCTATAAGAGGACTTGAAGAAGTACAGTGATAGCCATGGAAAAAAAGCAGCTGAACCAATTGAAAATACATCGATCACATACTAACGGTTTACCAAAGGCGCTGATAAATAATGTATGAACTGATTAGCCTATTTTGTTGAAGAATATTCGCTTTCTGATGGAAATTGCTCATATCCGCCCCCCTCCGGGGGCGGTTACAGGCCTAGGACTGTATATGTTTCAGTCCTATCGGCACTAATTTCATGGGTGTGATAAAGCCACACAAACCATCTTTACCGCGTATTCCACGAGACACCAAAGAACTCTAAAATCTGTCAGACATTTATTAACATATTTTCCTGTATCTTACTGAAAGTATTAATGATTTTGTAAATTTTAAAAAAATGTTTGAATTTTTGTGTTTCCTCTTTTATATATGCATATGGTACGGTGCATAACTCTGCATATCGGTGGGGTTGCACTGGGTGGTTGTTGGTGAGTGGATCTTAATATCGGCATGGTCGGGTAACAGTAGCAAAAGAATATATTCGTGAAAAAAATTCCAATTTTCGTAAGAATTTCCATAAATGGTAATTTGTGTCGACCCACCTAGGTGTTAACTAAAAAAAAAAAATCCTTGAATTGAAAAAATTGTAGATGTATATATATTAACAATATGCCGCTAAACTAGAGCTCATATCTGAAAAGTGGGGAGACATTTGAAATTGAGCTTATAATTGATCGTGATATAGGCAGGAGGATGCAGATGTCAAAATTTTATAATTACATGTAATTAAAGCTAATTGATATTTATCGAACTCTAACCCCTTTATCTTGTTTAAATGTTCTAACATAATCAAATTGTATGTGTGTTGTAGGATATTTCGAGGATATTTTTAATTTTGAAATACAAATTTATTAACCAACGATAAAGTAAAGTAGGTAAACAAGCCCGTCATTTTTAGAGGAGTTAAACAATATTAATATATAACCGATCGAAAAGACATTTTACTTGGTTTTTTAAAATTTAGCAACTGTACTTAATTGAATTTGGGCAATTTTTTTAAAGTAAAAAAAAAAAAAAAAAAAAAATCAGTATTCTCATCTATAAGTTATAACTTTCAGCACATATTAGTTAAATGCAATTGACTGAGAAATCCTATATTTCCATGTTCTATGTAGCGCTTGAGTAAATTTCAAAATTTATGTTTATACTTTTCGAGAGCGAAGTGTAAATGTAACAAGATATCATAAATACGAAAAAGGTAATTATAAAGAATTTATGCTTCAATTAAGTAAGATTCAATCCTATAGCTAAGTTACCTTATTGTTTATTGCTCTGTTATTATATAGTATCACAGGGAATACCCAGTTGGGTATCAAATGGGGAATTTCCGAGCCAAAGTGATTCCATATGATTCTCTATTCAATGTAGTATTCACGTTTACTCTGTATGTTAGTGATATCAAAATAGACTTGAATACACTTTTATTGGATATCTAAATCTATTAAATACAATATGCCTACTACATTAACAATGATTTTTAAATATGATAAACTATCTTCTAGATTAAACAAAAACAAAGTAAGATTTAAATTTAAACCACGAAACAATCTCGTTTAATTGATAAATTAAAACTCACTCTATTATTAATACTACTGATGAACAATTTCTTTCTCTTAAATTTTTTTTTAAAAAAAAAGAAAAACAAATATAAATTAAAAACTTTAATTCAAAGTATACAAAAAACTAAAATCTAAGAACAATACTTCAGTTACAAATAAACAATTTTATTATATAAAAAAATTATATAAAGAACATTTAACTTTAAATATCCAACACTGATGCCTATTGAACAAGACCATAAAATTATTAACCACCAAACATTTTCAAGTACAAAGGATCATAGAGACTGCAGCTCAAATTTCCAAAATAACTTCAAAAGATTTAGAAGAGAGCAGCAGCACCGATAACGGCAGCAGCAACGACAGCAAGGTATTGACTGTTCATTGAAGCAGCACCAGTGTATTCTTCGATTGTAGAGTTGCTGGAATTGCTGGTATTTGCAACACCTGAAGCGGAAACAACTGGAATAGAAACAGAGGCGGCAGCAGATGTGGCTGGGACAGCAGCAAGTGATGTTGGAACGGAAGAAGCGGCAGACTCAACTGGAGCGGAAGAAGCAGCAACTGGAACAGAGGCAACTGGAGCAGAAGAAGCTGGAGCAGTTGTAGCCTTTGAGTTTGCTGGGCAGTTGGTGACATCAGCAGCACATGAAGTGATGGTAGCAACGACGGTTGAAGCTTCTTCTTCAGTGACAACAGCGGTAGCAACAGATGGAACAACTGGAGCAGAAGAAGCAGAAGCAACTTTGGCAACTGAAGTTGAAGATGTTTTAGCAACTGGGGCAACAGAAGATGGTGTAGCAGATGTTTCGACAGCAGAAGTAGTCTTTGAATTTGCTGGGCAGTTGGTGACTTCGGAACCACAAGAAGTGATGGTAGCTAAGGTGGTTTGTGTGTCGACTTCGGTATCAACTTCAGTGACAACCTTGGCGGAGACAAGGGCAGCGGCGGCGAGAATAGCAACGGAGTATTTCATTTTTGTAGTAATGGGTTTAATTAAATTAAAGTAGTTGGGCAATTAGATGCGAAAAGAGTGACTGGTAAGAGAATCGAGTTTTAAGGAAGGAATACAAAGGAGAACCTGTGATGGAGAACGAAAAGAAGAAGGAGGAGGGCCATATTTATACATTTGACGGGTTTGCGAGGGTCATACTTTGGAGTAGTATCTCTATGAAAGTATACATATGCATATGCACGACTGCTCATCGCCGCATGATAAGCCTTATTACTATGCAATGAACAACCGCCTACTGAAAAATTAAGGCGCTAGGCGTAATGTAGAAACGTGTTTTTACCGCAATTATCTAAACGAATGCTGGCATATTATGAGAATTGTCTATTTTTGGCATTATTTAGTTTCAAATTACCCACCGCGACTTTTCGAATTCCAGTTTGGTTGAAACATGTAACTACAGCTTGAACGTCAGAAGCCTATTTTGATCGATTTTCCCGAAGAAAAAGGCATCGCGAATCACCAGCGAAGCCGAAGCGGTATCTCCTCAACTAGCTGTAGAGCGTTGATTACATTTACTACATTTAACACGGCCACTTCACTCGAGCCTGCGCTAGACTTCAGTGCTAATCACCCGAGGAAACAGTCTTATAACAGGAACCAAATATGTGCATTTCCTCTCTAAATTTAGATATAGATCAAGTTAATGACAGAATCAATTAAAGAGAGACCTGGAGTTGGAATGATTATCTGCACCTTTAAGGTCTAGAATGATTGAGACAGAGATAATATTCGGAAGAATTTATGAATGAAGACATGGATTTCCCTTAAAATTGAGTTTAATTTTCAACAAGTCCTGCTATTTCGGTTTGTAATATCGATTGGATTATCGATTGGTCTATTTTGTTTTTGGAGAAGTTCGAATCTTTAAATGATGGTATACAAAACTTATAATTATATATAGCTAAAGCTTGCTAGTTGGCTGCTAAGCCCATCAGAAAAGCCTGGTCATGAATTAAGTCCAGCCCCTTCGGGTATTAAAATATGTTTTTTTGTTTCTCCAGCACCATTCCACCACAATTATAATTTATACAGAGTCCACGTGACTGGAACGATCCCATGGTGTTACCCGGCCACAGTAGTAACACCCTGTCTTTTGTCATCTCTTTCCATCTTACTATCAATATATTCAATTCATACTAATAATGGTAAGTTGCTTCTGTTTTCCACCCATCTCGATAATTGACTGATGTGCTAACTTTTGTTCACACCTTGTAGTCTTCATCTGCTGCATCTGCTCCAGAAGGTCAACTTCGTCAGCGTGCCCCGGCCGCTAAAAAACAAGCATCAGGACAGAAAACAATTTCTGGCCCATCAAGTTCAACAATGATGAAATTATTCAGTGATGAAAATCAGGGATTCAAGGTTGATCCAATGGTTGTTTTATTCTTAGCCGTTGGTTTTATTTTCAGTGTGATATTTTTACATATTGCTTCAAAAGTAGCAGGGAAACTATTTTCTTAAGTCATAATTATTATCTTAATAGTATTCATTTATACCAAATTTAAAGTTAACAGAAACAAATGATCTTGTACAATTGATCCTAAATAAAAAGATCTTGAGCACAAATAGTTGAAAAAAAGAAGACAACCAAAAAAGAAATAAAATCATGACATATGATTCATGTATTTGTATATTAATTAATTAATAATAATATTAATTTTAAAATCTTAACAAATTTGATAATTGATCAAATCATACTAGCTAAATTATTAGATATTTTCCCTTAAACTATTATTTTCCAAAGATACTAACTTGTAGTATGGTACAAACATTCATCTTCTTTATACATCATAAAATTCAAACAAATATAAAAAAAAACTTAAATATAAACATTAAAGAAAATAAACATAAACATAAACATAAACATAAGTAGCTATAGATAATAAAACAACATTATAATTATGGTATAAAAGAAGTTGTTATTAAACGAAATTCCATTCCTTTTCTTCCAATTATTGAAATACCATTTTCAGATGATCCTAATTGCCAGACAGCATCAAAATCTTTTTCTTCTTTTTCTTTTTGAGTCATTTCAAAATTTGAATAATTATACTCTTTATTTAAATCATTTCCATTTCTTAAATTATCAGTTTTAATAATTCTAATTTTTTCACCGGTTGAAATTTTCCAAATTGATGATTCAATAACATAAGGTCTTATAATTAGAATATCTAATTCATAAAATAATTTAATTTCATTTTTATTTATAAAAGATATATCTTTTAAAATATGTAATATTTTAAATTTTATATCTCTAATTTGTAATATATTTAAATTATTATTGTATAATAAAATTTTATCATCTTGAATAGATAATATTTCAAAATTATTTAAACTTTTTGAATTATGATTATTATTATGACTTTTAATCCTCCTTCTATTTGAACTTGTGTTTGTATTTTTATTATGATTGTTGCTGTTATATTTGTGTTTATTATTATTATTAGTAGTAGTAGTAGTTATACTGTATTGAGAAATTTTACTTAATTTTGTTAAATTCCATATTTCAAACATATTAGTTTTAATTGATTCATATATAAATAAGGATTCTAAATCATTCTTTATCTTGGTATTATTATTTGAATATTTATTTATTAATTTTAAACCACTTGATTGATTTTCAAATTTTTTAATTAATAAACCATTCTTTATATTTCTAATTTCATAATTATTATGACATAAATCTTTTTTAATTTCAATTAAAATATAATTTGATGAATTTATAAATTGTATAGATTCAATTAATTTTGGTTTTAATTTTGTTGTTATATTAATATCAATATTTGGGTATGACAATTTCCATTTATATAATAAATTTCCTGTTTTTAAATTCCATATATTTATCGAATAATCATAAGAATTTGAAATTATAAATTTTTGATTTATTGAAATTGATTTAATTCTTTTATTATTCAAATTATCATTTGAAATCAAAATATGTTTAAATTGATAATTTTGAAATTTTTTAGAAAATTCAACAACCATAATTCCTGATTTAAAATGATCAAATTCATCATTATAATCATATGCAATTGCAAATAATTCATCATTAAATACCGATAAAATATCACTATTTTCAAATGGTGTTTTTAAAATTTGTTGTAATTTTCCAGTAACTGAGTTAAAAATATAAATTTCATTTTTAAATAATGTAATAATTATTCTTGATGATACATGAAAGGCTCTTGGACCAAATTGTTTATGATAATTATAAATAAAAGTAACAGGTGTTTGTAAAAATGATGATAATGGTGAAATTGAATGTGAATTTGTAGTTGAATTTACATCATTATCACGATTGAGATTTGTTAATCCTTGTAATTGCTGTGAATATAAAAAAGAATTTGGCATTGCAAAATTATAATCCCAATGATTTGTAACATTATTGACTAACCAATTATTTTTTAATTTTATTAGAAATTCAAAATAATATTGATATATTGATTTTGATTTTATTAATTTTAGATCTTTTTTTTCATTTTTTTGGTTCCTTGTTAAAAAATCATCAAATGAAGTACCTAAACTTTGATTTTTCTTTAAAATTGTTGATATTGGATATTTATTCTTTATATCAATAGATAAACTTTGGTATTGTTGTAACCATATTGCTGAAGATGTAAATATTGTATTCCAATTTATTGAAACTAATGACAATGAAATTAAATCATTTATTGAAAGGTAACTTGTTATATTTAAAATTATTTCAAAGGGTAAAATCAATAAAGGATCTTGTTTATGATTTATTTTGAGGTCTACTTCTGGTATGTTTGTTATTGTTGTTTGCTTTTGTGTTTGATTATTATGATATATTTGAGTGAAAAGTGTAGTTTTTTGGTTTTGTGTCCAAACCAAAACATTAGTTCTTAAATTTAAGCTTGCACTTTTATCACAAACCATTTAAATTAGTTTTGGAAGAAAATAAAAATAGTATAGGTGAGGGCACAAACGGAATAATGAACTTTTTAAGGGAATCTTGAATTTATATAAATAAATAAATCAAAATGGAGATGTATGTATGTAATAAAACAATGAATTCTTTTTTTTAACGTCAGCCTTATTTTTGTGTTTCTGATCGAATCGAATAACCATGATACTAAAATTTACACAAAGCATCATGATCATGATTACTTTTTGATTAATATTAATATTAATACTAATAATGGACTTTTTTTTTTTTTCACTAAATATCTATACACAGATTTCGAATCATCTTATCACTTTCAACCTTTTCAATTTGGGGTTTATACATACGAGTATATTTATATCCTCATACTTATGTCTCATTTGGCCTTTCAACCGGGTAATAAATGTAGGTCTTAAGCATATATTGTAAGCAGATGTTCAGGGTATTATTACTTATAGGGGTATTTTTACGTATTACTTATTTTGTAGCCAGCACTTTAATAAGGGACTAATAACTGGAAAATGCAAATAAAACTAAATGTATTTGAGAGAATCCATCGAAAATTAATGGAAATTCAGTTGAATATCCCAGTTTATTGCATGTAATAGAATCGATTAATGCGCGTAGGAACATGCCATTCCGGGTTATTTTATGCAAAATCAAGACACTTATAATTTAGTTTTAAACTTACGAGAATCTCCTTTCTATAAAATAAATAAAATTATTTTAGATTATGATGAATAATGTAAGATTTCTTGATAAAATAAACTCCAGAAAGTCTGAAATATTCAATTATGAGCCCTGAATACTCCTCTTAGTACTGTACTATTACTAATAACAACTAGTTGTGTTACTCAACCGGGGAATGAAATTATAATACCACATGCATTTGTAATTTTAATTTCTATACCATTTGCACATATGCTTTCACAACAAAATCAAATCAATCCCATTAACAACATCAAAGTTCAAATTTTGAAGTCCAATTCCTCAATCTTCCGGCTCAAATGCAACTGATTGAAACTGCAACTTGTTATCCAGCACATAATGTCAACCTACATCTACCAATTCGGTGCCTTGCTCTATTGGACACATTTCCTATTTCAATGTAATTGTTGTATTGATCATGTTTCCGCTATATCTGTGCCACGATGATTCCAGTAATATTATTACATCATGTTGCAATATTAATTTATTGCATATTATCTTAATTATTATATATTGATATATCGATATCGCGATCAATATAAATTAATATACCATAAATTTCATAATAAACCGAGAAATTAATTGCAAGGTCATATCAATATGATAGCTAGTACTTCATTCCATTGACTATTTTCTATATATATATATATATATATATATATATATACCATTCTTGATATTTGAAAATTGAAATTTAAATCTCAGTTGTAAATTGTATAAAAATTGCTATATTAACAAAACTCTAATTAGTGTAACTATAGAAGAAAAAAAAATCTAGAATCAATTTGTTTCATTTGAAACAGAATTCGAATATCTAATTAATGATTTAACAAGTTCCTATATTTTTTTGAAATTTATTTAGCAATATTAATATATTAATTACTAGCTGAAAACTCATGATCAAGTTTGAGGGAAGAAAAACTTCGAATCCATTTGTAAACTGATAGCTTATTTCCATAGCAGTTTCTAATTACATATAACACAAATATACTTGGGCTTGAATGAATAGCAAGAATTTCCAGAATAACCGGTTTAAATTTATTCAAATTCATATGTAATACAAAACTAATTAGGTAACTTATATGTCTTCATATAATATACAATATCTTTATATATATATATATATATATATATATATACTGAATCACAATTTGAAGTGAAATTGTCAATTATTATAAGTACTTTTATATTGAATTTTCTTCTATAACTACTAACCTAACTAGTACCATAAACTTGTTATTGTAGTTGCAAATGAAAGATATATATAGATATTGATCATAGCAATGGTATATTGTGCAGTTGTTTTAATCTTTACTCTTAAGCTTGGAGGTTTGATTCGTCAATTGGAACTTCACAATTACAATCTAAGCGATCCTTAGCCAAGGTTAACTGATATTAATAATATCAACAATTGTCGAACTAGACATGACCAGAGCTAAAAATTAGAAATGGTTTTCAGTAAAATTTCAGTCCAAGTTGTAATAATGGTCATCGCGTTTTAACTTGAAATTAAAATTTTAACGGCTAATCATATAGAGCTTCTAGAATTAGAACCAAGCTATTAATATTCTTTGAAGTATAGCATATTATAAAGTTAAACTAAATTTCTATATGGTAATGCCGGTACCATTATAATTACAATTTGTATTATCATGATCATATAACTTTTAATGATTGGCACTTATATATTTTTAGAAGTGACACAATCATTGTTATTTTTAATAGTTATAATTAAAAATTAGCTCTATTATAAAATTTTGAGAAACTCTGAGTTGTCTCTCTTTGTTGTTTTTCTGCATTATATTAACGTTAAGTTTGATCTACTGGTAGCAAATATAGATAATAAAGCCGTCGGCTGCCGTAGCAGCTCTATAACTCTAATTGTAACAATGGGTTATGTAATAGAAAAAGAAAATAGCTAGCTTAAATATATAATGATTCAACAATTGATATTGAACTTGTTCTTTCGATCCGACTAACCTCTGCATGTATTACATGGTTATATTTGACTGCTTAATAAAAAGTTAATATTCTGTACCTTCCGCTTTGTAAGCCTTCCAATCAGATGAAATCAGGTCAGAAAATAGAAGCCTTTGGATTATAAATCTAGTTTTTATTTAAGATAATATTTATATTACTATACTAGAAATTTATTGAAAGACTTACCTAGTGTAGATAATCATAAAAAAACAAATCTGTAACGCAAAATATAATATACCCATATAAACATTAAACTCTAATATTCCTTCTTCACTATGCATATAGTGTTCAAATTCTTCAGAGGGTTTTGACACGATTGATCTTCTAATGTAATTTTTTTTATCTAAACCGTGTTCTCAGATCTTTCAAAGTAACATAAAGATGATTATGACCCTTTCTAATCTTAATTACAATTTCAGATCTACCCAACAATTTTTTTATCTCCCAAAATTTTAGTTTTCCCATAAGTTAAGCAATTAATACTTCGTTCATAGAGTCATAAGCTTCTTCTCCAGAATCAAGAGTAAATAATTCACAGATTAGTAACATTCTTCCAACTTTAATTAATTTTTCAATCCTTTTAGTGATCAACGGGCTCCTCAATATTTAATGTATCCCCATTTGTAGGCTGTACTATAAGATAAAATCAGGTTGGGAAATAAAGTTAATCTTGGTTAACGTTTTCTTTTATAAATTTAATAGAATTTAATCTTTACTATTCTATTACTATCCTTAAAACTTATTAAAAAATATCCCCAATATCCATCTCTAATGATTGAAAGATTGATTATGATAATTATTCATCACTCTGCTGTACAATTCTTTAAAGAGCCTCAAAACCATGAAAACTATATGGTAATCAAGTATCATCTCAAATGGAAAGCAATAGGAGCGTGGATATTTCTCAATTATTATGAGTAATCATAATTATAACTATTTAGATTAATATTGCTACGTACTTCCAGCTATGGATCCCATGGCTAGGTTTAGGCGTAATTGTTAGGGCTGTGTCATACCATATGATTCATCTGTCGAAGTCAAATAGTACTTTTAATTCACCTATAAGCTTATAGTTATATCACTTAATTTCGTCCATTCCGACTAGTGATTATCAGTCCATTCTATAGGTTAAATTTTGGTCGGGTGAAAGTTGTTAAGGTGCGTAAAGGTAACAATTATAAAGGTTACCTCATCTAGTTGATTACATGCACCTGCACACCATTATATCTCCTTAACTAGCAGTTAGTTTGCAGTTGCATGCATATATTCTGGACCAAAATTTCCTTCGTTTTCACTATGATTATTTTCAGTTATATTTACTAAATCATACCACGGCATGCAATAGCAATATTAACCCAATTAATAGTTATACCATAATTTTTCATTTACAATCCAAAAGTTAACCTTGAACTGATAATCATCATCAACCGATTCATGCGTTTAAGATCCTTCAAACTTATATATAAATTTGTGTTTAATCATGGTTTGGTGAGCTCGACGTATTTATAATTTGAGCCCATATTATACTTCATACTTATAATATTCTTTTAAATAAAACTTTATATAGGCCTACAGTTAATTAAATGTGACATCATCCAATTGTATAAAATAGAGATCTTTCTAATAAAGCTGTATGTAAAAGGCATATGTATTTTGCAAAGCATCAAAGATATCATATTACAGGTAGTTAATATTTTGTACTGTTATTATATCATATTGTGGAATCATTACAGATTATTTAGGTTATATAACTTGAAGATTTAGTAATTAGATTAATGAAATAAAGAAGGATTAATGAATGTAGTTAGGAATAAGGGTTAGGGACTAAGAGTTCATCTAAACGATTTAATAATATTCCTAATATCATATAATATAAATGAAGAGGGAATTCAGCTCATCTAACAGATGCTCTTTAAGATCTTTATGATTGAAACTTTCCGAAAGTTCAAACTCAAGAAAAGAAGAACCAGTACACTGTTCTTGAGCTGCATGTATGTTCTGATATAATAAGTAAATCTCTCAGGATAAATTTACGATCTAGAGAACTTTAACTTTTTAAATTCACAGTTGATAGTATTGAAATAGGGAATAAGTTCTACCTAAATAAAAAGTGAGATAGAATTCCAGAACTGCAATGAGATTTTACACAAACATATATAAAGCTAAGCTTAAGAGTTTTAAATATGATGACTTTTATTTAAAATTTGTGAACATAATAGAAGCTAATAAATTATTAGCTACAGATAGTTTTTCATATTAGTTAATCAATTTTCAGAGTTTATTAATTACTTCATCATTTTTCTCCTAATCACAGTACACTAACTATGTGCTGATATACAACGATAGTGATCAACCAGCAAACAATTATGAACTAGACTATTCAATCTCTCATATGCATTGTTACGTATAGAGTCCCATAGACCTATTTATGCATGACACTCATCTCCAATTATAAACGTAACTAAACATGAAACTCTAAATAACATAGAGCAATACTACACAGTGTAGTACACACATAAATCAGGATAGTAATTAATGGCATAATTAAAGATAAATATCTATATAAGAAAGCTATTTTCTCAATTCTTCTTCTTTCCTTCAAAATATATTCAAAGTCTTTTAAATCTTTCAATTGCATTTACGAATATATATATACTCATCATAAACTCAATTCAAAATGTTTCCAAGAAGATCTCTACAAATTTTAAGAAATAAAACAAGTTCATCAAGATCTTTCCTTTCAACAACGACACCTGTTTATAAATCAACTGCAAGTGAATTCGCATCAAAGGTTTCCGATGCTGCCCAAGATATAAACTTAAAAGTTGGTCAGTCTGCAGCAGAAGGAATTGAGAAAACAGAAGGCTTGGTTAATAAGACAAAAGATGTTATAAATGAAACGCTTGGTTCAACATCTGAGACGACTGATAAAGCAAAAGCAACCAAAAATAAAGCTAAAGGTAAATATACTGAGACAAAAGAAAATGCTAAGGATGCTGCGAGCGCTTATAAAGAAAATGCTGGTGAAGCTGTTAATGAAGCTAAAAGAACTGTCGATGCGTTTAAAAAGTAGGGTATTGGTGAATCAAAATTTACTCCTTAATATTGAGAATAAATAGTTGTAATGACAAAATATTTTTAAATTTTCAAATATTATGAATATTCAAAGAGGAGTGCATTGCAAGAAATTAGGACCTCTATTTAAATATCTAAAAGCCGCTTCAGCTGCGGCCAAATCATTTTAAAATCCGTAAGTGATTATATGTAGCAGGCTAGAGATACAGATAATATCAATTCCAATAGATATACATTACCCTGAACAAAAAATATCCATATTGAAAAAGAGTGCTTTATGATTTTGTGTGAATTTATAAAAGTATTATTTCTAGATAGGCTAACATATATTAGAAACTTTTTTAACGCATTATAAATTTAAAGGTGACTTTCATCATTTAACTATGGTGAAGCAGTCTTTAAAATTTCCAGTTTATCCTATATCATTCATATTATAATTAGTATTCATAACTGATATAGATTGTTATATCTGGCCTATGGAATCTTTTATGCTATCGTTTATGGGCTCACTGGGTTTGTAAGAAAAGGTTATGCTCAAAGCTTGAATATTTATAATATATCGATTTTGATATCGAAGCATAATGATGCATATGCCTTTCATTATGAAACGAGTAGTTTGCGTGATATTAATTAAATAAATCTTTACGAATTCATACGAACTTGTTCGTACATCTACGAATACACTAATTTGATTTAACAATGTTGAATCTACCCCTTTTTCACCTGGTAAAGATAATTATAACAGTATTTAATATACAGATATCGATATTAATATTATACTCAGATAATTGACATGGAAGATTATAATACATTAGAAATGTTTTATAATTGGGTATGTAATGTTTTATGTATTAAAGAAGAGGCTGGTTGACATGTACTAAGCTTAAGTCAGGTTCCTAATTAGCCGTTTACATACATATATAATTATAATTATAATTAGTTATATGGTTATAGCTTGAACGAAACACCACGAATAACTCCAGTATCCGTAATTTGTTGCACAGTGAAGCTATGAATTTTAATCAGTTTATGCGAGAAACTTTTCAAACTCTAAACTCCAAACCTCCATGAATTAAGGTTGCAATTGGGAAACAAATCGTACATCTCTAAGCCTTACATTAATATTTATGTAAAATTTCTTCTTATAAAACGACTGCGTGCAGTCGTTACTGACTAGGATATCTAGAAGGAAAAAGAACGAAATTTCATGAAATTTTAAAGGCAGCTGAGTATACAGTATACTAATGGAATGTGAAAACTTGGTTCTATTATGTAGTTGGTTCGACGACAATTAATTACATCGATTTTTTGCTTCCTTATTATATATAACTTATAGATTTGCGAGAAATAACGCACGAAACCTTAGATCTAAGATACTCGAACACTTGATTATGAAAAAAAAATATTAATGCCTATAGATGTTCAAGTTAGAACAGATTGAGCACGATCACAGGCACTCACGTTAGAAAATAGTAGCATGCTATAATTAGTTGTCTACATAGTACCATATCTAACAATAATGTTCTAATTTCATTGAGATATACCGGTATAATATTAGTATTAGAGTAGAATAAGCTTATATAGAGGGAAAGCTGTAATATTGCAGCAGACCGCCCACTTGTGATCGGAAAAATTTAAGTAATACTGTGTGAATGCACGTATAATAAGAATGATAATAAGTGCCTGGTAATGAAACAATTGCAAAATATAAACAATAATAATAATTGGTATATTAATCCCAACCAATTATGAACCGGAAAGGTATATTTTGCTCGAGGGGTGGACGGGTTTATGTCTGGTGTCAAATAAGCTCATTTTTTCGTTTTTGAGTATCATATCTTTTTGTCCATCAGAACTCCATTATGGACAATTATAAACACCATCGAGAGTCCTCAAACACGAGCGACCCGGATTATAATCGCCAGCAGAAATGGCTGTCGCAGCAGCAGAGCGTCTTTTCCTCTTCTTTGTTGGCTTCTCAGATGGTGGGACATTCAACTGGTCGCCATACTCAAGGACATGGCCATCCTTATTCGCATTCCTCTAATCCACCAAGCGTAGCCGGCTCCGTTCAAGATGACGAACTAATCCCCACCGCCATCGTAATTAAAAATATCCCATTCGCCATTAAGAAAGAACAACTACTGGAGGTAATGTCTGAATTGGGATTGCCGTTCCCTTATGCCTTCAACTATCATTTTGATAATGGCGTATTTCGTGGTCTGGCTTTTGCTAATTTTACCACCCCTGATGAAACAGCAGTAGTCATACAAAATTTGAATGGACGTGAGGTTGGTGGCAGAAAGTTAAGAGTTGAATATAAAAAGATGTTGCCCTTGGCTGAACGAGAACGGATTGAAAGAGAAAAGAGAGAGAAAAGAGGCCAGTTGGAGGAGCAGCACCGCAATCATTCAAGTGCTAGTTTGGCTTCCACTTCTTCGGCTCCTGCCGGTATATCAAACAATGCTTATCAGCAATATTTCATTGGTCGACAACAGTCTCAGTTCCCTCCCCAAAATAATCAATTTTTGGGAGTTGGAAATATCAATGGGCTTGGTCAAGGTGGTGGAATGGGGGGAATTGCTTCCGGATCAGGTGTAAATTTAAATAACCCGGAAATTTTGGAGTTATATTCTCAAATGTTACTATTCCGTGATGATAGACTTCAACCGGAACTTGTTTATCCTCTTGCCACTCTAACCCTCCTTCAACGCAGAGCCTTGCCAGCATTAACTCAGCAATTAGGATTACAAGAAAGTATCGAAAATGGATCGTTTATTATTCGTAGATCGTTTGGCCAAGGTATTCAACAACAGCAACAACAACAGCAACAGCAACAACAACAGCCAAATCTTGGATATAGTTTTGATCTTCAACGTAGTCAAAGTTCTGTCCAATTATCTTCATTATCAAATGGAGGACAAAATTCAAATTTACGAGCGCCAATAAGTCAATTACAACGTCCTGGTACAAATGTAGGTTCTTACTTGGTACCACCTCAAAATCACCCTTTTGGCAGAATACCAAGTGCAAGTGCTACAAATCTCAGTCAAATTTCAAGTTCAACCGGCTTAAATTTAACTTCAACAACAGGAATTCCTAATTCATCTGCAATTGCTACAACCCTTTCAAATTCTGCGATTCTGCGTGGAAATGGTAATACTCAACCCATGATTACTACAAACAGCCCAGGAAATGGTCTTAGTTCTGCTGTTGCAGGCTCAGGCGGAATTGATTTTAGTATGTATCGCTCGGTATCGCCTTCGATCTCACCTAACGTGCCTTCATATAATTCCCCGGGAGCGGGGATTGCGAGGCTCAGTCCATCTGTTACAACTTCTGGATTAGCCTCAAGTGGAGGAAATTCCGGTCCTTCTTTATTGATCCGTCACTCAAATTCTAATAGGTCTTTAGCTTCGGTAAATTCCTATCATTTACCTTTTGCTGGAGATTCTTCTACATCATCAGCATTTGATCCATTTGGTTCAACAACCCCTGATATTAGTTTTAATGCAGCAAATACAGTATCAAGTCTCACTGGCGACTCTAAACCAACAGATCTTGTTGATTCCTTCAATGGGTTGTCTTTAGGTATTCCTCACCAAGCATTGCCATTGGCAGGAGATGGAACAAGTAGCACCGAATCGTCCCCAACCCCAGGAATTTCTATTTTGCAATCACATTCACATACAAATCTCTCACCAAACTTCCAAAAGCAAGATATTTGGGCTACTAATTCATCTACATTACCGAATACTTCAAGTTTATACTCATATCTTGGTCAAAAACCCTCCTCAAGATCTTCAAGTCGAGACCGTTCTGAATTGGGTGTTAGTGCTACAGAAGTTGGGTCTAAGTCTCCAAGTTCATCATCATTACGTTACTTGGTGAATTAGTTTAATGTGAATGACAATGATTTTACATTGTCAATGGTAATGATTACTTCTTAGAATATAAATAATTGAATTGAACTCATGAGAATGATTTGAAATTGAAGTTGAAGTTGAAGTTGAAGTTGAATTAATTTCAACTACGTCGTTATGATACAAAAAATAATAAATATTGAATTTATACAGTATAAGTATATTACTATACCATACCATCATTATGTTTATGACTTTGAAATTTTTCGTTATGTTACCTACTTTTTACTTTTTTACTTTTACTTTTTTACTTTTTTTCTTTATTTTGTCTTTATTCTTTTTCTATCCTTTTTTTTAAAAGAGAAAATTAATATTATTCTAGCTTCTTTTTATTTTTTTATTATTATTATTCGTTACTAGATAGATGATATGAGAATAGCCCCCAGAAAAGATCACTTGCTTATTAATTTTTCCTTAGAAGAAATATTTTACTTGAATGTCAAATGCAATTATTGCTTTAATCTCTATTGTAAGTAAGTAGCTATTTAATTTTTGATGAGAAGGTAGTTATGATTATTACCAGCCCTATATATATTTGATTACACGTTTTTTTTAACTCTATGTCCTTTTTTAAATGCTATTAATTTGAAAGAAAAAAATAAATCAGTAAATTTATGTGAAATGGAATTTTTAATTTTTTGTTTTACAATAAATTCTTTTATATGATTAACCACAACAATTTGATGAAGCTTTATAACGATATCATTATAACTATATATTTTAAGATTATGATAATTAGAAAATTTTATAACTATGCTAACGTTTAGATGAAGGGATCATCATAGTATGATCATAAATTCAACCAGTTTTGTAAGTCCATCAAGAGTTTACTGCAATGTAACGCCGTGAATCTGTTTATTATTATTGAAATAGACTAAAGCTGAATAATATAAAATTAGCAAAAATACATAAATTTTGTGAAAAATCATAACTAATTATAAGTAATCGCGGAAATTATTCGATTTTATGCAAGGGCTAATAATCTCTATTGTACCAATTTATCTACAATTTACCAAAATTAAGTAGAAATGTTTTACTATAAATCTCAATTTAATTCTCTTCTCTGTAATTTTACCAGTTAAATTAAAGGAAAAGCATACCATTTACGTTTATATATAATATAGAATGTTGTCTCATACTGATATTACACTTGGAATTAGATTTATCAAGTTGCCGATAAAATATTCTGCATTTTTAGTAAATGTTTACCCATGTAGTGACCGATATTTAGTTCAAATAGTGGCCGAGATTAAGTGGAAATGGAAACAGTATAATGCCGGTACTTATGATGCTTCCAATGAAGACCAGTAGAGGTTTTCCATAAAACAATTATCTCCTGTTTAATTAATCTTTACAAACAATATAGATTTATATAGTTATTTCTTTATATACAATTGCAATAAGTGATGTTTAAAATTATTGATAAAAGCATATGCATATTTCCATAATGGAATTTACAGAGAAATGGATAAGTTCACAACTCGCAATAATTAAAGAGTAAATTTAACTAGCGAAATATTTACTACTGGAACACACTAAAATACTCTCTGACACACCTGAAATTGCACAATCATATCTCATCTTTTATTTTATTTTCATTTTAATTAGTCATCAAACCAAGTTATTTTATATTGCGTGATATATTGCCAAAATCTCTGGAATTTTATCCTTGTTGGGAATGCTTGCAAATTTCGTATTTCGTATTTCGTCATGCATCAAGCTACATCTGCATATTCGTTGTTTGGAAGATTCATGATTGATAGGTATAAAGTTGAAAGTGTTTGATACTGGTATTTATATAAGATACAAGCCATTATTTTAAATCAAAAATATCAAAATTAAATTTAAGGTGCGAATTTCATTTTCAAATGAAATTAATAGTCTTTTATATACTTTTGATAACTCTTGTGCCTCCCCAATTCTGTTTCTCATTTAAGTCTTCATGAGATCAAACCTAATTCTTTCAATTGTAAGCGGCTCTGGATTTGTATAAAACGGATAACTCCAGCTCTCTCTTAAACATCTCCGTATTTCAAATTGACTACTTTTTGACTTTCAATGGAAATTAATTGATGCATATGATATGTTAAGATTATAAAATTCCTTAACTTAATTATAAGATTGTGTTCGTAATAGATAGTAAGTTATTTACCCGTAAGTGGCCGTCGAGAGAGGATTAAATCCTATATATTTCACCAGGATTCAAAAGTGACATCTAGATCTTCCAAAATAATATAGTTATAAATTTGTAATATAATAATCAAAACGCTATGACACCAATAGAAAACCCCAAAAAAAAAGGGAATCGATGAATCAAAAAAAATAAATTACACATATATTTATTAACTTTTACGTATAAACGAAATAAATTTCAACATCTTTAAGAAAAAGTTAAAAAATATTTATACTTTTATAACGGTAACATTAAAACGAAAAGGACACGAATATATATAGATAAAGATCAATTTAATATTAATACATTGTATAATACAGGAATATTAATATTACCATTTATAATGACAAGGAGGACGGTGAATGGAAATCAAACAGAATGTTATAATAGAATGGAATGACTGATAGCTTCAAATCAATACAATTGCAATAAAATGGATTGAGTTGAACTGAATTGAAGTTAAAATATTCAAACACATAGACCATTTTTGAGCCAAATAAATAATATCAGTTAAAGAAGCACAATGTAGCAGCTAAATAAGTAAATGACGACAAAGAAAACATTAGATGAGGTATAAATGTTATGGCACCAATTTATAAAACAAAAAGAGAGAGAAAGAGATAGAGAGGATTAGTAATATCAAATCCATGATAATATACTAATTCGAAACTGTCACACACATAGTCATATCATATATATATATCAAATACACTTGTTAAAATATTCACTTTTTAAGTCAGTATCGCGAAAAGAAAAAAAAAAAATTAGGATAAAGAAGGAGAAAAAAGGAGGGGGAAGAAATATACAGACTGTGAACTGGTTCTTTAAGCCTTCTTCATTTCTTTTTGGCAAGGAAGAGAGGAAATCAAACGGAAAAAGATTATAACTACAAATATGATGATCGTCGGGCGTAGTATTATGAGATAATAACAAAAAAAATCATTGAAGTATTGTATGTTCAAGCCAATAAATTTTGCAACGAGGGCGTTATCTTCGTTTCTTCAGAAGTCACAATCTTGTTCTTCAAGTCATTACTTGAAAACGAAGAGACTGACGAAGTAGGACTAGTAATTCCAGATTGATATTCTCCATCGTTGTCACTAGAGGATGATATAGAGCTGAATGATGCATTCAAAGCTGTCCCCAACTTTGGTAAAGGAAACTGTGGTAGAGTAAACGTTGAAGCAGGGGCAGACATCGAAAGAGAAGGAAATACATTATCCTTTCGGCTTTGGGAGTGGATATTTGAGCACAGATTCGAAAGACTTGGTTTGATAGAAGCCGAATTCAAGGAGTCCAAATACCCGATTCTATTCATAATTTCCTGTTCAGTTCTAGATGGCAAAATAATTGAAACTTCATCAAATGAGAGATTGCGTGTGTTACGAGTCATCAGTAACTCATCCTCTTCTTGCGACCAAAAATACCCGGATGCATGACTCTGCGCCTGACCGAGGGAGACTCCTAAACGATTGCCCATCACATTTGGAAAGCTATAGTCATAACGGCCAAACCCTTGGGGTTGTGAGTGAGATGCACTGGAAGGAAGTTGAATATTCGTAGAGTTCATTTTAGGGGCTAATCCCGATGTAGGAAGTGATTGAGAATCATTACCGGTGTTATTAGAGATGACACGCCTAGGTGAGACGGCCGTAGGAGATTGACCAGATGCTGATCGTGCCCGTCGCACCCTACTGGATTTCCCGGAAATAGTACTTCGTCGATGGACAGTAGCAGAAGGTTTAGAGGAAGGCGACCGAGGAGAGGATGATCCAGTTCCAACCATGGTCTGGGAGTGCGCTGATCCTGACGCAGTTGATCCTGCCACAGTTGCAGCTATCGAAGAGGTGGAGTCAGACGACTTGAGAGATCCAGACATAAGACGTCTCCATCTGAACTGGCAAGCGTTAGGTGTCCTGTTCTTGAAGTAAGCGGCGATTTGTTTCCAGCCGAGCTTTTGCTGTTCTTTCAAGTGACGAAGAAGGATATCGTCCTTAGTATCCCAGGAAGAGGGTGTACGCGAAGGTGGGGGTGAAGCCATGATAATTAGTAGATCAGATCTGGAAGTAGGGGAGGAGACAGTGGTCGGGACTGGAAGGAGCAACGAGCAACAAGAGCAGGACGAGAGACCAAGTGTTTTGGAGAAAGAGCAAGGTAAAATGTGGAGGGTAGAAGTAGCGAGATGAGATGAGGTACCGGTATGAAAGAATCAGGATTCGGAGTCAAATTAGTATAATCTTTAAAGTCTATATGCAAAGTCTACGTTCTGATTGGCTCACACTACGATTCCTCACCCATTCCGACATCTCTCTCGCCCTACACAGTTACAAGAACGCTTTCACACGATGCTATACATTCTGTGGGCCATGAGGGCTTCTGTTTGGGTGGACACGGGGGTCCCTCCTGGCGACAAGGACTCAATAAAGATGTTTGTGTCCGCTGTTTTCAGATTGTGTCCGCGCTGCAGTTGCAGCTGCAGCCGATCAGGCTGTCTGTCAGCTGCTGCGGCATGCCGCGATGATTAGCCGAATCCGGAAGTAAGCAGTCACAAATATCACATCACCTGACAGATGCCAGATCAACAGTAGGAAACACACAGATAGCACAAGAGAGAGTTCATCTCATTGGCGGCTTGTACCATTTAGTAATATATCCGAAAGTAGAAGTTGCCATTCCAAGCTTGCATTCGTCCGACAATATGGCCGACTCTGCTAGACCATGGAGGCCATGAAGGGTGGTTTCATCCTTCAATGCCTAAACTCTAGATCTGCATCTATACACTTTGTATTGCATATATTAGGTAATTTTCACTCCGATAGCTTCTGCGTCAAAACGAACCCCAAACATTTTATAAATATCGATTATTGGTTATTGATTATTGTAGATCATCATATACTCTATATAGTATATACTACCGTCTTTTAGCTATATATTGTAAATTTCTAGTCCTCTAGGGGTTTGTATTTTTACAAAAAGTATCGTCAATTTCCCCTAGCTTTTAAGCTCATTATTCAAAGTTGTCCGGAATTTAGCTTAAATTTCATATTGATATCGATATCGTTAGTAGTTACCAATACTATACCAAAAAAAAATATCCAGGCCTCCGGGGTGGTAGCTTCCATGGCCAGTTACACCAGTTTCATTTCCTCAGGGGTAAAATGCTCATCCAATAGCAAACAGCAAGATTGAAATTTATATAGAAATGTCGTCATCTATAAATTATTCGATGATACCTATACTATATAATAGGTTATAATTTACAATATTTGGAACCAAAAATATTCGCAATCATTTTTCTCTGCATAGCTACCACGACTAATGCCGAGCCGTTATAATTGAACCCATGCGGTCTATTGAAAAACAAAAGGATCTACTATTCCCGCCGGAGATAGCTATTAGCTAGTGCTGTATGGCGTTATCTTATTTCACTATTATAGCCGAGCTAAATCTAAAGCTATATCTTGAATTTATCTTCAACTTACCTTCAAATGATGATGAACCGTTTGGAATTTTTATACATAGTAGATCAGCAATACTGTATCTTTACAATGACTCTACAATGACTCTACAGTGACTCTACATTATAGAATATTTGCTTCATTGTCTCTGGCGGGTATAAACCATGTTTTCTAGTATTAAGGTTAATAAAAGAACCTCGATCGATTATCAAATTAAATGTGGTGTTCAGGTTAAAAATAAAGTTTCAAGCACAAAACATCAACATTGATTCAAAATACCGTAGTAGTAACGGTTTTTTTACCAGTGTTTTGTTTCACTTTACAGTTTGTATTTATTTATTCAATTCCATTGAGACCTTACCATATCTATATCTCTTGTGATTTTGATAGGGCGCAGTATCGTACTGTTATAACTCATTGGAGTCAAATTGAAAAGCATCTTAAGTTATACTCGTAAAATCATCTATTTTTAACCTTTGAATCATAACTTGCAACTGTAGGGATGAATGTGTATCTTAGCTAGCGCTAGCTATACCCTAAAGTGAAGTCTAAGTTGCACTTTTTTTCGGAAGCAACTCAAAATATCTCCTTAAGAACATTCATGCATATCGAACATTTTCACCACGTAAAAGGCCTGTTCTGAATGAGAAAATCCAAAGGCACAGAAAGATATGTCACAAAGACAGATCTGAGTGACCTCAGGACGTTTGAGGTTGTTGTATTAAGTGACGAATGCTTAGGCGCTACAGAATCCGAATTCAGAAAAGTATATGCTCGACTAGAGCCAGGCCAGGCACTTGATCCTCAAAGAATTTATAATACTTCACCTTAAACTTGGATGTTTAGATTTGTAAGTCTCATGATATGGGCTGCAATTTCGAAAGGCGGTACTTCACTATAAGGCTTATACGTACATATATATAGTGTGTTTGGGTGGAGAATTTCATAGAGCTGCAGCCGTTTATTACACTACTAAACACTAAACTTAAAATCTCATTTTATACAGCATAATAGAATTTCTAAAATTTTCGCACTAAGAATAGAGTACTCAGTACTAGCTATAGTTAACGTTAAACACGTTATAAAATTGATATTTTTTTGTAGTGGTGCCTTTAAAAGGCGCGACTTTAGACTTGACTCAGAAGCTAGCGGTAGAAGATCATTCACCAATAGTTATATCGATAGTTATATTTTCGAAAGAAACCGAAAGGTTTTTGAATTAATTAGGTTTATCCAGTATTCTGAGACTCGGAAGTTTTTTACTTTCATCCACAATTATTCAGTGGATCGAGACTAGCATGAAGAATCAGCGATCTAATTGAATTACAGATATTTTGCCCAGTTTAGATCGCTAATCAACTCTAGACGCTTCTGCTAAATCATTGTTAACGCGGGCACCAAATCAAAAACTAGCAGTAAATCCACTTAATTTAGGCCACTATGCAGGCTAAATAATGGGCCATATTTTAAACTAAATTAGCTAGTGATTGTGTATGGTTTTGTAATTAATCCGCCACCAGAGTCTCCTCAGTAATTCTAATTTTTGTGCTTTATAGATATACCAACTAATTCTTTGAGCCTAGGAAAAAGCATCTATTAATTTATGGCCTCCATCTGGAAATTATTTTCATTGGTACCTCATGTTAATCACAAGATATAGAGGGGATATGATTATATAACAGTATAGCGGTATGGATATGAATAGTGCGATTTTTTTATTCTACCAAAGCTGATAGGCCCCCTGAGAGAATATAAAGAGAACGCCAAGTAGTGCGATGGCTCTATATGATCAAATGTGACCAATATGATAGCTGAAATGCCACCATCGATATCATAACAATCACAGGCACAAAACACAGGTTTTCAACTTGTTATACAATCTTAGTATCTTACATAATCTAATTTTATGTGTTTTGTGTGATGCTAGAGTTCACTTAAATTTTCAAAATCACTTCCATTATATATTAAAGACGACAGATGGTTGATGAATGGCAAATCTAAATCTTCTTGTTTCAAATTAATTTTCTCTGTCAAATTATTTTACCATATTTCTTAACTATGTAGGCTTCCAGATTTCGAACCGGTTAGTTAAGAATTAGGTCACATTTGCACACAATTACGCGCACTTCATCTAGATAAGTGAATGCATATGTATGCTGAAATATTTCTATATATCTTAATTAGTACAACTGCATGCATATTTTATGGTGTCCAAAATTTCACACAGAAAAATGTTCTTCATTTTAAGTTTTAACTGTCCCCTACCATACTTAAAAATAAAATCGTTAATTAATTCCAAATATTTTCGCTACTATATTTTGGAAATATAGCTAGCAATTGGTGAAAAAACTTACGATCTATGTTTATCCATCATAATTATATTTTCATCATTTCATAATTAAGCATATATAATGTATCTTGTATATTTAACTAAGTAAGAGAGTCATAAAAGTTTCATTTTTAATTACACACCAATATTAAACTTTGGTTACCGGGAGCCTATGCCAACATTCTCAAGATATTTCCGAGTCAAGAACATCGCATTCATATTATCATCAAAAATGATCGTACCATCTGGGTTTGTACCTTGATCAAAGTATTTCTTATCCCCTGTTAATAAATCAATCATTATAGTTATATTTCTAGGTTTAAAAACCTTAATATTCTTTGGTATTGTGGTTGGAATATCCCATGTGTTGATAATCATAGTTTCTTCGGTTATTATTGTATTTAGCGGATATTTCTCCGTAAACTGTTGAGTATGAAGTATATGCCATTCATCCCTATAAGCATCTTTTGATTTGAGTAATTTTTGTGTTAATTTAGAGATGGTCTTTGGGTTATCAGTACAAGGGTCAATCGATTTTTGAGTTGATTTATTTTGAGAAAATGAAGGGCCCTTTTTCGGAATGAATAACCCATAGTATTCTAAATTAAGCTGTGAAATGAATGCAGTTAGTGGTTTCCATTGCAAAGAGCCCGACGAATGTTCGCCTTCTCCCCTTCTTATCTTTCCAACCGTTGTAGTCAAAAATATTTTATCTTGTGTCACCGAAATATCCTCAATATAAAATCCTGCTTCCAATCCATCAAACATCCCCACATGTTCACCTGTTATTCTATCAAAAACATAAACATAGGAATGCTTTCCACCATTAAAGTTATGAAACAGAGTAAAAATATAATGGGAATGAATAATCATTTTATGGAACCACCCAAAAAATAAAAAGTATTTATCAAATTGAAATGAGAACATCTCAGTTTCCCATTCAACATTTCCAATATTTTCATCTGTGTCTTGAGCAAGCCTATAGTTACTATAGCATATAAGGGAAGCTCTATTATATGGGCAATATCTGAAAACATAGAGCTTGTCACCATATTCTTGACATATTGGAAAGAATTCGTGCCAATTGTTGCTACCAATTTCAATAGTGGGATTCAAGTTCCATTTCTTAGAAGGTTCATAAACCGACTGAATTTGTGTAATGCTTTTTTTGTCTTCATGTTCATCAATAGTGAAATTCCAACTCACATCATGTGTGCGCTTCCAGGCAACATTATTTTTATCCAAGTGCAATAGCTTGCGGTCTATAAAATTTTGTGGCCGAAGCGCTAATTCAGATAACTTTCCCTCACACTCTCTACTATCAAATGCAATACAATAGCCCCAGTTTTTTCCTTTAGAACCGTCCTCTTCCTCCTGCTTTCTTAGAAGATTCTTTTCGCCCATAAGCCTTTCACCTACTGTATCTAATAGATATATCATGGGTTTTACGCTGCTACACAAGGTAGTTTCTGACCACCAATTCATGTTTTCTGTTCTTCTGTCTTTGTAAGTGTAAATATTCATTAAGCCGATTATATTCCCAAAATTAGGGTGCAAATATCGATCGGATGAATCTAGATTTGAACTCTGCAGCTGAATCTCATTTTTCTCTATAGACCTGAGTGTATGTTTTATTTTATAGTATTGTGAGGCATACAATTTCCAGAATTCTATCTTATCTGGGTCGCAAAAAGGACATTCTTCTGTGATAAGGTTTTTGAAATACAATTCCAATTGATTTGAAAACAGAACATAATTCAAATATTGGGACGTTTGAAATAAACTATTGAAATCCTGTAGACTTAATTCCACTGCGATAGAATGAAGAAGTTCTGTTGGTAATGCTGGTAATGTTAACTGATTCATGTTGTTTAAATTTCTTTACTAATATAGAATGGTTTATATTTGGCAGATAGCTATATTTATATATTACCCCACTATATACTTGATATCAATCATAACCGAATGATTTATTTATATCGATCTACTTTAAAAGGGTTGCGGATCTTACTTATAATATGCTCGACCACATGCACTGGAAAAAGAGACTACATAACGGGCATATGCTTGAATTATTCAACCAATCGCAAGTTGAAACTTGCGAATTTTTCATTTGATAAAGATTTTAAATTTATAAAGTAATAAAAAATGCGGTTAAGGTGTTCGTACAACGTCTTTTAAGCTCTCCTTTTCCAATATCAGTTTTATTAGTATTTAGCCATATAATTATTAACATTCGTGATCTACAATATAATTATAATATTAAGAGTTCTTTATCATCTTTCTCAGATGACATATTGCTGACTTCAAACCCCGGATTCCCCACAATATGATATGGCCATTCTGTAGGTACCGACATCAGGAGCCTCCAGGCCATTATTAATTTTACTGCCTGCACATAATGTTAATTTTTTAAGACATGAGGATTTTAAACGGTTGCGGAATAGACCGGGAAGATACAGGAATTTCAAGGATATATTTCCCGTTTATTAGCTTATATAAATACCCCATAAGAAACTTGAAATGTTACAATGATTTTTCAACATTTTGAAAACATATTGGCACAAACTGAAGAAGGTTGAAAATTTGCCAAAAATCCAGAACCCTATAAACATTTGCTTGCTATTCGGAGTTTTACCCTTATAAGATTTTATGATCATCTTCCATAACTTAGACCTGATCATGTTATTATCGTTTGCATAGCCGTTTAAGGAACTTATTGTATCTGTTCTTTCAAGACACCCACTAAATCAGGAAATTGCTGCGAACAATAATGTTGGACGTTAACTAACTCATGCTCACGTTCAGTATAATTATAATATTCTCCAACGTTGAGCGCAGCTGATAAAATGAAAATATTCATCAAAAACAAATTAATTACAAGCTCCGATAATTTATGGAAAAACCCACAGGCTTCAATTGGTTATTCATATCTATAAGATTAGGACTGCGAACACTCATATTATGCGTATACGTAGCCTATATATCATGGGCCTTCATTAAATCAACCCTCTGCATTCGCTATTAGTATAATGTAGGCCTATATGTCTCTAATAGCGGATATTTTAAACGAAAAAATGAAAACCTCGTCATTCCCTTACCCTTTACATACACAAACATATTGATATGATGAAACCAGATACACTATTAAATTCGAATGAGCTTTTAATGGATTGCAATTGATATTATAATTTACGATGTCACTTGTATGTCCTAACTATAATTAGGCTTTAACTTAATTTATAATACATGAACATATTACTCCACAAAATATAAGAGGTTGATTGTTGATGAGTTAAAAATAACAGATAAATTCAAATTATAATTAAATGAAATGGTCAGTTACTTTAATATTCACTCCGGGAATATTAATGGTATCAGCCAAGATAACGAAATTAGTATTAACCCATTAAAATAATAAAGCTTATTTAATCGGTCATTTTAAATTTTTTTTCAATTGTTCATAAAACGCCAAAGATTTTGAAAAGTCTACATCTTCGGGTCTCGACATAATTGCTCTAAGCATTTGCCTTAAAATCAAAATATTACAAATAAACTTCTTAACACCATTTCCATTCATTTGTTTAATATTTTCAGCTCCTATTACCAAGAATTTATCAACATAATCAGGTAAACCTAATAAAACAGCAAACTTCTTTTCCGACCCGAGTATGCTTGATAGTTTTTCATTACACAATATTAAATCCCAATCCATTTCGCAAATGTGTACATCTCGTTCTTCAGACTCTGTGGGTAAGCTATATCTTCCTTCTGCTGTCACTCTACTAATATAGTAAGCGGCACGAATTACTAAATCGTAACGTAATGCCAATAGAGCACTGTGAGTTAAATTTTCAAATGCTGCAATAATTTCTTCGAATTCCTTCAACGAATCACCCGCAAGGGTTAGATATTCTAACGTACCCTGCGATATATTTGCCGATCTACTCAATTCTAATAAAGACCATTTTTTCCGTAATATGTCGAATTGGTCCACAGTACCTGAGCCCGGGGTTGTGGGATCATTCTTTTCTTCATGGATTCTCTTCATCGTTTTAAGCTTCTGGATGACCCAATCCCCACTAGATACTAAATAACATAATGATTCGAAACTTTTTGCATCTAAAATATCTCCTTTGGAAACTCCTGTCTCTGGATTAAGTAAATTGGCTGATTCCTTTTCCCTGTCTGTAAGTAACAATTCCATTTCGGCAGAAACTAAATGTCCAGCCTGTTCCTTTGCAGAACCAATTAAGTTTGAGGAAACCGTTGTTAAATCAGAAATATTTAATAACCGGATTAATTGATTTTGACTTGTTGTATTGCTATTATTAGGTCCGTCATTTACACCTAAGCACTCGGAATAATAATCACTATATTTTTGAATGAATTTTGAAATATGCTTGACAATTAGTGATGTATACATCTCACGATAGTTGCTACCAGTATTCAACACTTTGCAAACTCTTGATATCATCTCCATAAAGTTTTGTGTATTTTTGAATACATGTAATCCAGATCCAGGCAATTCAACAAAAGTAAAAGCATCCGATGTGTCAATACACGAATTAAACACATCCCATAAAGAATCTTCTAGCTGAGGTTGAAAAACATTTGTCATGAATTGATCAATGAAAACTTCAATATGATCTCTTTGTTTCTGTAAGCCGGCTGGGAATATAGACTTTGATTTTTCAACAAATTGTGATATACCTTGCCAAAGAACACGCATGTTAAAGGGATCTGGCGTTACTAGTACTTCATGTTTAGTCTCATTTTGTTCTCCGATAAATACTCCTTTTTTATTATTTCCCGAAGATACAGGTAAACCAGGAAATAAGTTTTTAAATAAATCTAATAATTGTTCATTTTCATTTTTGACTAACTCCTCTGACAGTTCAACCTTTTCTAAACTATACAATGGTTTCGGTTTATTATTGCGATGCCTTGATATTGTTGAATTTGATCTTCCTCTAGAGTCAATATGCCCAAGCTCACCGCCAGTTGTTGAAATCGAATCAGTAATATAACTATAAAGTAAAGATCTTACTTCACTCTCTATACTTTTCCAAACATAAATAAAATCCGAGTTAAACATTTCTCTCAACATGCTTTGCTTCTTTGAACCTGACTTTTGATAAATAGCAGTTACAACTTCAAGAATAACTCTAAATGCTTGAAAAGCACCTAGCAATTTTGATAAGGTTGTATAAAATAAATCTTGAAGTAAAATTGAAGTTTTGCTTCCAACGGTTGGACCAAATGTTGTTGCTGATGTTCTAGTTACTTCACTAACAGATGTGACTGCATTAGGATAACGTTGTTTGATTTCGATTATGCATCTATTGACCAATTTATTTAATTCCATCGGTAACCTTCTGTTTATTGATTCCAATGCAGCTGGTAATTTATTCAAACTGTTGATAGTTTCCAACAACATTTGAATATAAGCAAAAGAATCTGTTTCTGGGATAGGTAACATTTGCTCAGATGTTAGATTTTCTTTTTGAAACTTCTTTAAAAATCGTTCAAACTCATTTTCTGAAGTTGAACCACTAGATGTATCATTATTTACAAGATATCCTTGGAACTTTTCGTTATCGCCACCAGAACCACTAGAAGACCCTGTCTTTCTAACAGCACACCATCGATATTGGGTATATGGTGATTTGAAATATAGATGATTGTGTAATTCCTCAACTAATAAACCAAATAAATTTGATTCTTGAGTTTGTAATTGAAATTTGATTGAATTTAAAGCAGGTAAACTCCACAATTTGTTTTTCTCTGCAATTTCAAAAGCTTGGGATAATTGTTTTTGAGCTTTTTGAAAATTCTTTTCTTGAATTAAAGAATCTAATTCATCAGGTATCTTTTTAACTTTATCGACTGAATCTAAAATCTCTAGCATTTGTGAATATTTTAAAGAACTTTCTTTAAAACCAGTAAGAGCTTGTTTTTTAGAACGAAAATCTTCTTTTGATTTTATAAGGTTTTTTTTAATATCACGGATAACATCTTGGGAATTAGAAATAACTTGTACAGCTTGTGAATATGAACCAACACTATTATTGAACCCCTGATAATGTTCTAGATAATTGTTAACCTTAGAGAACCTTGTAAAATCACGTAACTATGGAATACACTTACCATGAACAGCAGCTTGCAATTGAGCTGAAACTTCTTGTTTTAGCTGTTTGAATTCGGGCATCCTTTTCGCATCTCCAACCGAAGACGTGTCCAATAAAGAAAGTGCTACTTCTAATGGATTTACCGAATCTTTAGCTAGTCCCGGCCAACTTCTTTCGAGACGTGAAAGTGATTCTATCAAGGAATAGCTTTGGTTAGAATATGAATAATGAAGGTATTTAAACCATTTAATCAAATCAAATCAAATAATTCATACTATTTAAGTTGTCGAGAGATGCTATCATCTGGTGTTGCTCATTCTCCGACACCCTGTTAACAGAGAGCCTTCTCTGGTTTGCGAAAGACGGAACTGAAAGCGACATCTCTGAGCTGTCAAAATTCTTTCCGATTAAAATGACAAGATAATTAGTTAATAATTATAAGTAGTAACTATCTGGTGAAGTCAGAATTGGAATTTCGATAGAGACATTACCCGGTCATAGTGTGTGACCACTCGAGCTCTCAATTGCAAGTGAGATGAAAGGTTAATTAAGCTTCTCAAGAACTTGTTTCTATAGTTATTTCCAGTAATGATTCGCCTAACTATTCAGAGATATTTCTCCTAACTAATTGGTGTCTATGATCTACGAATTACCAAATTATTCCACCATGTAAGATCAATTGATTTTGGCGACAGCAATTTTGAATCTCAGGTGTCAAACGCAAATACTGAAATGATCAATTAACTGTACCCGCAAATTACTGTAAATACTACCTAGTTAGTGGCAAATAACATCTCCGGATATGACTAAATAATCCCCCTAGTAGTTATTGTAATTGACAAGGTCCCATACTGCTTATAAGTATTTGATTACGACAACTTTAAGACTGGATATCGATGATGTTCAACAGAGTTTGTTTACCAACTTTTCCCCTACCTTTTCGCTCCTTAACTAAAAGAAGTGAACATTATTCAATTAAATAGTAAACGTATAACGGATCGTGATTATACTCACCAAAATTGTCCCCCGATTGATTAGTCTTGTAAGTAATTATCAAAAAAAAACTACAGATAGTGATTTCAATTTTAAATTAGATCTAAACTCTAGTCATTATTACAATTATTAATATATACTATAGCTACATACAAAAATGCCTATAAGGAAGACAAGTCCAAAAAACTGTGGAAAGGCCAATAACTCAAACATAGTTATAAAGCCTTTCTCAGTCGGCCTACACCCCCATTTTTGCATAATAAAGTAGGTCATTATATAGCTGAGTCTCTGTGATGTTAGTCGAAATTTGAAACGCTTCTTTAGCTGCTGGTCTAGATTCTCCACCATTCATACGATAATGAGAGCTGAGGTGGTATCCCTAACAATCTAGCTAATCGCTGTATTCTGCTCGAGATGATTTCTTGCTATGATTTTTATCACTTTATTGCCTCTTAATGAAAACGCTCTGAGGAATCTTGCCGAAAATAAAAAGGTCTCAAGACTCCCAACCACTCTAGCAATATGGCCACCCTTATACTGGTCTTAGATGTAGGCTACTATTGGTCAATAATAAAATTAAAGCTTTATCGGTGTACATTGTGTACTATCAATTTATCACGTATAAAAAATTCCCCATAGTTAATTATTGCAATATAAAAGAGATTCATTCAGTAAAACAAATCTCATATTATCGAATGCATGAAAAGCTTAAATGTTTTATATTCCAGTTGCATACGCTTGGGGTTGTGAAACTTACAAGCAACTAACCTATACCTAATTGTTATCAGTTGATTCAATCCCGTTGCAATTGTTATATCTATTGCTGGTGCTATATATGTAACGTTAGCCGATACTATTAATGAACTTGGGTGTCTTGTACATGTAGATGAAAAAATATACTTTTTATAGCTACATGAGAATATGAATGGATGATAATAAATATAAATATAATAAATATAATACTTTTATCGATATTACGATTTACGAGCTCATCTGAACCATTCGTTTCTTATCTAGCATTGCAATATTGGAAGTTTGATACATATTACATAGATAATCACTAGCTATACCTATATCTATAAGTTAATTATATGAAGAAAATGAACATTAATTCATGTACCACGTATGTATATTTCATCATATATTGATCGATATATATCGGTATATATTACTGATATAATGATACTAATTAGCTTAAATAGCTATAGTCTATAAATTTCAAAAGAAGGTGCATGACAAATTGTGATCATGATCAGAAATATTAATGAATATAATATATGAAGATTATGTATATTCTCTACTCATACTATACTACTGACTATTACTGAGTCTTATAGTTATAGCTTATACTCCTGGGTAGTGTGATGATGATGTAATTTCAGTTGTATAACTTGTATCAGCTAAAAATTAACATTCCCGCCTTTCTGTGAATGTTTACCTATAATAAGATATATTATATGATCTTGTATTATTTGTATTATGCAAAAAAGTTTCGAAATACTATACCGGTATAGCTATCAAATATTATTGTATTAATTGATAAGATTAACGCTATAGGTGCAGCTGTATAGATTGTTTTAAGTAAGAAGGTGCGTATAATTGTCTCATGGACCTAATTAAATTATAGGACTATATTATATTTATGGGCCATTGGGTGGAAGAACAATTTCAAAGCTTATCAATTATGACATGCGACTTAAGTTTAACATTGGAATGAAGACAAAACAGACTAGCCACAATTATACAATACAATTAGAATGCCTGTATACATATATTATATAATTAATCTATATGAGATGAGCCATGGCTAGCATGTAATTGGTAACCATAATCTTTAACTAAAAATCGTACCTTATATTAATTATAAGCTGCATGTATACGTGCAAAAGATTTAAAACAAATTTGCCGTTTAGTAGGTCGTATATATGATTAAAAGGAAAAACATTTTATTGTATATTGTTGATTTGAAAAATATAAGTTACATGTTCCTCTTGTTCTGTATTAACTTATAATAATGTACACCCCAACTTCAATCCGAAACAAAATGTATAAGATTTGTTGAAATTATATAAAATGAATTGAAATCCGCATCTAGCTTTGGATACACTTTCAATTCTTTAGAGTTCTATACAAATAGCTAATCATTATTAGAATCGAACAATTTCAATTCTCTATCAATGAAACTGACCCAATCCACTCTTTTAACTTCGTACGGGTTGCTCATCTCACCACTCTTGACCGCGGGAGAGCTATTCCCTAATACAACTTCAGCAATTGCTTCTGCTACTTGCAATTCTCTTTATTATCAGTGTGGTGGTATTAACTTTTCTGGTGCTTCTTGCTGTCAAGGAACAGCAACTTGTCATAGCGAAAATCCCTACTACTATCAATGTGTTGAACCTACACAAGCACCATCTAGTGCTTCTTCAAGCTCTAATGATACATTAGCTATTTCAGTCGCTATAAAAGAGATATCAACCAGCTCCTTGGCTCTTTCTAGTTTTCAGACTACTACGAGTGCATCGGCTGCTGCTTTATATGGACAATGTGGTGGTTCTAATTGGAATGGTCCTACTGTCTGCAAGACTGGATCTTGCGTATCACAAAATGATTATTTCTATCAATGTATTGAAACTACTGTCTCCAGTATTGATACCACTGGTTCTTCAAATTCTGCTGAAACGACTTTTTCATTAGGGTTTTCTTCTTCTTTTGAGGAAGCGTACACTATAGCATCCAATGATACTAGTTCATCATCTCAAGGGTATGATTCAATTACAAGTTATGACACCCCAACTGTTGCATCAGCTACATCCCTTGTGATATCTTCTGCTCAAGATACAACATCAACAGCTGTATCGTCCTTTTCTACCACTATTGTTCCATCCTCTTCTGCTGTCGAATCTTCTGTGGATGTTGAAGTTTCCGAGGCTTCGTCTGTTGTCTCTTCTACCGTTGCTTTGTCATCTGCATCTGCATCTTCATCCGCATCTTCATCTGCTGCTTCATCCGCATCTTCATCTGCTGCTTCATCTTCGAGCTCCTCTTCTTCTTTCACAGAAATTTCTGGCGGTTCATCGGGAACCGGTAAAACGACCAGATACTGGGATTGTTGTAAGCCATCTTGTTCATGGTCTGGTAAAGCTGATGTAGATTCTCCCGTTGCCGCTTGTGCAGCTGATGGTACTACAACTCTTGGTGTAGATGTCCAAAGTGGATGCACTGGTGGTACTGCGTATACGTGTACCGATCAACAACCATTTAAGGTTTCTGATGATCTTGCTTATGGATTTGCAGCAGTATCTTTGAGTGGTGGTAGTGATGATTCTATGTGTTGCTCTTGTTATTTACTTACTTTTACATCAACGGAACTTTCAGGAAAGCAAATGGTTGTTCAAGCTACTAACACAGGTAGTGACTTGAGCTCTAATCAATTTGATCTTGCAATTCCTGGAGGAGGTCAAGGTATTTACTCAGGATGTAACTCTCAATGGAGCAGTTATAGTAGTAGTATTTGGGGTGAGCAATATGGAGGTGTCAGTTCGGCTGATTCATGTAGTGCTTTGCCAAGTGCTCTTCAATCAGGATGTAATTGGAGATTTGATTGGTTTGATGGGGCTGATAATCCAAGTGTTGATTTTGTTCAAATTGAATGTCCAGCTGCACTAACTGATATTACTGGTTGCATTAGAAATGATCAGTAGTTTATTTTAATTCTGCAATAGATATAATTATATCTGTGTTTCAACTTTTGTTGAAAGTTATTTTGAGTTTTCTTCTATGTTTAAGAAAGGTTATAGATTAAATTTATTTATAATTAGCTATGTTTGTAAAAAAGATTCAACGGTATATTAATATTGTAAGCTAAGCATCCAAAGAATGGTATCTTTACGCGAATCCAATTTCATGATCCTATAGAGAGTGTACTTGGCCATGTGGGTACAAGGGAAATAAAAATCAAGACACAATCAATTTCTAAAAACCTAAAAAAAATTAAGCGTTTCAATTAGCGAGGATGAATTAGAAATCTAGGTATGACTAATTATTAAGCTTCGCAATTACGATTGGTATAACTCACCATAAATCTATTCACAAGTAGAAAAAAAAAAAGAGTACAGTAGCATGTTTTCACACTACTGAATGAATAGTGATAAGGAGATGGATTTATAGGTACAGTTTTAGATTACGGGCTGTGACTTTTTATGTTAATTGACGATCGTTATATCCGACAACTAGTTATTCGGACTATTAGTAGAAATTATCTTCAAAACTAATATCCATTCTAAGAAGAGCGACTAATTCAGGACAAGGTCAAAAATTTAACTGAAAAAACTCTAATCATAAATAAATAAATAAACTGAAATATTTCGTGCAGGGCCTGATTTTATATACATGTAGATACTTTAAAAGTAAATTATTGGAGGATAACTAACAACTAGTAAAGTACTGCCAGTTGCAAAATCCATAATAGAAAGCTCTTCTTTTTTGATGAAGTATTATTTTGACCATCTTCATAGATTTAATAAAACACACACGACTAATTTAAATAAGCCAGACATGATGTTTAACTCTCAGCGCGATATCTTAACTTCAAAGAATCTTGAAATATTGTACCCCAAAAATGCGAATGAAGCAGCTAATTCGAAACCAATATCTCCTCCAATTTGATTACCGATTTTTCTGCCAATTAAACCAGTATACCATGTCTGCGACATCCCCATAACAGCCCCAACGACGCCACAACAGAACCCTATAACACCAGAAATACCAATATGGATCTTCTTAGGATCCTGATAATCATCAAAATTATAACCTTTAAAACTACGTCTCCAAATAAAATGTTCTGATAGGGATGTGGATGTGTAAATAGCTAACCAATAACCAATAACATTCATAAGGTTTTCCAGAACAGAATTAAAATGCCAATAGCCTACAATTGATAATACAGCTGAAATTGCACAACCAAAAAGTGACCAGATAGCTCTTGGGATTTTGCTGAAGGGGCTCCAGAAAGCTTGTGCGGCTAATCCAAGTGAATAAAGATTTGGGATATTATTTGAAACAGTTGATAGTGAAAGAAGAACCATACAGAATTGACCAAATCCACCAAGTGAATTTTCAACAAGAATAGCATAAACGAGCCCTCCAACTGATTTTTTATTGTATAGTTCTTCCCAACTAGCATCTCTCCTGATACCAGTTGCGCATGCAGCGCCCAAAATCGTGATAGTAATGCAAGGGGTGCCCAATCCTAGAATTATAGAAAGGAAAATTTTGTATGAGCTTGTGTCCTTTTTCATGTATACAGTGTAATCTGAAGCATACGATGTCCAACCAGTTGAAAATCCATAAACTGCTCCTCCATATGATAGAACATTGGCAGCTGTATTAGCTCCAGAAGTCCATTCACCAGCGTCAAAATTATGTGATTTTCCCATTCTAACAGCAATTATCAAAAATACAATAAAATTTGGTAGCCATGACCACTGTTCATAATAGTGAATAATTTTATATCCGAAGATTGCAACGAAAAGAGTCAAGATAGAAATAACCAAACATCCGAGCCACGGAGGACAACCATTTCCAATAATATTTAATAATTGTGCTGCAACGATGGTATTAACAGTTGTCCATCCAATACAAGCGATACAGTTTAAAAGTGAAAATATTTTCATACCATACCAACCCATGAAAAATCTTGTTAGAATCATTTGTCTTAAACCAGATTTTGCACCAAATATTGAGAAAAAGGCAACTGAAGAAATTCCCAATAGAGTAAAAAAGATTGTTGTTAATACTGCTACATAAAAATTTAGATCCCAAATTCCCACTGATAAGGAACCAATTGAAAAAGTTGCGATTACCATATTTGCTGATAGCCACATTGTTGCTATGTTCCAAAATGAAGTATCGACTTTCTCTTCTTCTGGAATACGTTCGATACCACGGATCTCAGCTTTCATTATAATGGCAATTTTTTGAAAAAATCCTAAGATTCCATTTTTTGTCTGCTTTTTAAAGAATCCATCTTGTTTATTTGATTCAGTAGCAACTAGCACTATTTCATATTGTTCAATTTTGTCTCCATTTTCCAAATCAGATATAGACATTTTCCCAATTTTTGCAAATTGTTAAGAGACCAAATACTGAATTACTTATTTTAGTCTTCGAAGGTCGTTTGGATATGGAGAAAGCAAAAAAGAATAAAGAATTCATATAAAATTTGCCTACTATAATTATCAAAATTAGGTTAACATTATTTTTTCAAACATGGATATTTTATCCAGGATCGTTTCTTATTGATGTATGTTAGTTGTCCGCTATCTAAAAATTTCTTCATAGATATTTCAATATAAAGCACCGAGGAGAAACCTTTGTACCAAAATTCTTATTACATCAAAATATAAGAAAAAAGAAGCAAAAAAATGATTAATTTTAAGTTTTGTCTTAATTATTCATTCGATCTTAAACGATTGTAAGCGCTTGTGAAGAAATTTCCATAAAAATTGTTCGAAAGTTTAAATTAGTGTGAATATTATACTATTACTGAGTAACCTCATAATTCCTGATCCAATTCATAGATGTTTGATTTGAAGCACATCGATATAAGTATGGGATGCCCTTCCTTTTAAATGTAGATCTGATGACCATACCTAATTGTTATTGTCAGAATACCCAATTGCAGCTTGAGTGGGGCCATCAAAGAGGATAAACATTATCATGTTGAAATGATCTCAATTGTATCACATACACTTGATTCCAATTTCATTACCCGGACTTCAACAACAATAGTCATATTCCACTAACTTTAGGCCATACTATTTATTAATTATCGGCCTGCTTTGGTACCCGAAGTTTTTCCTTATCCCTGCACCTTCACGGGTCATACCGGTAAATTTATAGCCAAAAAATAGTTACGGGAAGGGCCGATATTTAGCTATAAGCGTGGCCGAACCTAAGTGGAATCTGTATGTTTGGATGTTTAACACCAATTACCAACCGAATCACAGCAAAATCTTTCTCCATTTATTTTGTGTCTATCTATTTACAATGCATCCACAATTAGCTGATTACAAATACAGACGTATGTAGCTTCAGTTCAACTTTACAAAAGCCGAGATCTAGCATAAAGCTAACCTCTTTAAAAATATAGGTTGTGAAGATCTAATCAAAGCTCTTGAAGAATGTCATCAACTTAGTTTTGTTAATAAAGCAATGGGGAGATGTAATAACATTAAAGCAGATTTAGATAAATGTCTTGCTTCATCGAGACTTGATAAAGCAAAATATAATTTAGATAAAGCAAAAGAAAGAAGAGCAAGAGTTGAAGAGAAATGGAAAAGAGCTGAGGAAGAAGAATATGGGAAAAATAATAAATTAAAGATGTTGGAACAGTTGGAAAAGGAAGGAAAGATATAATTATAATAATGATAATACTGAAATCCTTAGTCGGAACTTATTATACTATTATTCATGATAATTATATATAAACTTTAATAGGTGCCGCCAAACTTTTCACTATAAAAGGGAAACAGAAGAACTTATTTTATGTCATTGGATCAATGAGCAATTCTATTGGTTGTTTATTTTCACTAATTTATGAATTTTGATTGCATAGCTTTTTGTCTTCTTTAATATTAATGTAAATAGAAAATGATAATACACTCATATCATGTATAATATTAACAATTTTTCATATGTTCATTCTCTTATGTTCGTTATATTTTTACTTTTATTACTTCTAAACATCTAATCCTGTCTAGTTTTTAACAATCTCTTTGTTACCTTATCTTGTGTGATAGTATAAACAACACAACCCCAACCACTTAGTGCATCTCTATCCTGAGCATTCAATAATGCTTGAGAAACCGTTTCAAATAAATCATCAGCTTCTAGATTTGGTTCATAAAGAGATTCACACATTCCAAATAATTGATCTGATGCTGTACCTGAAACAATAAAATCTTTTGCAAAATCAATACAACCAATTGAATCAAATCCACAGATAAATGGCAAATTTGATTTACTATCTATTCCAGCAACAATTGGACCAACAAAATATGGACCAAAACGTTTCTCATATAATGTCGTAGAAACTAAATTTGCAAAGGTCTCTGGTTCAATGTTACGTTCTTCTCGTAGTTTGTATAAATTGGTTTTCTTACGAAATACCTCCGACCTAAAATTAAAATGAATTTCAAAGTTAATTACCTTTATAAGCAATAATCTTCTTAACAAAAATAAACATTTTCCATATTTAACTTACAATGTAGTAACATCTGTTGCTAAACCTGTTAACCCTAAAAACACATGCCCAAACTGAAATACCTTATTAAAATCACCAGTAATACCCAACGATTGATTCCCTAATCGTAAGTCACAAGCAATTACAACGCAATCTTTACCTGTCATTGCAACAGCCGAGCCGCCTATCAATTCATATACCAATTAGTGATGTATTCCTTTTATTGTTTTCAAGATTTGGTATGGGTGGCAATATCAATACATGTTGTATCGACAAGGAAGAAACCAAATCAACTCAATTGTTTGAAAATATTTTCATAAAATGTTTAAAGGTATTTTCACATACCGTTTATTTCACTTGGGTTGGACATTGTGTGATTTTTTACAAAGAAATTAAAAGACTTATTGAAAGTAAAGTGATGAAGATGCCAAAGATGGTGGTATCTTAAGTACCAAATATACTTAACCATGATTATATTTACGCAGTAATTATTACTCGACATCTTGGCTCCTTCAACCTTCCAGTATCATAAATATTATATTAGTTATGATGAACAGCTCCTACAGTTTGATATTAAGGAATTTAATGAAAGAAAAATGGTCAGACATAAAAGTGGAATGTTTAACAAAGTAGTGATATATAATCAAACTCTTTTGTATTATTATATCTACTCAAGTTTAGCATAATTATGAGATCTTATAATTATATTAGATCATATAAACTCATGAACAACCCCTCTTCATACATTATAGTTAGACTTAGAAGCTTGTAGCCTATTGTTCTCCAAAATTATCATATTCCTACAGAAGGCCTTGGGTTCTTACTCCTGACTTATTTTTTATTTTGATTTATGTAATTGTTTAATTATAAAATCCAAGTTATATATTAAGAATATTTACTTCATTTAGTTTCAAATACGGACAAAAGAAAACGTTATATGTAAGATAGTATTTCATCCATACAATAAATGATATCGATCTAAGTCAATTACAATACACTAATATAATGGCACAAGTTATAGCTGAATAGTATTATAAAAGCACAAGCTTACAGTTGCCCAACTCCTAATAGTTATCTAGATTTTGTATTAATAATACAAAAGTTAACGGATAGGAATCTTCATTATCTACACAAACTATTGGCATTGTCATGGGGAATGGTTATGAATTAACAATTTTGTGATTGATTTATAAGCTTGATGAAGAGAAATATGCACGGAGCTGCAGACACTTTCCCCCCACTTCTCCTTCGTTATCTATTTCTCCTTCAAATGATCGTAGACGTATCTGAAATTATTAAATTACTTCAGCATCAAAGTATCGCGGATGCTAATATTCAATCTTCTACAGCTGAGTTTGTGAAGTTCTTTACAGATATTGATACTTCATGTGGAGAGTATGAAAAAATAATCAGATTCATCTTTTCTCATCCCCCTGAACAATTATGTCATCCCATAGTTGTAAGATTCATCACTCTTTTGATCATGTATAATCCAACAAATATTAAAGAATACTTGTATAATTACATGATTAGTAACTATCCGAAGGTCATAAACTGTTTCATAGAAACCGACATGAGTATGTTTGAATTTTATGAAAATCTGATAAAAAATTCGGTTGACCAAACACATGAGAATCGTTTTGAAGATATTGCCATCTTTTCGGCGATTGCATTAAAGCAGCTAAGAGATGAGACAATAACAGAACATCCAGCTATTAGATTTCGAAAAGAAGATCAATATCTCAAACTTATTTCTGCCGTTGCTTGTCGTGGTAGATTCTTAACTGTCACAACGAAGAAGATGTTGTTTTCGATCTTGATACCAATGTTGGGATCTCAATTACAAACTGGTACCAAGTCCATATTGTTTAAATTTTTTGATCATCTATTAAGTATAGATTGTGAAGAAACAACTCAATTAATCGATATGGAATTTGAAACTTTACTTAATTCAAATTCAATTGATAGTTTGATCATAGTTTATGTTTCCTTAAATAAATTGGTTCAAAGCTCATCATTAGAGAGTACACTTAATGAATATGTGGATGAAAAAATGAAGGCTTGCTTAAGATCTTTATCAACTTGTAGTTGCTGTGAAACATTTGGAAATATCATTTTTAGACAATACATTGAGGTATTTGTATTTGGACAAAAAAGCAAAAAAGATTCCATAAGAAGTTTATCAAGTTTAATTTGGAATAAATTAAAAGTTCCAGCAGTAACTCCGCGCACAAGTGAAAAATATTGCGAACATTTTTCAATTTTAACACAAAAAACATAAAAAATCAATGAGGTGTAATAGAATACAATTGCAATTGAACTTTGAAAAAGCAAAAATGCGATCGCTATACACAGAGTTAGGCTAAAGTCTATCAGCATAGCTAACTATATGCTATAATTTATCATTGACGATAATACACAATATATTAATGGTAATAATTTGAAATCAGAAACTGGCTACATCAATGGGAATTGACTACAACCATTCATGGTTTGGTAGATATATACCTTCAAACTAATTCCAGAAAAGTCCGAGTTGCAATGGATGGTATTGGTTGACTTTATTTTGGGAACTAAAAATTAATCTCACAATAACTAGAGCAACAAACCTTTAGCGATCGTTAGTAGCTATAGCTAAGTCAAGACTGAAGTTAAGGTCAAAGTTCTTGTCATATATTTTTTTCATGTATAAGACGTCGACGTTTTTATGACATAGATTTATGATACGCTTTTGTGTTTTTGTTCTATTGATACTGAGAACTAGCACTAGCTAATGCCTGTTGCCATCATCGTTGTTTTTAGGAACTATTTCATTAATAATATATATGTGGTTAGTTCGCAATAGTATCAATTAGACTTTGTTCAAGTATACTTACAAAATAATCTTTATATTATAACAGCAGTATATAAAAACTTTATATTTTTACTTCATTAAATTAGAAGACAATAGCACTTATCACATAATTAGAATCATCATAACCAGTAGACGATACGAGCAATCGACAAGAAGGATCTAATGCTTTAGAGTCAAGAAATATATTGTTAATAATTCGTTATCTGAAAACTTCTTACCATTACTCGAGTCTCTCGAGGTTGGAGTTATGGATGTCATCACCTTTGGAAATCATTTTTAAGTCCATCAGATCGTAAAAGATACTTACTCTTGCTAGCAACAGTGATTGAAAGAGAAAGGCTTAGGATCGATTCAAGTATACGTGCACCTAGTCACACGATTCCTCCTCAAAATATCTCATTGAGAATGATTTAGGTTATATATTATTTTTTGAATATGGTGGAATCGTCAATAAGAGTATGCAAGAATTTATAGAAACCCGAGAAATTCAGTCTTTTTCTACCACTAAAGTGTTTGATAACTATTAAGATCATAAGCTTCAGGGTAAGGTTTCCTCAACCTCATTATCTTTAATATCAAGCCAAGAAAACTATAGAGGATTAAAAATTTGCCCTATCAAATACTCAAATAATAACTTTGTACCATTCCAATAAGAATTTTGAACGAGTCGGTTTTAAATTTGTGAGGATACTTAATGAAGGATACATTCAGTATACATGTATATGCCCGCAACACCTTATAGATTAACTTCAAGACAAAAAACTTTGAATTTGAATGATATTTTAAGAAGGAGATTGGCGGTTATCAAAGAGTGTACACATCGACCTATGAATAGGATTAGAAGGTTGGAGCTCTACGGAATGAGCAGGCTATCTAAGAAATCGGAATATGCATTGTTGTATAGGAATAAATATGATATTTTATATCTGCCAACAACAAAAATTACCACATCCCTATGAGACTTAATATCCGCTATATATAATTAGACTATGAAGATGAAAGATGTTAGAATTGAAAAACGCGATGATTACGATGAAGAAACACCAAATATATTCCTAGGTAATGACCGTCATTTTTCCTGAAGTTACCCTAGGAATCACTGATGATTTAACCCTTTACTATGGCTATAAAAGAATTGTCATGAAACTAAAATAAAGGCATCAACTCCAGTGGAGATTCTGAGATTAGCTGTATCTCGATCTCTTCCCCTTGATTATAATTATAAACCAACTTACAGTTGTGTTGATGATAATGGATTGAAAAACTTTTGTATGCATCTTAACACGGATCCATACAAAGTCTTCCAAAAAGCGAGTCAACAATTAACTTCAGTCTTGTCTACCACGTATGATAAGAATGATGAATATATTCCAATTAAGGCACTGGTTCTCAAAATATATAATGGAAAGCTTTTCAAATTATCCAATAATGGTACTTTTGACAAAACAATGAGTATTTGGGATTTATACTCATCTGTACCCAAGTTGGTTTGTTTTTATTCAATATCTCTACAGTCTAAGGATATGAGGTACTCCTCTACACTCCTTCAATATTAAAGAGGATATAATTGTATTTGCGACAGATCTAGATAATCCGCTTAACTTTAATGAATATATGATCTATAAAATAACTACTGGTGAATTGTTAGGAAAGTTCAAATTGGAACAAGTAATATATTCAAATAATCTTGAATCTTCTACTTTTGTGAAAGATGTACATGTTTATAGAGATATGTTTTATGAAGTTTCGCTAGGAATTCCAAAAGGGGTGCAAGATTTAATTTCACTTGACTCCCTCACATTTCACAATGAAGAGGTGAGAATCTGAGAGTCACAGAATCTTTGAAAGTCATTGACTTTGGACATGATGTTTTGAAAAAGATCTTAAGAAAATTGAAAATTATAGTTTAAAGTTGGATCTGAAATTTTATCACTTTTTGAGCTCACTGAAACAAAGAGTATATGTCATTATTATACAAAAGTCTCTAAAATTTGAATGAAACTGTAGTGTATTAATTAATTCAGTATAATACAGTGTGTAAAAGTAAAAATATTTTTGTCTGCAAAGCAAAAACAATTTATTTATAATCAATATCGCGAAATAAAATTAATAACAAAATGGCAATAAAAAGAATGAGAAACAACCTTCTAAAAAAAGAATAGTTAATACCATCCAGAGTAGTGATAAACAAATAAGGTGTCTGAGACTTCAATTTTTTGTTATATCAACCTGTGTTATATGGGAACAAAAAAGCCCATTATATAAGCGACCGAATTCTACACTCACGACATACTTGAAGCGATCTACGGAGATAAATATCGGAGCTTTCCAACTTGTGACTCGCAAAAACTGGCGAGGTAGGAAGGACGAAAAAATATGAAAAAAATAAACGATAAGCGAACGATAAACGATAAACGGCATAGGTAAATCTGGGGTCATATAAAATTATATATGTATTCAATATACCGTATTGTTAATGTATAAAAATTAAATATTGATGCATGAAAAGCCAAGGTTAATTATAATAGATCAAAATATTTACATGAAAAAAATACAAAGCGCGTATGACATTATTAAATTAAAACTTTCCTCTAATCAGATTCCTAAACATATTAACACCACTAATATAAACCGTTTTACCTAAACTATAAAAGTCCATAGTACTACTAAAACTATCCAGAAATCCAAAAGGTAACATTGCAGGAATCCAGCCTTGGGCTAACTCAAGAGCCCAAGACTCACCAGGCATAGCGTAATGCTTGGCATAACCAGCCTTTAAATGATGTTGCTCACCTGGATAATAAACTTCAGGATGTAATTTTCCAGGTAATTGAGCAATTTGTTTGCCTTGTAATATGGTGAAATAATCATCAGCGAAATGAACACCAGTATGACCTTCAGTTCCAACAGCGGTACCAAAGATAATCAAATATTCAGAAACAGAACAATGTAAAACAATCATAGATCCCATTGCACCACCAGCATTATTAAACACCCAATCTTCCTCATTGTAATCATTTATAAATGTACCATATTTGGATTTCAGACTAGATGTGATTTCTTGAAATATTCCTAAAGTGTCATTTTTATTATTCTCAATCGCGGTTTTTGAAATTTCCTGTAGTTCCAAAGGATCAAAGATATAATGACGAGGTAAGAATTCTTTAAAAAGAACAACAGAAAGAGCGAACAAAAATGAGAAAAGACCAACCCAGCCCTTCAAGGGAGTACCTGTGAAAATAGCCAACATCGTAAAGTATTTGAAAATTTGAAGACGAAAGAAGACGAAACCCGATGCTTTTATAAAGACGGTATTAAACGAGTAAACGACTGTGTGCTGTGATTGGCTGCATTTGGATATGATCTGATAATATATCGGACTTCTTCGTCACGTGCCACTGTTGGTGAGTTGCGGCCAGTTTACCCGGACGGAATTCCGTTGTGAATAGAAAAAACATTACATGGGTTAAGTTGTCGTCATTACATCCCCTTTGCAACACTTCTCAACTTATTTCCCCTCATGTTATTCATTGCAAAACCTGATGGATCCTCTTCTGCCAATTGGGTGTCTCTCGAGGATCCATCTGAACAGACACATGACCCCAATTCCGTGCCGAGATACTTTGCTGACCATTCTTCCGCATATATCTGGGACACGTTAATTTATTGTGGTGATGATGATGACGAGGATAACACAACTACAGATGATTACACTCACAAGAACGAGGAATCGGAGTGCTCGATTGATGCTGAGGTTCCACGCGTCAGGTTTGAAGAGTTCAATAAATCGAATGATGAACACGACCAGGATAATGATCAAGAGAAGCAACAACATCAAGAAGAAAATCAGGAATCCGAAGAAGAAATGGTATCTGAAGGAGATATGATATCTGAAAATTATGACGATGATGATTCAATTAATAACAGCAATGCTGATGATGACGATGATGATGATGGTGATGATGGTGATGGTGAGAAAAATAATGATAAAGATAAGGTGAAGGATGACGAAGATGACGATGATGATGAAGATGATGAAGATGATGAAGATGATGAAGAGGAGAATAAAAAAAAATATAAAAAAAATAAGGAAGTAAATAAAGAAGAAGAAAAGTTGGAAGACTTAGAAGATCCAGAACTTATAGAAGTCTACGAAGATGAAGATGAAGATGAGTATCTTCCATCCCCTAAACATTCTCGTCGCTCAACTCCAGCAAAACGAAAATCATCAAGTCCTCTATTACCAAAAACGTCAAAGATCCCCAAAATAAAAATAACATCTCATAATATCAAAGCTGGTCAAAATAAGCGTACGAGAAAAAATTCAACAGGTACAAATAAGAAGAAAAAATCCGCTTCAGTTTCAAATCCTTCGCTATACCGTGTATCTGCCCCTTGGACATCTCAAGAAGATTTATTACTTGTTGAATTAAAAGAAAATAAGCAACTTACTTATAGAGCAATGACTGCCTATTTGCCAAATCATACACCACAAGCAATTCAAATGAGATACTTACGACATTTACGCGATCGTAATAAAGATTGGACAACCGAAGAAGAAGATAAATTGTATAATATTATTACAGCCGATTGGCGTGAAAGATGGAATAGGATTACAAAATGTATGAAATTTAGAACCAAGGATCAAGTTAAAGATAAAGTTAATGATCTAGAAGTTGAACTTGATGATGATGGGAACATAAAGAATGAAGCTGATGTTGAAAATCTAAATTTAAAGCCAAAACCCAAACCTAAAGGGAAAGGAAGGGCAAAAGAGAAGGTTATAGATCTAGAAAACATAAAACTATTATCTTATTATAATAGAGATTTTGATTAATAATCTTTTCTTACTATTCCTATCAACTCATATTTGGTTCATTTGCTTTTCATTATTATTATTATTACAATATACCATTTACTAACATATATTTACTTTTGTACATGAAAAATTTTGCATATATCGATATGATGGATTCTATCTATAAAATGCAACCGACTCAATCGATAGGTACTTGCAATCGTTTGCCATATTAATATCAATGTATTTCTTCACTTTAAAACTTTATTTTGTATCATGATCAATATCAATTAATATTTCAATCACGATTATTTTGTTTTTTTTAATTATATTAGCTTATTTGAGTTTTTTCAAGAATTGGGATGGATATCTTAATATTTAATTTAATCCATGGTCAACAGATTCTGAGTCCATATATTATTCGGGGTCAAAAAATAGCTTATAATTAGTATTATGTTTATATAATCAAAGACATGAAATATAATTGAGGACGTCTAGTCAATAGCTCGGTAACATAATCTTATTTATCACCATCTATGATTGAATACAGTCAGTGTATTAGCTATAAATGTCCGCAACATAATTAGTCAATTATTAGCAGCACGAATAGTAACATGGTGAAAGAGCAGTAGACATTTTCTCTCAAGGCACTAGCTGGCCAGAACGTCTCACAGAAGGCATGGAAGATGGTAAGCAGGTCACAATAGAATAGATCCATAGATGAGAACCGCTTATGGTCTAGTCATTGATACAAACTAGATTATCAAAAGAAGAGGTTATTAGATTATTTCTAGATTAATTTTTACCATGTTAAAGTTTCTTTAAAATAAAGTAAAATTATCAATTTGAATTCTTAACATAATATTTACTTTTTAAATAAATTATTGAGCTTCTAGAAACCAGATATAAAATCAAACTGATCATGTAATTATGAGGTTTATGTACTACAGATCATAATCGATATGCATATTAGCTATTATATATACCGATATATGGTATAGCGTGTCAAATTGAATAGAAATTTCGAAAAACAAACGGAGTTCTAATTTTTTCAGCTTGGATTACTACAAATATTCAAATGTAAATATATTTACCATATACCGGTATGGATTTGCTTTAAATTAAAAACTATGCTTTAAAAAGGGTAGATCTACAGTATTAATAGTTCGCAATTGTGATTGTGTTTAAATTTGTGTTTGTACCGGACCACCTTCGATGGATACATTATTTTAAAATTCTAAAACTACTATTGAATTGCTAATAATTTCATTTACCTCGCTGATTAATCTTTGATGTTTGAAATCTTTGAGATGGTTCAGATATGCACATACATGACAGCAATAGCTTTGTGTTGCAAGATTATACAATATAGTGAAGCTAGCTTTACCCGGATTTGTATTACCAACCAAAAATAATAATAAGCTCAGATCTTACCATACACTTCCCTTCCAATCGCATTGATTAAATCACCAACATCATATACAACTGGATAATAAAATGGATATGGAGGTTGAGGATATTTTCCAAGAATTTGATCTTGAAGCTTCTAAAACAGGTCTAAATAAATCAAATACAATTCAATCACAGCAAGATATAAAAAGGCTTGTTAAATCATGGATATCTGAAAGAATGGCTCCTGAAATACTACAATACGAAGAGGATTTATTGGATAGAATATTCGAAAGGTTACGTGATCAAATTGAATATATTGAAATCAATTCAATGGATATGGATGTTGTTACAGAGAAGGATATAAAATTACATTTAATGATTGTTGAGAGCGAAGTTGATAGAATAAATTATTTGATCAGAGGATATTTAAGGATGAGACTAGCAAAAGTATAAAGATTTTTTTTCATGTGCAATAGTTATTACTTTTTACTGACTTTCAGATTTAGATTGATAAATGTGCCATGTTTATTAAAGGTTCCGCGTCTCAATATGCAAAATTATCAAGTGGAGAAGTGGATTACATGAACAAGTAAGATTTTTTATTTATTCTATTCTATCAATAAGGAATAATTAACTAACTGATTCATTCTAGACACCTCGAAATATTACATGAACTATACTCTTCTCAATTTCTCTCAAATTTACCATCTGAACTTCAAACTGTAACAGATCCAGCTATACCAGTCTCAATTGAGGTTCCTGATCTTGATAAAGCTGTCTTTATAAGAGTTATTAAAACAATACCTAGGATATTAACCGTAGGAAAAGAGGATGTTGAATTAGAGGAAGGAAGTATTTATTGTATGAGATATAGTGCAATCAGGCAATATATCTCTGAAGGTCAAGTTGAATTGATATGACATAAATAATGAATATACTTTAATGATATTCATGATTTATTTTCAACGTTTTAGAGCTCTAAGACAGCTGTATTTTACATCAAATTTATAAGTTATTTCAAGGATAAATCACTTATTTGAATTGGAAAAGAGATTTAGTCCAACCTTATAAGATGTGGCCAGAACTAATGCTTCAATATTATAAGAATCTGCATACTTTCTATCTAACACACTTTCTCATTATGATCGGCTAGTTACTTCTTTTTTATTTATTATCATTTTCTTTCCAATTAACAGAATATTAAATTACGAAACTAACTATATAAAGGTTATAGATTCATCACAAAAACAAAACATAATAAATATATAATATACTTAATCAGGAAGTAACAGAAAAGTCTTTAAGATCTAGTAAAACCATACCAGCAATAGCAGCACTCATAAATGTGGCCAACCCCCCTGTAATAAGAGCACTAATAACTAGGTCTGCAATATCACCACCTCTGCTGGGAGCCAGTTGACTTAAAACACCAATTTGTGTGCCTACCGAACCAAGATTTGAAAACCCAGCCAAAGCATAGGTAGCAATCATTGTCGAACGTTTTGACATACTTACCCATGGTTCATGTGTGGTTAAATTGATAAAAGCAACAAATTCATTTTGAATGATCTTTTGTGCTAATAAACGAGAAACCAGCAATAATTCATTTCTTGGTGTACCCATCAAAAATGCAACAGGATATAAGATATAACCAAAAATTAATTGTAAAGTCAATTCATGAATGTGCCAGAACCCTCCAAACCATGTAAGTAGAGAATTAATGAATGCAACAAGTGCAATAATGCATAATTGATTTGCCATAACAAGTAAAGCAACATTAATACCCAATGAAGCACCTTTACAGAAGGCATGTAAAACATTTCTTGTTTTTGTTGCTTCATTTTCTTCTTCTTCTTCTCTTGGTATTGTAACTTTACCTTCAGTTAATGGTTTGCTATCTTCAGGGTATCGAAGCTTTGAAACGGCTAATGAACATGGAATAGACATTACACAGGCTGAGACTAAAGCTTGTGGATTGATACCCATACCGATATATGCAACTAAAGTTGAACCAGAAATTGTAGCAAAACCTGAGCACATAACCTGATGAATTTCGGCTCTTGTTAAGAATGGTAAGAAATTCTTAATAAGAACCGCAGATTCTCCTTGTCCAATAAAAGGAGAGGCAGCAGCGACAACAGCTTCAGCACCACTAACTCTCATACTCCAGAAAAAGAAACTAGCAAACTTGAGAACAAACCATTGAACCCATCCAAAATAAGTCCAGATGAATACAAATGCAATAAAGAATAGAATGGCTGGTAAAACTGTGAAGAAAAACATTCCAATATTTGCAGTTTCAGTACTGGTAATAAAAGCAGTACCTTCCTTAGCAAAACCAAGTAAATGTCTAGCTAATGAGGAAATGAAATTGAAAATATCATAACCAGCTTTGGTTCTTAAGACGAACAAAGCAATAATGAATTGCATTAATTGACCTACAATAACGGTATGCCAATTAATTAATTTCCGATTATTACTTGTTAACCATAAAACAAAAATTGATATTAAGATACCAACAAGTGAAATAATACGATCATGCCTTTTTGAATATTCAGTGTCATCATCAACTAATGAACCAACTAACATAACTCCAATTGACCCCAAAGCGCCTGCAAATAATCTCCATTTTTCCGGAATAAAATCAACAATTTTAAGAACTGTTCTAACCCAAATCCATCTAGCAGCATCCAAAACATATCCAGCTCTAACGTATAAAGTAATTAATCGGATCATGATAAATATATACAATATTGTTGGAATCAACCATTTGTGGCGCATGTCATCTTGAATGATAATTGAGAGCCACCAAGCAGTGAAGAATAGGCCAATGGTAATCATAACAATATACATATTTCTCCTAAAATAATCCTTAATTGCATCAACAATTCCCTTTTTCGCATTTTGTTCTGAAGCTGCAGCTTCAAGTTCAGCCATATAATTTACACTACCATTAACACTATCAGTAGAATTTTCAGCTTGTTTTTGGCTGATTTTTCGTATCAAATTTTTTTCATTATTCAGATCCTCATCTGGGGTTATTTCCGAAGTCTTCGATGCCATTATTTTTCTATTGAGATTTGGGTATTTTTGACGTTAGAACAGTTGATGAAAACACTAGTTTAAAGGAAGAGGGGTTTGCGGCAAACTTTTATATCTTGTGAAATTGGTTTAGAGATCTAATAAGATTCTCTATCAATACTTTGAAAGGCTTCAAAACTTTAACGAAAAATTTTTGTCTGTATCTTTTTTCAAATCTAAACTCTAATAAATATTCACTTAAAAACTTTCGAATAGGCAGCGGATTACATATGAAATTATGAAATAAGTCTTGATAAGCTTCAAATAACAGTGTATAATTAATATGTAATACTATTCAGAAAGCTATCATTAGTTTCGTTATCTGCATACGGATTTCCCCTTGCCTACCTAGTCTAAGTTAGAGTTACAGTTTGGTGTGATTATTTTATTGGTGGAGATATCTTATATTTACACAGATGGTATTATATATAACCACAATTACTATTGAATAATATTGATTATTTATGTTCTATTGAAATATCTAAATGTAGAATCCATATATAAACTCAGATGAAACTGTAACGGCTTCCATTGCAATATAATTACAAATTGCAATAGCTTATCTAGATGCCGCGTGTAAGACTATTAAGATTGCGATTGGATACTAGTACTGTAAATGAACTAACAAACATACTGATATTATGTATAATTAATGCTACTAAGCTTAGAGTTAAGCCTAAGTTTTGGCCAAACATGTCACACGATAAGCTATTGTGTTTGTGACTTTGCAATTAGTTTTTAAGATCGATCTCTATAAAAAAACATGACCGGTCATATTATGTTTAAAAATAATGAAGCCCTATCTATTCCCATTCCCCTGATTCAACGACCACAAAACTTGTTTGGTGGTGAAACAGTTCTGAATCCGGAGATGCCCTTTTCAACCATAAGTAATAGAAGAGCAATTAGCACCTTTATTTCCTTTTTGGAACGAAAATGGTTACTTTGCATCTTGGCTCTCAGACCTAACTCCAACCTCTGTTTTCGTAACGGCCAAGATTCAAGAGCTAATAAAACTTCTTCTTCTTCCTTTTTTCTTTCTTTCTTTGTGTCTGTGTTTGTGTCTGTCAGTCAGCATAACTTTGGAGGTGGGCGTTAACGTTAACCACTTTTTCCAAAAACTAAGACGCATTGCAGTTGTATAGTTATTGGTAATATCAATGATATAGCTACACATGATATATAGAACTACCATGATCTAAAAGTTAAGTCAATCTAGAGGCGAAATTATTGGATAACAACTAGTTAAGTTAAACGAATTGCACATCTATCAGACTAAACGCTACCTGCAGCTGTTACATCCGCCCAAAATACCTTGAATTGAGGACTGTAATTTATTATGTATATAACATTTGTGGTGTAATTCCTTAGTTTTTTTCTTTTATAATATCTAGGGGAAGCGTTGAGCTTCACATAACCGACAACTTTGATTAAGTATCTCGGGTTGATTTATGTTTTAAATTAGAGATCCATAAAAACCATGAAAACAAGATTTGTTGTATTCAAGCTAAATCTAAATTGCCCTTTAATAATATCTGAATTTATACATCCCAAGTAGTCATGCTACATAAATAAGTATACAAGTACCAATATGTGATACGTATTACGTACTCTCGTACTAACTACTAAATTTATAAAGCTTTATATTTCCCGTTTGTTGACTCGGGGTTACCCCACAGAAGCCTAAACTGCATACCAATAATTTATACATACCAATTGCAAATAATATTTTGAGATATCCTCTTCGAAATTTTCTAATATATAAAGAGTTTATATGGTTAAGTATTTTCTTTTTTATATATACCTATAGCTCTATATAGAATATATCAATAATTCAATTCACAATATAAATCATTTTCAACATGACTGAAGCGAGCTATCTTAACTAATACATATTGATAACATACTAAACTTTAATATTTAGCTATACAAATGATTTTATAATGAAGTCCTATAGATGGTATTTATTCATATGCTGATATCTCACTCTCTTCCTGGATCCAGTACAATGCCAGCTGTAGATGATCCATATATTTTTACAATTTTGGGAGTCAGCTGACTCAGTTGATAAAATAAAGTTATAATTAGTACCGATGCCCACAAGGGTATTATCGATGATCTTCAACTGTATAATTAAGTAATGAATAAATAAATATATCAGCTCTTGATACTTTCTAATTGAGTATATATTATACTAGATATATATTATACTAGATATATATTATACTAGATATATACGTAGCTTTATAATTATTCTTATTATTGTGGATTGCTATAAACTGTAGATGTTAATTGGGTACGGATCTAGAGAAAAAATATTTAAATTAATACACCATGTACCGGTATACATACGTAGAGTTTTTATTTACAAAATGATAATCAAAATAAAAGCATTCATCGAAAAATATAAAGAAAAAAATCCAATTTTTAATAATACCAATTATTGGACTTATCGTCGCCGTTCATACCTTATTCGTCACCTTACATATACGAGGTGACGTAAGTACGCTGTAGACACACCCGTTAGGATAATTTTGAAGGAACAGCCTTGCCAATTGGGTTGTCCGCATTGAAACTGGTGGTAAATAATTACCCTGATATAGAACAACACAAACCCATACATAATATAGGCCTATAACCTATATGCATAGATGATGAAACTAAAATCTAAAAAAAATTGTGATATTTATTGAAAAAGCTCTTCAATCTCCGCATCTTCTTTTTTCCCACTTACTTCATTTCTTTTCGAAATTAATTACAATATATTGATGTCTACCAATAACCTATCAAGACCAAATCTGCTACACAAAAATTCAGCAAGAGGTGCTGTCGTTCCTCCAACCCCTACAGCTGCCGATATTGCTGCTGCAAATGCCGCCGTTCCACAAGGCCCCCCAACCAAAAAAAATTATCTTGATAAATTCCGTTTAGATGGGAAGGTAGCCGTGGTTACAGGAGGTGCCCGTGGTCTTGGTTATAACATGGCTGAAGGTCTTTGCTCTGTTGGACTCTCTGGTTTAGCAATTATAGATGTACAAGCAGATCTGGGTACTGAGAGTGCTGAAACGTTAAGCTCCCTGTATGGAACTAAAACTCAGTTCTATAAAGTGGATGTTAGAGATGAGGTATCTGTTAATGAAACAATTAAAGAGATCAAATCTTATTTTGGTCAAATTGATATTCTAGTAAATTCCGCGGGTGTTGCTGACTTGGTTCACGCTGAGGAGTATCCAGTTGACAAATTTAGAAGAGTTATTGATATTAACTTGAACGGTTCATTTTTGGTTGCTCAAGCTATAGGAAGAGAAATGATTGAGCAAGGAACGGGTGGTTCTCTTGTTTTCATTGCTTCAATGTCTGGTTCTATTATTAATTGGCCACAACCACAAACAGCTTATAATGCTTCAAAGGCTGGAGTAAAACATTTGATGAAGTCTCTCGCGGCAGAATGGGCTGTTCATGGTATTCGCGCCAACTCCATATCTCCAGGATACATGGATACTGCTTTAAATCGTGCTTACAAGACTCTATTTGATGAATGGAGTGATAGAACTCCGTTGGGTCGATTGGGAAACCCCGACGAATTGAGTGGTGCTTGTATTTGGCTGGCAAGTGAAGCGTCTGCTTTTTGTACAGGAAGCGATATCATTATTGACGGCGGTTATACTATCTTATAAGCTCCTTTTTTTATATAAATCTACAATTACAAATGCTGAGATATATAGCTAATTATAAATATTTGTAAGGTGGAAGAATCATAGATACGATCTTTCCCCAAACCTAGCTATTGCGATATATAACTAAATAACCAAAGTTATGGTAATACTATGTGTAGTGGTTTTGTTTGTTTACTCTATTCCCTTCCACTTTTTATTCAATGCAAATGTAGTTCAACAGTACTTAAATTAACTCGTGGTAGCTGAGCTGGCCTACTAGAACCCTTCTCTAGCGCTAGATTTTTCACATATAAAATGATCTAATATGTACCGACTATGAATCTTCTTTTTATTTTTGTTGCGACACAAAAGGAAAAAAATTGGTTGCTGAGAGATTCGAACTCTCGCCTCTTGCGAGATCCGAACACTGCTACAAGCTGTGAAGAAGTAATATCTTGAGTCGGACGCCTTAGACCAACTCGGCCAAACAACCCAGAACTTAAAAACGTAAAGTAAGCTACTGATCACTTAATAGCTTACAATAGATGTAACTGGCGGAATCAGATACAGACGACGATCAAGATCTAAACAGGAAAAATGTATTCAAGCTAACCTCCTCCCCTTTAAAGTGGGATTTATCTTACGTTTATATAGATAAATTCAAAAGCTATTATCCACGAACTGGCTAGTTCAAGAACTGTGGAATGTGTTTCAGGAACCAATATAAAATGCATCCAAGAAATGTTAAATGTACTCGCGAAGTGATAACCAAAGGAACACCCAAAATAATGACGATGTCATGATTGTTCCTTTACAAAAAATCCCAATAACAATAACTAGAACCTACGTCTAGTTATATAATTTAATTGGAAAATATATGAAAAGTTAAAAAAAATTTAGTAGGTAATGGCCGAGAAGATTTAAAACTGTGTAGGTTCTAAACTGAGTAGGTTCTAATAGGCTGATAGAGACAATGGTAGATGTGAATGAGTTGGAAGTGGATTACATGGATTACATATTTTGCTAACGTACCCAAGTCTCAGTAAAAAGATCAGAAACAATTATACCTTTGAAAATGAAAGAAAGTTAAATATTTAATATATTTAGAACGTAAAATATATTTTTTTATTATCAAAGTAATAAACAATGAAGAAAAAACGTATTAAAGGAACCCGATATTGCTTAATGCGGGTACACCACCCGAGTTAATCCCTAGTTAAAATATCAATATTCACTTGCAACTAACAAGCCTTTATAATTACTAATGATAGATATATGAGACATAGAAAGAGGTTAAAACTGGTAAAAAATGAAAAGAGATGAGAGAAAATGCATCAAATTAAATGTATATTAACGGTTTCTCTCAGATCTAGACGTATGGAAAGTTGGAAACGCTTGTTCTACAACTTTTGGAAGAAGTTTTCGAATAACTATGCTAAACTCGACAGATAGAACCGTAAAATAAGGCATAATTGAAATCTTATATATCATGATTAGATCTAAGAATTTCGATAAAGAATTGATAAAAAACTTAAATTCTGAATCCGAGGAGCATATGAGTATCTAATTGTATATAATGACTCTGAATTCAATGATAGTGCTAGTAGCTATAGCAGTAATTTTAATATTTATACTCGAGGTTTTGTATCCATATACAATATGCCTTAGACTTATTCTCGTGACTATTAATACTTGAATCCTCTTCCATTTAAATTGGTATATATTTGATACATCCACACACTCATATCCACCCAATTCATTTGATATATTCTTCATACAGAGCTTTTCAACACAACAGTAGTAGTACAAGATATGATCCAGGAGAGTCCGACCAACTCGTTCAAGCTGGCGGTGATCACACAGGCAAATTACAAAGTATATCTGTCTCTCCATCCAGATTCAAGCTCACGCTCGTTGTCAGAAGCCGAACTACTTCTACGGCATGATAATCCCACGGTACTCGCAACACAACACAACAAGGAATTATGGATTTTTTCATTATCCGAAAAGGCTTTACCTCCAGAACCAAATCCCAAATTTAATCTCAAAGAGACTACAACTGGTGTGTTTCTCCCTTCCATGATATCCCAACAACTTAATTTCCCATCTTCGGGGTTGGGGATAAATTCAGTATATGTTGCTTTAGTTAAAGCTATTCGAAAACTAGTTATTCATAACTTTACAAAACTTCTGAATTTCGTTCCTTTTGGAAAAGATGTATTACTATTAAATGAAGATGGTGGAAGGGTTACTGAATTAACGGTTGAATCGTGTCTAAGTCCGCTTGGTGAAGTGATTTTATTCTTATCGACTCGGAAAACAACGTTATACAGTTTGTCCAGATTTAAAATAGGGGCTGATTTATCTCTACCTTCAGATAAATCTAAATATAGGTTATACTTAGCTCCATCCGGAGTCACTGCTACTTTGGCAAATAATACCCTAGATGAATCAATTGTTCCATCTCCAGACAATGCACAGGCTTTTAAACTAACATTAGAGCTGACGACAGGTAAAAAATTACATAATTTCGAATGGGTAGAACTGATACCTGATTATACACATTTAACAACATTTCAGAAAGCTGTAGGAGTCAAACTACTGTGGCCTATGGAATTATGTTATATCCAGTTATCTCAGCAGCAGATTGATATATCAAATTTAAGATTATTCAGAATGAAGGATGTGCTCAGCCAGGTTGAAGATTTTCTAAAGGCCATAATAGAAGACGAAACCCCACCAAATATCTTAAACCGTGGAGATTTACCGGCATTAGATATGAAGAACAGGCAGAACGTAAATCTAGTTTATCCAACCCCTCCAGATCCTCTAGGTCCAAAGAGATCTGAACAGGAGGATCAAGATCAAGAAATGAATGATGCACAGGCTCCAGAAAACCAAGATAAGACGCCAAATCAACCATTGGGCGATGCATGGAGCGATTTAAATGAAGAATTATTTGGAGCTGAAGAAGAGGTTACAGAAGCAGACTTTAATTTTTTTGATGAGCCAGATCCTGAATTAGAACTTGAACCTGACCCAAAACTCGAACCTGAACCTCAACCTGAACCTAAAACCGAACCTGAAAATGAATCTGAAATCGAACCTAAGCGTGAGCTTGCATCGGAGCCCAAACAGAAATTGGATCTTCAAGAGATAAAAGATGAAACGATGGATAAAGATGAAAGTACACTGATACGCAACAAAGAAGAATCGTGTGAAAATCCAATTAATAATAAATCAAAAGAAATTACAACAGAATCGAACACTAGAGCACAAATACCAATGAATATCGATCTAGTGATACCACCAAATCCCAACTCTTCTCCAAAATCAGCCGTTTCAGATTATTTTTCGACATCTCCCAATTCCAGTTTCCACACAAACCCAATTTCAAACCCTCTTTCGTTACGTGTTAAACAAAATAGTGCATTTGCACCTTTAAATTTTAATCCATTAATTAGATCTTCAGTCGATCAGAAATACGCTTCTGGTGGTCGATTTTTTGTTCCCAATGAAAAGGGGAAAGATATGGACTCGGATTCTAGTTATGAATCTGAAGATTCTGATGAATCTTATGAAATTGAGAATGACGTACAAAATGATCCAAAGAAGTTCCATAATAGATCAAGAGAAGAATCTGTTGACCTTCCGAATAAAAAACAATGCGTTTCAACGATAACTACAACTAGACAGGTGGTACAGAATAAATTAACCTTAAGAGCTAGCCCAGAATGGCTTCCCTTATTACTGAAGACAGTTCCCTCAGACGTAATCCCGGAATATTTAGTTCTGCCTTTCCCTGAACTAGATGCTAATTCCCCCTTAAATGGAACGGATTTAACGTCAACTTTACAAATTCTTTCTCAACAAATAACCTGGGATGATGATTTATTGTTATCTCTTGTCTCGCCAAATTTCAAGAATCGGGCACCAAGCGCGAATATTATAAATGTACTTCCTTCTCTTTTCAAAAAGCCCCAGAATCTAGATTTAATAGATCTCATAAAAACTGAAAACGAAAATCTTCCAAATGAACTTTATAACGAGAAGGGTATACCACCAAAAACTGATTTTAACTCTAATAAAAATATAAATAACAATGATATGAATTCTTCTGAGAATATTTTCCTTGTCCCACAACCCCAATTTATAATACGACGACTTTCACAAACATTAAAAGTTAATGCTCCGGCGCTGCGATTTTGGAAACCTTTTGGTTTTACACCAAAACATGGGCCTAAAGATGTTTCCCTGGTATTCATATATCCCGAATCTATATCAACGCGTTTAGCAGCAAGTCAGTTTTTGGAATCAATCAAAGGGGTATATGAAAGCTGTGGACTGGGAAATGTTACAATGGCCGAATTTGATGATGTTTGTCAAAATGGGTTGTTACCGATAAGTTATGAAAATAGCTTAAATTCTGATAATAATCTACAGACAACATTAAATAACCTTCTTAATGAATTCGCATCCATCTCAATTAAAATTGGCGCTCTTTTAAATCAGGTCAATGTTAATACAAACTTTATGATTTTAGTTGCAAACCCAATATCTCATGTTCAATCATTATTTCATTTGTCGCAGTGCCTAAATCTTTTAAGTCAACAGGCATTTAAAACGCATCTTGGTGTTAATTCTTCCCATCCAAATAACAATAACTCACATCCAAATTTCTCATTGGCATTTCAGATAATACCATGCCATTTTTTTATTAACGACAATAAATTAACTATACCATCCCAATTTAGATTGTCTAGATTTGCAATGACTCTTTATGATAAAATAACACCATCCGAACAACCTTCAACTGATTCTACAGAATTCAAAGGTATCGCAAACTTAGATGATTTGGGACTTCAGCGACCACAACCACGTACAACACTTCCTCGAATACCACCCTCACGAATAAACTTTAAAATATCACCTGTGCCATCACAATCATTATTAATGGAGGATTCATATTTGCATATTTGTTATTCAAGGTCCTCTGATAAAAGATGGGTATGTTGTGCTTGGACCGATCAGTGGGGAGAGATATCTAAGGTTGAATCTTTCCTGCTTGCACCCTCAAAATCATCAACCAATAGTAATTCAGATCATGAAACTGTAATTTCCCGGCCATTTGAAGATGTATGCACAGATTTATGGGAAAAAACATTAGCAATTACACGAACATTACCAGTAAGATGGTGGATCGTTTTAGCAAAATTAGGTATAATGGAAGATGACGAGCTTTCAATGTGGCAGGGAATTGTTTCCCAGGTAAAAAATCTAGTTGTTACATATGCTTCTGTTAATGTCAGACCAAATATTTCATTCAAGTCCCCTTCGATATCGAAAAATTCAAAGTTGAGTTTTGAAACATCAGGGAATTGTGTTGGTCCAAATGCCGCATTATCTACAGGATCCACGGGTCCTAACACTACCACACCTTTTCAGTTAGATTCACCAGATCTCTACTCTACAGCAATTGTCACACCTTCAAAAACTTCAAATACAATGGATGATGTCCCAGATGATACATTGATTGTTGATATAAATGATATTATCTATGGAATTATATTAAAACATCGAATGCCGATATTGTCTAAAAGTTTATTAAACTCAAATCAAGGAAGTGGTAATGGCCGAGTGAGTATTGTAACTGGTTACCTATTGAATCCATCTCTGTCTTCTGTTACAGGAATCTCTCGATTAGGTGTAAACGATACCGGCAAAGATATTGACTGCTTAGAGGTATCGATACTAGCTACACCTGTTAATTATGCAGCAATGATTAAAACTATTCTTCAACATTATAGATCTCTTGTTTCGCTGGGTTATAATTCTGGGGTTATTTCAAGGAATAAAAATAATATTTATGCGGTAGAGAGGAATGGTGTTGTTCCCTGGCATGTGGAAGCGGTTAGAAAAGTCATGGATGTTCTCCAGTTTTTGGAGGTTTAATGATTGTATTAATATTATTAGTTACGTAGTTATTATTTTACTTTTATGAAAGGATTTTTTATTTTTTATTTCAGGAATTGATACAATGATTCCACTTAATTTCGATCATCCCCGTTAGTTATTTTCGACCGCAGTATTACCGGTATGATTCGTAATATCCAGTGCCGAACCCAGGCGAAAATGAGCCATGAAAAAGGCCGAAATTAAGTGATATCACTGTATTATAGTTCAACCAACACCCAACCACCTTTTCAGGCGATGGAATCTATAATGAACACCAAATCAACTTCAAAAACGTAAAATATGGTCTCATTAAAAATGACCCATTGTGGGTATCAAATGAAACAAAGTATCTTTTTGACTTTGTCTCTTTTACTCCTGTGGTCACCATTTAATTCTGTTTTTGGCATTGAACCCGAAGAACTGAAGTCAATTGCATTGCAATCCCAAGATGGAGTTATTGAACTAACAAATACCAATTTTGATTACTTGACTTCCGGTCCAAGAACAAATTATATGGTTATTTATTTCACGGCTTTATCAAGTACAGTTAATTGTAAACTATGTCAGGATTTTGAGAAAGATTTCAGATTGGTATCTCGTTCGTGGAATCAAGATAGACCAGGTTCATCTGATTTGATATTTGCAATTGCTGATGTTGCAAACAATCAAAAATCTTTTGCAAAGGTAGGATTAACCGATGTTCCCCATATTTGGATGTATCAACCTGGTGAAGAAGACATTACTGGAACTTTGGGTAGATTTCAATTACCCTTGGCTGATGATGGGAATGATGTGAGATTTGCCGACTGGCTTGGAAAGATTCATAATACAACAGTGACTCTACATAAACCTTTTGATTATCAACAATTTGTAACTTATTTCGTTGGGACATTAGGAGCTATAATTTTAATCAGGAAGAGAGCACCTGTTATAGCTGCCAAATTAAGCAAATCAAGAATGTGGTGTTTCTTATCATGTATTACTGTTGTTCTATTCACAAGTGGGTACATGTTTACTGTTATTAGAGGTGTTCCTTTTGTCATGAAAGGGGATAAAGGTGATATAACATATATTACGGGTGGCCATTCCTATCAGATTGCCATTGAAACGTTTTTGGTTGGTTCCGTTTACAGTGTTTGTGCCGGCTTGGTTGCCGCTTTAGTTTTTTTCATCCCCAAACTATCGAATGAAAACATTAAATCTTTAGCGGTAATCGCTTCAACTGCCTTTCTACTTATCGCTTATAGCTATTTAGTCTCTTTGTTTCATGTAAAGGATCCTGGATATCCTTATTGGCTAATACGATTACCGGCATGATAAAAAACATATATTATATACGTACATTTAGATATAACGTCAGATATATTCATGTAATTTCATGATGAGATGTTTGATACTAACTCTGTGAGCCTATCACTAATAAATGACGATAATTTCAGTATATGTATTACATGTATATTATAACTCTAGAAAATTAATATTAATCTAACTCTAACCTATATGAAACCTTCCCAAATTTGCAGGGTATTGCTTACAAAATTTAAATATATATAAATGTCACATAGCCTCACCACTTTGTATTGTTTGGACATCCATTTGAACAACATCCTTTCTATCAGCCCTATTAATCATTATAAAGGATATGATAATCAAAAGCGCACCAAAGTAATAAACAAATCCACCAAAAGCATGCTTAAATATTAAATCACCAAACATGGCAAGAGGGATCGTAATAGCCAAACCAACAGTAACTGTTAGCGGACTAGTCATTAACATAGATAAAACCCAACAATAATCACTTATAAAAGTGGTGGCTATATTTAAACCCAAAATAAACCATATTTTTGCGGATCCTGGTAATTCAAATTTTTCATAACCAGTGAAATGTAAAATAATTAAACTTGGCCATAATAAGATGATATTAAAAATTCCAACGAACCCAAAGAATAATTTCATATTTATTCTTGATTCATCTTTGATTCTTATCTTTAACATCGTAGTGTATAAACCATATAATGCAGCGCCAGCCAGTGCTAATAGATTTCCAAAAAGTTTTAATTGGGGAGCTGTATAATTATCATTATCAGTCGGACTTGTAGAGCTGTCTGACTTTGACACAAGGCCGATACCTATAAATGAGATCACTAACGCGATTAATTTTGATCGTGTGATAGATTCAACCTGGAACCAGTGCCCTATTATCAAGGTGAAGAAACTGCTTGTACTTGCCAACATAGTTTGACTTGATACACTTGTGTAGCTTAAGCTAGCATTTGTGACTAGGTTTGAAAGATACCATAATATGCAGAACTGGCTACTTAGAATTGCTGTTTCTTTTGTAGTTAATGGTTGAACAACAGGAATTATAGAGTTTACCTCTAATTGGGAGTTTGAGGTTGAATGACTGAGAGTCATGGGGCTTGATTGTGCGGATAAGGAAAGATTTGATCTAGTTGAGCGGGGTGAAACCTCTTCATTTTCACTTTCGTCCTCGCCATTCTTATTGAGGTTTGTGGAACTATTAATAAAAAGATGAGCGATCAAAAATTCATATGAGTAAAACAAACTACTTTAACTGCAACATACCGACTTTGTGTTTTATGAGACAAAATTTGTATTATGTTCGGCAACAAATATAAACTGAAAGATCCAGTATTCAGATATGTAACAAAATATGCTTTTCTATAAGCTCCAGTCTCAAATAAATACTATTATTTTGTTAGAAATCATGATTATTTCATTATCTTATCTTATCATTTGTACTCACGTTTATCAAGAAGCTGGACATAACCCAGAGAACAACAACCACTGACAGGAGCAAAAGTCCGATCGTCCAAGAGGAACGTCTCTGTCGGAGGACGGTTTGTTCTGGTAGAAGAAGTTCTTCCATTCAATATTGATTTATAAACACTGGTAATTTATTTTGATGATGACAGCCAAAAAATTATCCGTTAGACTTAAAGAGGCTTACTACATATCATGTGACATTCGCTCATTGTTCTCATTTTTACTTATCAATTACTAATCAAAAGTGCTGACTAACCAAATGATCCACAACTTCCCAACCACCCGCATTCACAAACCTTCTTCGCACTACGATATTGTTGTGTGCTTCCGGATCCAACCCTACAAGCACCTTTCTCCATCTCATTCCCTCATGCCATTTTCTAGCTAAAATCTCCTCCAAGTGACCAAGATCGTACTCTTCTTCCGATTGTGTTCGAGGTGGGCCAAGTTTGGGGGATTTCATTTGTTCTTTGATCTCACCGCCAGATGTTGTTTGAGGGCGATTTCTTTTCATAAATGTAAATGTCCCCAGACCAGATCTGCTAGTTGTTCTTCGTCTTGGTGGTAAATCCGATTCATCGTAGAATTGGTCATGCATAATAACACTAGTTCTACTATCGGGATTTGTAATGTATTCTTTCGAAGGCAGTGGAGGGGATAGTAAGTGAGTAGCTGATACAAAGGCTGATGCTGGTTCAGGAATATGTCTTAGTAAAGTTTCTGGTACAGATTCTTTATTTCCATCTCCCTCGTTATCACTACTACTGCCAGTAGTCGTATTTGTACCATTTGATGATCCGGTTAAAGACCTAGAATTCGAATTCGAATTCTTATGATCTTTTTCTTTTGATATTGTCTGGCTAAACTTATAAATTGATTTTACCTTAGATCTATGACCATGATGTTTTGGTTTATGATTATCATGCTTTGCTGGAATTAAAAATGTGAACATATCTTGAAACCGTTGTGGGATACACATTATATCTGCTGTTTTGACAATAGCGACTTCTCTTGATGGTTTGGATAGGGGAATTTGTTGGACCGAGAGTGGTCTTGGTTCATTGGGAAGAGTGTTAATTTTACGACCATGATAAGTATCGTTATTTTCATTGCTAGAATTTATTGTATCAAGAATATTGTTCTCTGATCGAGACTTTATATAATCTCTTTTAGTAGTGTCATAATCAATGGTATTGTAAGAAGAATTACTTGAAGAACTCCGCATATTGTCTTCATGTTCACTTTGATTAGTTAAATTTTTATTACTATTCTCATTGATGGCAAATGAAATTTCTTTGAGACTCTTATCTGTTTGTGTATCTTTTGTATCTGAATCATTATTATCAGTACTATTTTTGGGCGATTCCTCTGTCTGTGGCTTTCTTTCATTATTATCTGATCCATCTTCGGAATTTAAATTTGAATTTGGATTGTGATTATCATTATCACTTCTTTTATTATTTTTCATCTTATTTAATTTATCTTTCCTTGCCAAATCAACAGCACCGAGGCCTTCCCAATCTAAATATAGTAATGCACTGGTGCGCAATGGAACAATCCCATCATTAACTGCATTAGCATAAACTGTTCTATTTTCAAAAAGTTTCATAACGTCCATTGCAGGGCTGTACGGTAAATATTTCACAATTGGAGTTCGTGTAGGTTTCGATAAACCAGGTAATTTATGTGGAAATGTTGGCATTAAGCATAGATCCAAACCTGTTTTCCCTAATAATCCCAAAGTTAAAATTAAATTAACGTATAATGGGCCTTCATTGGAAATTCCTAATAATGGTGAAGCCATCGTAATAAAGTTTATGGGCTTAATGCGCTGAAAAAAAGTATGATCATGCTCCTGAATATATCCAAGGGCAAATGTTTGAACTAGTCCACCTAAAGAATGACCAATAAAAGATATTTTGTTAATTCCTGGGTTTTCATGGACCTGTTCTAAAACATATAAGGCTAATCTTTTCCCCAGATACCGTATACCTTTTTCCGTTTTACCCGCATTTTTTATAACGCCTCTAATCATAACATTCTCTTTCGTATGGGCTTGAATTTGCTCCTTTAGATAAAATAAATCTGCTGTAGTATTGGATTCAATTCCATGGGTAAGAATAGCAAGATGTATTGGTTTATCTGGGATTGGTGGAGGAATCTTCCATAAATCTTTCGTATCTTCACGAATAACCTCAAGATGAGATGCCAGTTCACTATTTGAAGATAAAGAATCAGAAGAGTGACTATTACCTGAGGATAAAGATTGCATTTCATTTAAAGGGTTTGTTGTTATCGTAATTTTGTAAGGAGTAGTAACCAGATTACCAAATATCATTTGTGAAACAACTTCTATAATCCATATGTTTTCCTCATTGACATTAAGATCTGTCTTCAGACTTTGGTTAGCTTTAAGGTCCGGATCATAAATAGGTTCATTATCCGTTTTCTTATTATGATCATAAGAAGCTGGTCTAATATCAGCATATATTATAAAAGGTCCTGGAAGTAATGAAGCTCGGAAAGTTATATTTTTAGTATTTTTCACTTTGCAGTGAATAGATTTATATGGACACGATCTTTTTGCTTTAATTGTATATCTGTGGATATCTCCAACCCGTACTTCAGATGATAAAGAGTAGAGCGAAATCATTGATGCTTCTGTTGAGGTTTTGAGCGATCGCGAGAATCTTATAAATATTAAATTTACCTCAACTGGTGATTATGAAAGAAGTCAGCGAAAGTGACGATCGAGGATAATATATATACAATACTGCTAGAACTGGTGGTTTCTGTCGTTCATGGATTAAAGGTGAAACGCCCCTGAAATACCAAATATTTAGATCTAAATTCTATCAGATGTAGACTCACAAACACAGTTATTTTTAGGCGATGCAGGGCAAAAAGTGTGGCACACGTGATCTGCACTTGATATCGCGATCGGTAGCATCGGCACCTTCAACACCATGGCCAAACGAAAGTATCAATCGTCATACCTAGTATGACCTGATATTAGTTGGTTAGTTTGTAAAGGTCAAATATTCAAGACGTATACTATGACTGTAAACAACTCCAGGGCCTGGAGGTGCTGGAGTGCCGCAAATTTCATGTTTATAGGTTCAGTGGACGTAAATTTAAGCACAACTTTACTTCCCAGGTCCACTTAATTTCGGCCTCCCGTAATTAATACTTCCTTCTATACTTTAGGTGTCGGTATTATACCGTCAGGAAACCTCTCTTTGTTATCTTCAGGGAATTATGTGTACATTATTATTAATGTCTTTCCCCTCTTAAAGGTCTGATATCCTATATGTTCTCAATTTTTCAACCACGCTTCGTAAGTATCTTTTACAAACTCAGTGTGTTTACATTGTTCAAGTAGATCATCATAAAAATGAATTTTTTTTGTTTACTTCTACTTCTTTTTCGCCCGATCAATTATTAGGGTTTATAGCTTCAGCGCTTACTTTCTAGTATATTGTAAAGAAATCCTTTTTTGAGGTCGGTGGTTAGTGGGTTTGCTACCAGCTTCTCGTCATAGATAGTGAAGGGGTGGCCTAAATTAAGTTGAAACACTGTAGTTAGATCATGGAATGTCATACCTGTAGTTTGAAACTTCGTATGGATGTTACATTAATATTTCAGGAACCACCAGAACATTAACTAATTATAAGCCACGAATTTAACTTTGAAGTTCGAATAGATTCCTATCCTAATTACCTTGAAATTTTATAACTTAAAGTGGATCTTGAAAAAATTCGATTGCAGTTCGTCCTTAAGCTATGCTGATGTTAAGCCGAATGGCAACAGGCGTCGGTTACTGTTTATAAATTATTATTACGACCAGAAGATCTAGATGGCTGCAGAGACTAATAATTATTCATTCCTTTTAAATTTCATCCATCTTTTGAACTAAATAGTTGTATGTGCTGGGCCTGACGGCAAAATATTCGGCCTTACTTTGAGATAATCAGCATGTTTGATTACCTAATCCACTTTATTGCCCAAATTAAAAGGAATGAGAGAGCACTATGATCATGAATGTATAACACTGTATGTAGTACCTTATAGCTATGTGTATCAATTAATTTCTATTCGACCGGATAGAATCCCAATTCCCAGGGAGTCCAGGCTTCTAGATGGTTATAATTATAACTTCTCTACTAGCACTAGTACTATTATAGTTTTTTCTCTTAGTATGTTTAAATTTACTGGTCACACGGTCTAAGCCAACTTACGATTTCACATCACTTAACTATAGGGTCTACGATATTAGGCACCTATATTGAAGTTGGAGTCTACCTCGAGTCTCTCATAGTTAAATTTGGGGTTGAAATTGTAGTTTTCACTTTTGTCCAGCCAGTCTAACGTCTTCACTTAAAGCTCACTAATTAAGCGCTATTTTAAGGTATTTTTCCCAATTGCAAAAGCCTCGCGATCAGACTTGGTAACTAATATCTGTAATTCAAGATCAGATAACTAAGTAATATGCACTATAGTTAGGGCCTATAGTTATAGCTAACATTATTTCAACTCTTGGAATTTTATGGCAATGATAATTTTAACTAAACATGAATTTTTGGTACGAATAAGGTTACACATAGAAAAACATAATATAAATAATAAATTTAAGGAAATGAATAAGGGAGTTAGTGGCATATATCTGTATCTTCTTATAATATCAAATGTCAAAGGTGAATTGACATAAAATACTATTGAAACTATGTAGCTATAGCCTAAAACTAGGGCTACTTACATTAAGATGTTGATCAATTACGAGAGATACGACTACAATTTAGCCTCTTCAATTGTAGGCACTCCATGCACTACACCAGAAGAGGTGTAATCGTGATAGGTATCTGATAAAATATTATATTCAGCTATAAGCCTATAGGCCCTAACCCATTGCAATTGAGCTTTAACTATACTTATAGGTAGTACTAGTTGGTATAGGTTTAATTTAATGGCTAAGCCAGATATAACATAAATATGTTGCTGATAACTACCCAGAATTAAATAAAATTATAGTTAAATAAAAGGATGAATATATTTTAAAGTGAAATATTAATTATTATTAATGGGGAAGATGTTATACACAAATGCAATTAAATATTTATTGCGTTCCAGTTGAAAAGAAAGCTTACCTAAACGGGCATAAACTTAGGCGTGGAAACTTTAAAAAGAACACATTCCCAATTATTTTTGTCCCCTCCAAATAAAATAAATACAACCAATTATTATTAACATAAAACAAAAAAGTTCTGCATTTTCAAAACTTAGTTTATTTATATAATGACTGAGGACAGTAATAAGAAGGATGAGCCTATTAAAAAGAAAGGAGGTGCTGATGATTTGATTGCTCCACCAAAGCCTTTAAGATCAGGTTCAAAGTCTCCTGCAAAAATGACTCGTCAAATTTCAAAAACTGTTACATCAGCAGCAAAAACGGGTACAACTCCAAGCCAAGCAGGAAAAAGAACCTCCATTGTTCCTACCTCTAAGACAGCAACTTCTTCAAAAGCGAATACCACACCAGGTGCGAAAAGGGCTCCTAGAAACATAGTCGCTGAGAATATCGCATCTCATACAGCTGCGCCCAAAGTTAGCAAACGATGCCCAAGAAATGTTTCACCTAAACATATTCCTATCAGAGAACGAAAGCCTAGTATCTCTACTCATTCGAGAGCTTCTTCTTCTTCTAAAACATCTCCTGTTAGTACTCCAAAAGTACCTCCTACAGCAAGAACACCTGTTAGGTCCGCTGTAAGAACTTCTGCAAGAAATTCCTTCGACTCAACCTCCAAGACTACCACAGCACATAGTACCAGAGGAACATCCTCTAGACCCACTAGGCGACTGGATGCTCGCACAAATGGAGTGGTATCCACTTCAAGAGCTTCTAGTGTTACGAGGACTGGTAGACCTTCTACGCCTGTGTCTACTCTTAGATCAGGTTCAAGAGCACGAACACCACTTTCGGGTCGATTTGATCGCCACACGGGCTCCAGAACCCCTGTTGATAAAGTAATAGGTCCGACGGATTCGGTCGATGGCTCTGTTTCAAGTCGCTCTTCCTCGCCGGGTCAAATCTACGGTAATAGCAATGTTGAGGTCTTCGTCAGAATTAGACCTTTCTCTGAAATCGGTAAGTTATTACAATATTCAGAACGAAATATTTTATTTATACTAATTTTTACAAGAAATATCTGATGGTGTTAAAAACCTTGTTAGTGTTGGAGAAGACTCGGCCACAGCAATTATCCATAAGCCCGAGTCACCGAATGAAGTATCTGCTGATCTCAATGATAATATTAAAGAGTTCACTTTCGACCGCACAATTTTATCACATGATAGTAATAACACTAGCTATATTGATCAGAAAAAATTATATGATATCATCGGAAAGAAGTTCCTCGATCATGCTTTTATGGGTTACAATACTTGTATTTTTACATATGTATGTCTCTTTATTTTGATACTTATTAACTTGACAATTATATTTGAAGTTAAATCTAATACTAACTTCGTGTTTAGGGTCAATTGGGATCTGGTAAAACATATACTATGATGGGTAATGCCGAAAATGAAGGCATTATTTCAAGATTATGTGAAGATTTATTTGGAAAGGCTAATGATCTTATAGATGAGGGTATAAGTGTTACAGTGCGTGTATCATTTTTTGAAATTCATAATGAAATCATAAATGATTTAATTGCATCACCACCTTCCGATTCTACTACATCACCTACTGGGGCTCCGGCCTTTAAACCTTCAACAAGAACAACAAGGACACCTGCTGTTGCATCTAGATCCACCTCAAGAACCAGATCTTCAGTATCAGTAAGGGGATCACCAGCTAAAAAGCGAGGTGTTGATACCACAGGAGAATCTTCTAAATTTAAGGTTCGAGAATCTTCAAGCGGACCTTATGTTGAAAACATTTCAGAATTTACCGTCAAGTCATATAGCGAGATTAAGCAATTCATAGATGCTGGTAATAAGTTAAGGACCTCTTCAGGCAATTCCCATTCTGTTTTTATCATAAACTTGAAACAAAAACTGTTTGATGAGAAAACTGGTATGACCGAAGAGAAAGTGTCTAAAATTCAGTTGATTGATTTATCTGGTCCAGAAAAAATTACCCAAAATGGTACAGCAGGAAGAAGAATAAGAGAAGGACCTAGTGTCAGTAATAAATCTTTAACTGCTCTTGGTAAAGTTATTTCTGTTCTTTCTACGCCTGCTGCAAACTCTAATAGTTTAAATTCGCCAACGAGATCAGAAAAGAGAAGAGATTTGTGCCCATATCGTGATTCAACGTTAACATGGCTAATGAAGGAACCACTTGGAGGGAATTATAAGACTGCCATGATTGCATGCGTTTCACCTGGTTCTTATGAAGAATCATTATCTACCTTCAAATATGCCCAACGAGCTAAAGAGATTAGAACATTAGCAGTTGTTAACCTTGATATTGTTTCTTCGGTTGAACAGGATAAATACGTCTTGGAGATGCAAAAGCAAATTAATAGTCTCCAAAATTCTCTTGGTGGATCTAATATTATGGCAGCTCAAATTGAAAAATTTAAATCAGCTGTTCGATATTATGAGGAGAGAGCAATCGAAGAGGAGAATAAAAGAAAGGCAATCCTTGCAGAAAAGCAGCTCTACAAGGATAGAAATCAAGTGTTAATGAATGAATTTCGAAATGCGTTCAATAAACATGATGTTCCTAATGATGATGTTTTGGCACCTTTATCGGTTGAAAACAAGTTTAACCCTAAACCTGTTCGAGAAAACAATATGGATCTTTATGAACAATTGGACCTTGAACTTGAAGCCATAAAGAGTGAGACTATTGGATATAGGAAGTCATTTAAGAGTGATTTGGGACAGTTTTCAGCAATGATGGAAAGTTTTGGTCTTGTGAACTAGTGTTATTAATATTAATTATTATGTGTTTAATATTCAATTCTTTAAATTTCTACATGTGACTATTCTCGAGATCTCCATAACTGGTAATAATATTTATTTTTCTTTCACTAGTTAGAGTAAATTTTCAATCAAAAAAGTGCATTTTCTGTTGATTTCAGAAATCTAATTTATAATATAACTTATACTATTACATCTTGAGTGTAAAATGAAGTGAATATAGTAGTTGAAGATCTAAAGTTTACTAGTTATAATTGAATACAGATATTCGTAATCCACACCCAGACATCCTCAATTTACAAAACTCTGCCAGCACTTTACAAATTAACTTACTTCACCAAAGCATAGGTTAATATATTCATCATGCCCAAAATAGTGGACAAGCGTAAGTACTTTTAAAAATCTACACGACCATTTTGTAATATACTATTCTGTTACTAGTCTCACGTTGATCAGTGGGATACTATTGTGCCTCAGACATGTTTGTTTACTCTAGGAAAATACTAACTTATTTTATCAGCGGTCATCAAATCGGCCGATATGGTATGCCTCCATCCCAACTTGATACGTTTTGTTGGATTATGGGATTTTGTTTAACTTCTTTTGTGTTGAAAGTTTTGGTTCTTGTTATTTCGTTTTTACGTCCCAGTGAAAAGTTGCAAAAAGCTTAATCTCACAAAAATTCAACACATCCGAAAAGCAGAATCTTGAACCTTAAAACAAAGTGGTACTAACTGACGCCCTTGAAATTTATAGAATGAGGACTTAAAGGCACAGGTCATCGATTTAGGTGCGTGCTCTTTTCTCTGGTAAACCTATTTTCTATTTTTTTTACTAACCTTTATCTTGCTTAGCTGTGTCTGCTGCCAATGCCCATGAGATCGAAAAGGATATTGCTGCTACTTTGAAAAAAGAGGTGAGTCTTCATAAGTTTGTTCAAGATTTCTTGGGTGAAAATTAATATCAAATGGGTTACCCCTTTTTGGTCTTTGATATCCCCACCTCTTCGAACCATCGACTAATTTATTAACATTATTATTTAGCTGGATACAAAATTTGGAAGAACTTGGCATGTTATTGTTGGAAAAAATTTTGGAAGTTATGTGACACATGGTATGTAGTTCTTTATTATCGTTGGGAAGAGATTAATTAGGAATTCTCATATTAACTAAACATTGTTCAATCACGTTTAGAAGCACATCACTTTATTTACTTTTACATCGGCCCTCTGGCGTTTTTAATCTTTAAAATTGGTTAGACAATTATATGATGAAGCTTCATTGAATAGTACCAAAGTTTACAGTTTAATAGATGTTGGTAATAGTGAATATGTTTTGTTCTCGTTTGTTTTATAATTAGTTGAATACAAAAAATTATGATATTAAATAAATTTCTTGAATACAAAAAATAAAGAAAGGTGGCTGGTCGAAAAAGAGAGCATATTATTTTGCCAGGCCTTAAAGTAAAAGTTAATACCGCACAAATTGTATTATAGCAACATCTATCTTGATTCCTAAAAACTCGGAAGTAAGATGTCGTATTCTTTAGTGATTATAGTTGACTAAAGTATTAACATAACAATTGTAAAAGTGATGAATACCACATAAGCAGTTCTAACATAGGATTAAGCAATTATAACCTCCCTATTTCCAGGATGCTTCAGAGGAATGGCTAGATTGCTTTTAATATTTTTTAATTTATTCTTGATTCCGAACACCGTTAATGGTTTTATAATTATGGCTGCCCTTTTTAAACCATCTTTCAACTCTTAGATCAACTCTAGTAAAATCCGCAAAAAACATGCCAGAAAAAGTAAATGGTCCATGGAAGTTTAACTGTTGAGATATGACTAAAATAATTTCATAGGGAAAACTCATTAAGTTGTAATTATTGGATATTGAGAGCACGTTTAAAGAATTATTGATGAGTTCTGATATATAGAATTAATTATAACATTGTGCGAGCCACTTACACAATTCTGAGGGTACACTTAGAAGCTGAGGGTTCTGTTGAAAACTCAGACAACATTATGAATTAAGTGAAATATCCTAGATGTATTTTTCTTATAAATAAATTGTGCATGTTACATACTATACAATACATCTATGATCAAACAATGCCCATTGCCCATTGCCAATTTTATCTATTTTTTCTTCAGGACTTCAGAATCAGATCTAAAGTTATTGACCTGGAACTTCCAAAATTTCTGGTGATAAAATAGGTTACCCCGCCTTATAATAGCCTTAACTTCTCATCAGATATCCACAAAGGTTCTTCAAAGATAATGTCAGACTTTGAAGAAGATAATAATCCCTTCAATTCCGATTCTTTTGAAACATCAGGATTATTCAATTCTACTGCTAGCTTTGGGCATGTATTTCACACTGAAAATGAGGTAATGAGAGGAGGGTTTGGATCTATATTGGATATAGACAATCACAGAAAAGAAACTGAAACTCTACTTGGAGATCCACATAATAGTATATTAAACAGTGATCTTTTTGGTGATGTTAGGGAGACTTCGCTATTTGGTCCTGAAAGAAACGGGGGGGTGTTGCCACACAACTGGGCCGATAACGATAATAGCAATCACGATCAAAATAGTGATAACGACAGTCATCCAGAGAATACCGAGAACAGTGAAATTGAAGACAATGCTGATATGGTTAGTACCATAGCAATAAAAGACGTTCCATCTGTTCGTTCCGGATCCATAACAACTGTAAATGGCACGGTGAAAACACAATCTATAAGCACCTTAGAAAGTCCAGAAACAGTAATGGCAAGTTTTGATTCTAAAATCGTTCCAATTATACACAAAAGGAAAACGATTGACACGAGTTACATGACTGGAACTCAAAAAATATTAATGTCTAGCTCATATATTCCAATTTTGATTCCAACTACAACGAAAACTAAAGGTTCAAATGGGAAGTCTTACATTTCGTATACCATTCAACTACAAAACCTAAAAACTGAGCGTCGTTATAGTGATTTTGAAAGTCTACGAAAATATTTGTTGCACTTATTTCCTACTATTGTAATTCCTCCTATACCTGCAAAACACAGAATCACAGACTATATACTAGCACCAGGCTCAGCGAAGGAGGATGTAGGTATAATTGAATACCGTCGGAGAATGTTTACATCATTTTTAAATCGTTGTAAAGATATTCCTGAAATTCGTAACTCTAGTGTCTTTTACAGATTTTTAGATCCCGGGGTAAGTTGGATTGAAATTCTAAAAACACCACCACTTTGCAATTTACCAGAGAATATATTGTTAGGACCTCCATTGGATCCTACAGGATTTTCGGAAGCTCATAAAAGACTACCCATTCCTCAAATCAGCACAAACATAGAGACCCGTTATGATAATCAGTTAAAACCTACAGAGCTAATGATAAAAAACTATAAAAAACTATTAACATCACGGTTAGAACAGACCACGCGGCGTGTCAATAAACGATATAATGAAATGGTTTCTGATCTTGCGGCATTGGGAGCTCACTATAATGCATTTAGTCTTGAAGAGGATACATTACAAGTTGGTCCTGGAGCCATTGAAAGAGTAGGGCAAGCCGTTGATACAAATTTCATCAATACCGAAGCACTAATTTCCTCTTTAACGATTGTATTTAATGAACCAATTCTAGAAATGGCAAAATATGCAACAGCAATTCAAGGGGTTTTGAAATATCGAAAAATGAAGGAACTACAGTACGAGATTAGTGCCCTGAGATTAAAAAGAGCAAAGGATAAGCTTATTGGATTGGAGATGGCATTGATCCAAGCGGAAAGGTTGGAAGAAGCTATAACAAGACAACTAGAGCATTCAACATCTGTTATTGCTCGAGAATTCGAAGAGCAGCGTAGATCTCTAAGGGATAATCCCGATCATGGAAGTATTGAGAACGATGATGGTAATACGCAAGATGATAAATGGTACTCTTATATCACCGGAAAGAAACCGGACATTTCCACTAAAAACAGGGATCGAAGAGCAGAAATTTTCAAGTTAAAAAAGGATATTAAAATGGTATGGTTATATTTTTCTATTGAGATTTAGCATTGAAAATTCCGGCCCAATTGATTGGGATTTTACTAATATCCTCGATTTAGTTAGAAGAAGTTTTTCATGTATCTAAAGAAGACACAGAGATGGCAACAACAGCTGTTAATGTGACCATTCGTAGGGCAATAGAAGTCATTAAGGAAGATTGGAGAAGAGTGATGGTATGTAATTTTTAGATTTTCTAATGGAGTCATTGCTAAACTAACAAAAGTTGTAATAGATTGGATATAGCGGGTCGGTTTTGCAATGGGCCCATGATTCTCTAATAGCATGGGAAGCCGCGAAAGAAGAGGTCGGGAATATTGAGATCGAGGTCAATCATGGACATGATGATGAAAGGGTTTCTTCTCTTCAATATGTTTAAACTTTGTATTTACCCTATCTTGAATGTACTAAAATAATATAATATTATAGAGTTGCATGTAAAAAAGTTAAAACCGAATTTGAACTGATCCCAGTTTTCCACCCTAAACTATCTCAAAAAATGGATTATTTAGACCCGGAGCAAAAGGACAAGCTCCATATTTTTGTGGATATAACTGGTATAACTGATCTTTCTATTGGGGCTTCACGGTTGGAGTCAACTGATTGGAACCTTGAACTAGCAGTATCAAGATTTTTCGATGGAACAGGGGAAGAAGATCATCCCCAAACTGATCCTGAGCCTGAGCCTGAGCCTGAGCCTAAGTATGAGCCTAAACACGAATATAGTGATGAAGAAAACAGTGACACTCCCAGATTCACTTCTGGATTCACTTCTGGTCTGGGCTTTGAAACAGATTCTTCCTCAAGGTCTAGAGATCTATACCCAGAGCCAGCCAAATTTCGTTCCAACACTGTCATACCACAAGCACAAGTGCGATCACAAATGCAATCACAAGCAAAACAGCTGCAGCGAATAGCTTCACCACACTCCCTCCTTTATAATACAGAAGCAATCCCTTTAACCCCTGGCAGGGGCTCAACCCCCGTATCGTCGCCATTATTGGAATCTCCTATTTTGCAAACAGATCGCAGAAGAGCTTCTTCACAACTTAATAATGACGTTCATTTAAGTAGTGAAAATAGATCTACTTCACAATCTACAGCTGCTGCATCACTAGCTTTTTCTGCAGCTAGATCCAAGACCCCTATAGGTTTGGCTTCAACTCCTAATGCTTCTCACATATCGAGATCAAATTCACTTGGTATCGGAACTAGTTCTCTCCCTAGACCAAGAGACCCTCCCCTTGCACACGAAATTATTCCAAAGATTCAAGCAGCTTCCATACCAAAACCGAAAAACAATTTATTGCAACAATGGAATGAATTGGTTGCCGGAAGCTATATGGGTAATGCCGAAAAACCGGGACTTACAATATTGTTACTACTTTTACAAATTTTGATTGTTATTCCTGTTACACTTTTAATAAAGCTTACCTTAAATGTATATTTTCTAGGAAAGAATCTTACCAACTATACCAGAAAAACTATTGACATCAATGAAATTTCCCCTCCTGTGTCTGAGTCTGAATCACGGATGGATTCTGCAAGTCCTAGGTCTGAAGTCTCCACCTCAAATCCCCATGAACAAAATTCAACAAATATAATCTCTCCTATTGGGCGTTTGCGTCAAAGTTATGATTCATCTATTCCCCCAACTCCTCCTCTGTCAGAATATGAACCTGAGATCATACAGGCTCCAGAACCGGTTGTTATAAAAGAGAAGAAACTGCCATTTTTTGAAGGCCCTTATAATTCCGCTTTAAATGAGGCCAAAAGTTCATACAGATGGTTGCTAGTAATATTACAAAATGCTTCAACATTGACTGTAAATCCGTTCGAATCGGTTTTATCAGATTCCAACTTTCGAGAGTTTGTCAAGCAAAACGAAATTATTATATGGTCCGGTGATATTGTTGAAACTGAGGCAAAACAAGTTGCCGATGGATTTTGTGCGGCTAAGTTTCCATTTTTAATATTGATTGCAAATGTTAGTCCTCAAATGGAAACAGCTCCTAAAATGTCAGTGATATTAAGATTACAGGGTATAACTACGGCTGAGACGTATATTGATAGACTAAAAATAAAGATTGAGCTTTATGATCCGCAATTAATCACAAAGAGAATGGAATGGAAAGAGAGGAAAGAATCAAGAAGAATACAAGAAGAACAAGACCTAGCTTATCAACGTTCGTTAAAAGCAGATAGGGAAAAATTGGCTTTAAAGCTTGCCGAAGAAAAAGAAGAGAGGGAAAAAATAATGATATTAGAAGCAGAAGGTAGAGCACGACAACAGTTAGAAAGATTGAGACTACAATGGTTAAGATGGAAAACAATGGAATTAGAAAAGAAGGACAAAATAGAAATATTCAGAAGAGGAAGGTTTTGTAGAATATCTTTTCGGTTGGCGACGGGAGAGAGAATCGTTAAAAACTTCACTGAAGATGCAACATTTTATGACATCTATTGTTTTATTGAGTGTCAGATGGCGAAGAAAGAACTAAGTGAAAACAAAACCCCTGGAAGAATTAATGAACCTAAAGGTTATCTACACCATTTCAAATTTGAATTGACTAACCCCCATCCTCGAGAGGTTATAGAGCCTGACAAAAGGAGAAAAGTTAAAGATGTGGAGTGGCTTTGGCCCAATGGAACTTTATGGGTTGAAGAAGAATGGAGCGATAGTGAAGATGAAAGCTATAGTGAGGAAAGGTCTTCAGTTGTCGAAACTATTTTTCGAGACGAGGTTGATTAAATTGAATAGATAGTGTGCACGTAACTGGTGTCATATAGGATATCTAGATCTGTTATATTGGGTTATAATACTTAGTTTGCTTAGCTACTTGTATATCGAGAATATTGAAATCAAACATGATTCGAATATAATTCGTGATTTAATACTTTCACTCAAAAAAGTTGAATGAATATGAAATAAAAATCAATCGTTGACTTGATATTTAAATAAAAGAACTATGTTCTATAAAAATGGCAATGTGATCCTTTCCATAAAAATTAACGATATTTTGAGAATGGCTTAAAGCGAATCTGGAAGTTTAGATTCATTAATATCTACAAATAACTGTAGAAAATAATTTGAAATTTCAGTCGAAACTTTTGCTTCAATCTGCTCCATTAATTGTAATTGTCAGGACAAAACAAAGAATATATATTAATATTGGAATCTATACCTATATGATGCAATATTATGTGAATAAATTTCGATGATACTCGTTATTTGTTGGCATATTTTTTTTAATTTAAAGTTGATTTAATTATAGTCAATTTGCGGTTAATCAGTACCCCGTATATTTGTAATACTCTCAATTATAACTTTCCTATTTTGTCGTAAATGCAAGGCTTGTTTCTATATATTTTGATGTTTCAATAATTTATAATTAACTCGGTTACTCTTCAGATTCAGATTTTGGTATTTGAAAAGCATTTGTTCTGGCACGACGTGGTCCAACTTTTTCTAAATCAAGTAATTGACCTGGAGTTTTAGAATTGGGACTACCATCTCTGATTATATTATTAGAAGTAAAAGTAACGAATTCTCTTCGTGCAGGAGTAGTCATTAGTAACTTTTTGTCGTTTGCATCATCTAAGATACCTTGTCTATACTTGATCTCAGATTCGGCTGCATCCTTGTTATATATTGATTCAACGAGTGTCTTTCCTAAAAGTGATTCACCACTTTTTTTCTCGTAACTCTTCACCAAGCTATATGCACCTATAGTACCCAATGTAATCGCAACAAGACCAATGAGGTTTCCCTATAAAATTGATTGTGTTAGAAGTTACTCGATTGGGAGTAGATAGCAGGGAAAAGGCATACACCAAATTCTAATCATCAGAGAAGTTAGATACAGTTCATATAATATATTCAGATATATAAAACACATACTCTCTTCAGTTTCACTGATTGGGAAGGCACCATGAGATGAGTTCCTTTTAAAGGAAGAAAAAACTGCCCTCTTTGGAGCAGTTGCTCTTAAACCCATAAGACTCGTTCTAATCATAATTAAAAATAATGGTTATGTGATGGTGAACAGAAAGGAAAGATGTTTGGGTACTACAACCTAACAGCCAATCAGATATTGTCAATTGAAAAGAAATTCACCCCGTAACCCCGTGGGGATTACTTCCGGATAGAACAACTTTATCTCTAAAGTTGACAGTTCCGGTCAGTCGGTTCCGTTTTTTAAGCAATTAATTGTGATTTAAGTCAGAAAAAGGGTCCGAGCAGGATTGAAGTATCGAGCAGCCCAAAACTGTTACATTTCAACCACGAATTGCACAACCACCAACAAATATAAATTATTAAAAATAGTAATATCATAGGAAAACGCAATTAATCTCGTAGTTCGGATAATTTACTTTTCTTTATAAGCACAGAATGTAATATTTACTGAGTTGTCTCTAAAGAAGGTTCATATTCTTTTGAAGTATTTAAAACTTCGTTATAAATATATGTGAAGCTTTCACAACTGAAATGAAACGGAACACCATTGACTCATTCTTTTCTAAAGCATCAGTATAGTATGTTAATAATCATAATCTTTGATATATAACAGTGTTAAAATCAAATCTCCCCAAGTCATCTAAAGCAGTTGAAGAAATTGATATACATATATTAGCTCTTAAATCATTTTCAATTCCATTCACTGTCTTAGCTAACTTCAACTGTAAAAAGGCAGAACTAATAGTATATTTTTGAGATTTTGCTAATTACATATCACATTCAGATATAATTGAAGCAATTCTAGACTATTTTGTGGAATTGAAAAATCTCAAAAATATAATGTTAGTTCTGGCAGTTGAAGCTCCTTGATCAAAACCGGCCAGCTAATATAGACTGAAGTTGAGAACACCCATGGGATATGCGGATGGTAACTTGATATACAACAATGGTGAGGTATAAAATGTTGGAGTTCGTGGCGCGAAATGTCAAGAGCGGTCAGAATATGATATGATACGAGAAAAATAGGGGAAAAGCTATGGGCTATAAACGTGAACTATGTTGTTAGTGGGACGTATAACTGAGAACATGCATATATTTTAGCACACTCCAACAAAATATCTATGAAATATATTTATTCACCAATGCATTAATATGGTCCTTTAAGGAGATATTGAAAAAGGTATATACATTCATCGATAAACTTATATATTGCCAAATCTAACTATGATTATTTCTTGTTCAAAGGACCTGATTCGGCTTTAATTATGCGTTCTAACTCAGTGAAACTCAGCATCTTTATGTAGTTAGTACTGTGTTCTACATAATGCTTATACCTGATCAGGTAATTATTAATATGCACACAACTAAAAGATAATTTCTTTATTTCTGGATATAAATACAAGGTGTTTCGGTTTAAATATATTAATTCCTTTTAACTCTTTCTCCCTATACCTTATCATATTTATAATGACTCAATTAGATGATCTTCCACACGAAGTGATCTAGTCAATTATTTATCACTTATCATTTTTCGATTCATTGCGTTTTTGTGGAACTTGTAACGATTATTATCACGTTGTTGGAATGGCTTGTTCCACTTTAAAAGTTGAGGAGATTGCTTTAATATTTCAATCATCTCAGAATATGTCAGTTTATAGTATCAGAGAATTAAGAAATAAACTTCAAATTATCAAAAATAATTTATATGCAAAACAACAAGAAAACGGTAAAAAAATTAATATCCTTGATACAAAGAGCATACAATCAGCATCCACTAGAAATATTAATCGTGTCACAGACTTCAACAGTATAATTGATCCTCGTGGCCATTCCAAACATAAGTTTGATAATTGGTCCAAAGTTAAGTATAAAACAACATATATTACTCGGTCAACATCTAAATATGAAGAACTTGCTAGAAATCAGTGATATTCATCATTGGGAACTTCAACTCAATAGTAATATTATTCACAATATTAATATGGATGCTGACGTCAATATTTGCTCATTTGGGGAAAGTTTCTCATGTTTTGATTATCAAGTATATGGTGTTAGATTTAGAACGGATGGAACAGTGTCATTTCCTCGTCAAAATAATCCATCTCTCAAAATTTCAATTCCACCAACTAATGTGTCACTTGCTTAGTGGATTAACGGATACGATACTAAAGGATAATATTAATGAGTTTAGTGTTTCACATGGAAAATATTTCATTAATGTGGTTGATCATAGTCTCTTACATTATAGAAAACAAATGTTAAACTGTGAAGTTGAGGACTCATTTCCAGATTCATATAGACATTTGAGTGGTAGCGTTATTAGTTTTACTTGCTATAACAGTCAATTGGAAGGTAGTACTGCAGGAAATACTTCAAAAATGATGTGGAAGATAAAACTTAAAATTAAGACAGATGATATACTTATAGTTATCAAAAATGATCTTCAAATCGAATTCTGAAATGATCAATTTGTGATGATCATGCTGGTCAGATTTGCTTTAGTATATATACTAAGTAGCTTTCCTTATTTTATAAGCTATCGAATATTGATATAAATTTTTATTTATATACAGCTATTCACAATTACAACTTCTCCCCTGAATATTTTGTCTTAAAAAAACACATAATATTTTGGTTAAATAATTATTTACAACATATACAATGTCATACTTAACTGACGTAAATATGACGGACGTTCAACCTTCAACCGATACTACTTCTTCCCACACTCTTATGTTGAATATTATCAATATTATGAATATAATAATTATTAATTTATATATTATATATATACTTGAGAATCTCTTTATAATCTTAGCCATAAGATTACCCACTACCCCAATTTCAGATAATAATTGATTTTCTTCCATGATCACTCTAATTTTTCATTTATTTTTTTCAATAATTGTCCAATAATTAAAAACATCAAACATTTCAAACTTCAAAATGATCAAAATCTTTTTTTAACCTTACATTTCAGGAAGGAGTAAATGGTATTAACCGACGAAGTCTTACTATACGTGGGGCAAAAGTGTGATGACTCTCTTCTAGATAAATTCAGGACCCCTATCTAAACCACCATTGATAGATAATCGCATGGAGTTACAAACTTTGCATTTGATCGAGAAGACTCTTATTTATTAGATCTAGAAGAAACAAAAAACTTCAGTCACTAGATATCACATACACACTGCTCTGATATAAATGTAGGTAACATAGTTAATTGTGAGATTTCGAGGCCAGACTTCTTTAGGATTGTGATAAGAGTCAAGTTAACCAAAAGAATTTCAAGTCTAAGAATTTGGTTTGATGGTCTAGTTGGTTATGGCATCTGCTTAACACGCAGAACGTCCCCAGTTCGATCCTGGGTTAAATCATTATTTTTGTTGCTCCAGAAGAGTCTCAGGAAGAGGAATTTGTGACCCGTATATGAATTATGAAACCTCCATTAATATTAATATTAAGAATAGAGTAGCAGTGAAAGCTGACATTAGAAGAATCAATAATCAGTACTTGTGATCATACACAAAACCTGGAACAGCGGATCCGGACTTTATCCACAGATTAAATCTTAGGAACTATTCACATCATTGGGAATTTTAATTAACAAAACATTTAAATGGTTCTTTGAATAAATACATACAAATAATAGTGTTCATAAATTCATTTTAGTTATTATCAGATATGATAAATAAATAAATAAATAAATCATGCAATAGCAATATTAGTTATAAATTAAATAGTTTATAATAAAATATAATAGATAAAAAAAAAAATAACCTTCTCTAATTCTAACCCAGATGAGTAATTAACTACTATTGTGGCCCCCTAGATCTAAATATTGACCCTGCACCTTCTCTTCTTGTCGTATTCTTTCGCTAAACCTCTTTTCTTTTGTTCATCACATATACTCTCTAGCCAATTTCGAATAATATTTCCCAAGGTGTGTTTGCATATCTTATATCTGTTCTTAATTCCATTGACTTAGCTATAAATAGGCCTTTATTTTCTATATTCTTTTTATTTTTATATATTATGAATTCTTTAATTCAAATTGCTTTTTTAAACCATTCAGAACCCCATAATCACTTTTTCTATAGTTGTGTAATGTCCAATATTCTGGTTTCTTATATTTATATATGGGTATTCCTCAATCCATCGGCTTCTTTTAATATAAACTTTTCTTTTTTATGCATCTTTTCATTAAATATTCTCAAAGAGCTATTTACAATGGAGTACTGTGTCCCAGCATGATCCGTTCTCTTATGTTTGGAGAATGAACAGAAGCTCGAGGCTTTTTAAAAGTCTACCAGATACACTTCGCCATTAAAATACTTACGTGATTTTCGAAAAATAAATTGATAATCGTCGTGAAAAGTTTGGTTGGATGATTTTTTAATAATTGTTGAGAAGATTATCCATAAAGATTATTAGGAACGGGTTGGGTTGGTCCATAATTACCAGATAGGCTTGCATTTGCTCTACCCCAACCAAGACGTACCCTTGGACCAGCAATGTTATAGCCTTTCATTCCTAATATAGCCAGTTCAGTAGCTTCACGAGTGGTATAAGAGACAAAACCACATTCTTTATCAGGAGGAAGTTTGACATGGGCAATTTCATCAAAAAAGGCAAAATGAGCATGCAAGTCGGCCGTTGTAACCATCGGCGTTAAGCCACCAACAAAAACCGTTGTATTATTTGGATCTGTATATTGAGTTAGAGCAGGTTGATTTTGAATATTAAAATTATTCAAAGGTAATTAAGATTGAATATAACTTGATGGTAAAGATTGTGAAGATGAATGTTGTTTATTGACATTTGTGGTATTATTATTCAAGTTATTTTTGGGAGTTGCAGCAGAGACCCTCATAGGTCTATTTCAATAAGAGCATTTTGTTGGTCATGGTCATTTCCAAATCACAACCTCTGGACATATTTGAGTTCGGGTCAACCATAACTTTGCCAGATTTTGTAGATGGATATTTAGAAAACGCTTGAAATAACATAGCATCGATAACCTCGACACTCAAGTCTCCGACAAAAACTGAAAACTCATTTCTGTCATTAATAGAAGTTGGATGAAGAAATTCAAGTTCCTAGAAGGGATTCTAGCTCCGATATTTCCAATGCTAATGCCATTGCCACTGTTATTATTTGCATGGCTATGAGTGGTCCAGTTAAGTTTGTACATTTTATGAGTTCCAGGAATGAGAGTTCCATGAAGTTGTACAGCTTCCTGAGCACTTTCCGGATTGAAAAAATCAATGAAGCAATAACCAGCATTGGAGCTAGTCACTTCATCTTTGATGATTTTTACCTGAGCGATGGAATCAGTTTGACTTAGGTGGTAGTAGGTGCCGATGCTACCGATCGTAGTAAAATGAGAGGTCACCAAACATTTCGTACAAAGTTATTATCATTATTATTAATTTCTATCAAAGGGTAATGGAATTGTTTCCAGTAGGCGGAATTTAGTCTATACTTAACAACAAAAATAACTATATATGAATATATACTGGTAGGTCTGGCCTGGGGACATTTACATTTATGATAAGAAATCACCCTCAAACATCTGGCGGTGAAATCAAGAACAAATGAAATCCCCCAAACATAGGCAACCTCGGACTTATTATTCATGTATTGAATTAATTAATATACTTGTACTACATCTTCATTCAACTTTTAGAGACTTGTGTGTAATAATTACATACTCGTTAATTCGAATTCTGTAAGCTAAATTTAAGTTTCATATATTTCCTGGTTGAAACTCTTTTCACTTTGATTCCCCATTCTATTTTGATTTTAATATCTTTTCCAAAGCATCATGTCCAAATTAGATGAATTTCAAAGATTCTATTTCTCTCAGATTCGGCAACTCTTCATTCTGAAATGTGAGGCAATCAGGTGAATTTAAATATTGTATCTCTGGTAGTATTCCTAGTGAAACTTCATAAAACATATCTTTATGAACATTTACATCTTTCGCAAAAGTAAGAAATTCAAAATTATTTGAATATGTAACTTGTTTCAATTTGAACTTTCCTTAAAATTCACCAGTAGTCATTTTATAGATCTTATAATCATTAAATTTATCATCATGTAATTGATATCGACGTGTCCCAAATACGATTGTATCCTCTTTAATGTTGAAAGAGTGTAGATAGTGGTACTTCCAATTCCCATCAGTAGAGCGTAGGGATATTGAATAAAAAGAAACTAACTTGGGTACAGATGAGTATAAATCCCAAATACTCATTGTTTTTTCCAAAAATTTATTATCAGACAATTCGAAAAGCTTTCCATTATATATTTTAAGAACTTTAATTGGAATATCATTATCATCATTATCATCATTATCATCATTATCATACCTGGTAGACAAGACTTTAGTTAATTGTCTTGTAATGTGTTTGTGTATTTAGTTTCAAGATGACTCTTCTACAGCTATTGTAAAGAGCCGTTGAATTATCAACTCTTGGGGGAAAACATGAGACAACATCTGGGAAAATAACGATCATTGCTAGGAATATATTTGGCGCTTCTTCACCGTAATTTTCGCGTTCTTTGATTTAACATCTTTAATCTTCATAGTCTGCTTATATATAGAGGAAACTAAGTCACATAGAGATGTGGTAATTTTTCCTGTTGGCAGATGTAAAATATCATATTTATTCCTATACACGAATGCATATTCTGATTTCTTAGATAGTCTGGTCATTCCGTAGGGCTCCAACCTTCTAATCCCATTCATAGGTATGCCCTCTGTGATTACCGCCAATCTCCTTCTTAAAATATCATTCAATTTTCAAATTTTTTGTACTGCCGTTAATCCATAAGGTATTGGGGACATGTAACAAGTATACTGAACTATGGTTCGCATGTATCCCTTATTAGGTGTATACATCTCCATAAATTTAAAACCGACTTGTTCAAAATTCTTATTGGAGTGGTATAAAGTTATTATTTGAGTATCTGAGTCTAATATAGAATCATATATTGGAACTTTGGAGATAAATTCTCAATATTCATACGATTTGAATCCATTAGAATGTTCAGCTCCCTATACTTCCTTAAGGTCAGATAAATAGCGAGATATTAAAGTTTTCATAAAACTAATATTAATTGGACTTTTGAGTTTATCCTCTTTATTCTCCACTTGCAGTCGGTCATGAATATCATCGATTATCTCGACTTTGATAATTAAAACTGAAATTGGATGTATTATAATTATATGGTCCCTTTCTGATTTGACCTTAAACAAAAGCCAATCTGTTGGCATGTGGAGTCCGTCATTGAACTCATATTATTGACCACATCCATTTTTTTCATTTATTTTATGAATTTCTTCATTATTCCTTTCGAATTCTTCAAACAAATTAAAACTGACAGAGAATTGCAATGTAATTTCAAATATAATTGCTTTCAATGTGGGATTATTATACCTTAGAATAAAATCTCCACAATCTAAAGTTATGAATTTATAGGTCCAAATTTTTAATATATTGTTGACACTAAATCATTAGATTCTTCTTGTTGATTGCTCATATCGTCTACTGGTGATGATGATTCTAATAATGTGATCAGTGCTATTATCTTCTAAATTAATGAAGTAAAAAATATAAAAAAAAGTCTCAAAACCCAAAAGATATAATACTTCACAACTACCAAGTTTGATAGATGCATGATTATAACGAAAAATAGTCAGGACAAACAATGCAACATACAGAATGGTATAATACATTAGAATTGCTATACTAAAATTGCTATACTAGAATAGCAGGCTATATGAAGAGTAGATTTTTCCTTTTAATAAAACTTATCGGCTATCAGCTATCTGTCTCCATTTAATAGAAGTCACCCGACAAGTTATATGGGTTCGACATTTTGTTCGATATATCTGCATATAATCCTAATTGGGTTTTAAATTAGCATATGAATGCGTACATATGCATATATGATTATTGTTATCCTTCTAGATCTCCTTATGCCTTTAAATATTTCATTACTCTTTCTTCATAATAGTTCATATTGGCGTACATCTTCCTGTCTGCGTAGATGCTATCAATATGTCATACATCCTACTAAAGAATAATATCCTAAATAATCAAATTCCTCATAAGCGAATTCGAAACACATGTATGAGATGAAAGTGTAGGCTCATCTACAGGACTACTCTTTATGAAACTAGTGTATTGCTCAAGTTATGCATAAGCTGACTAAAGAGATTCAGGTTGATTTAAATTGGACAAGAGGTCTGACGAGTTGAAAGCAAGCAAATGGTTCACAACAGATCCCTATATCTATGTTTAGAATATATACCGGTAAAGACCTAAATATACGGTAGTTTTTAATAAATCAAGTCAATTAGATTTAAAAGTTAATAAAAGCCCATGGTATATATTCCGAGATCCGGAACTCTATACCCATATAACTAGGTAGTAGGTACAGAAAGAATTTGGTTATCTTCGACATTTCCTAATCGTGGTTTTCTGTTGGGAGATATTGCAAAATAACACCCTAACAGTGCCCAGATACAATGCAAAAAAGGACCTACACCTTGTCGGAATTTTCAAAGACCATAGTCCTCATGCTATAATACACTCTATTTCAAAAAACTAATACATGCATTATCATATTTCCGGGGTTTGAAGAGAGAATTCAATTGATGGTCTGTGCATGTACCATCCGGATATGAAGACAGTTGAGAAGGTGTGCAAAAAATGATCCGAAAAGATAGATCAACCCTCATAAAACTAACTATAACAGAGAAAAGAAGATGTATCAGCTTCAGAAATACATTGGTAGATCAATACATAAACCCAAATTTTTACTCCATAATTCTATCCCGAAAGGTGGTAAATGAAAAGTGGTGCATGCAGCAGATTGAGCCGAGAATAATCAAAAAATCCTAATATTCTGTATCTGAACCTTTCCTTTCCTACAAAGTTAAAATTCGTTTACCGGTAATCTATGGCTAGATTGATATTTAAGATGCATTAATTTAATCACCTAAAGCTAATATCGATTATACATCTGTTATACACAAACAAGTGTCAGCACTATTATGTATGAGATGTTGTTACAAGTTTTCTTTAGTTTCAAATATTTATTACGTACAAAATTACGGAACAACTAGTTCCCTCTATCTACTTAAATTAATGATGATTATTTTTGTTGAAAATTAATCATTTAGGTAGTTGCGTAGCCACCATCCACCAGAATATCAGTACCTGTGGTATAGGTTGAAGCATTACTTGCCAAATAGAGATAAGCACCAACAAGTTCTCGTGGTAATGCCTCTCTTCCTAATGGAATCAATTGCCACCATTTTTGCTTTGTTTCGTGTGGAACAAAATCACTAATTTCAGTGGCGATATAACCTGGTGAAACAGTATTAACTCTAGCAAACGCTGCCCATTCGACAGCCAACGATCTAGCGAAGTGAATGATAGCGGCCTTAACGGCATTATAAGATGCCTGTAACTGTGGAATATTAACAATATGACCAGACATTGAAGCGGTCATAATGAATGAACCACTTCCTTGCTCCCTAAAAATTCTTCCAATATATTTGGCTGTGTAGTAAACGGCATTTAAATCTATATCGACTACTTTATTCCATTCACTATCGTCTTCTGTGTCGATTAAAGCACCAGCGGTCCATGGAACACCAGCATTGGCAACAAAAACATCAATTTTACCAAAATCTTCTTTTATAGATGTAATAGTGGTTTCAACACTCTTAGCATTTGTAAGTTGACATTTATAGGCTTTTGCTCTAACACCATATTTTTCAGAAATTTCTTTTGCCTTATCATCTGCAGGGTGACTGTTATACCAGATAGCAACATCGGCACCAGCTTGTGCAAAAGCTTCAGCAACCGCTAGACCAATACCTGAAGAAGAACCAGTGACAGAGGCAACCTTGCCCTTTAAAGAAAATAAGTCTAAAATACTTGGAGCACTTTCAACAATGGATGGATTCGGTCGAGGTAAAGGTCCTAGACCAGTAGCTAAGGTTTCAGGGTTTGTCATTTTGGAATAAATATAATAATAAAACGAAGATGGGTAGCTAAAAAATTGTGAATTGACAAGAATATTAATAATATATAGTAAACAAAGAAAGAATATTAATTGGGAAGCTAACTTGTTTTTATATTTTCTCTACAATATATTCCTATCGGGCAATTGCAGCTCTTGTATTTACGTCATCTCTGCAAGCAAGCCAGTATAAATTATGCATCGTGACGGTTGGGAGCTAAATGATAATTATGTTGACGATTTCGACTTCAATATTAGCAATTACAACTACGACATTACTTCATCATCGTGAGACTTGAAAAACTTGTGTGATTAAATATTCGCCTGAACAGTAAATATTGCTGTTTTGATGCTTTGGTAATATGCATGGGTGAATGGGTGCACCCAACATTGAGGATAAACCCAAAGATCCTACCTTTCGACAGTACGTAGCTCATAATTAATAAAATGCCACAATTCTCCCAGCTGAATGACACACTAGATACCGCCGTTTCAAAGATAAAAGAGTTTGCTCGACAAGCAATCCATTATTTCCAAAATCTAAGTTTTCTACAACAGGCTCTAACGGTTGCTCTTATTGTTACTGGAGGAGTTCTCGGCCTTTTATTTCTAATATTCAGTAAAAGTATTTTCAATTTTTTCTTTATTTTCGCTTTAAAATGGCAGCAACTTGGAATTTGGGGTGTTATACTAATGTTCACATTGATTTTCATTTGTTCATTTCCCCCTGTGATAGGATACACAACTCTTGGTAATCTATGTGGAATGATTTATGGTTTTCCAGGTGGATGGCCTATACTGGCATTCTCAACGGTATGTGGTTGTACAGCCTCTTTTATGTTCATAAGGATGTATTTCAGTAATTATGGAAATAGGTTAGCATCGAAATACGATTCATTATTTCATGGTTTAAATACAGCATTCGATAAAAATGATAGACATTCTTTAGGATTACTTATAATGTTAAGATTTTGTCCGTTACCTTATTCTTTAAGTAATGGAGCAATGGCATCAATTGAATCAATTCCTTTGAATTATTTCGTCATTGCAACTGCCGTTGGTACATCAAGGTTATTCATACATATTTTCATCGGTGCTAGATTTATGGAATTAGGAGATAATAAAAAAGATGGTTTATCAAAATTTTTAGATGTATTATCGATTTTACTAGCTGGTGGATTTATGACAGCAACGGCATGGATAATTTATAAGAAATATCAAAAAAGTTTAAGTGAAATAGAAGGACAAAGATATGAAGAAGTTGAAGGTGGAGAAAATTTTAGTGATCATGAATTATTTAATTCTGAATCAGATGATGAATTTGAAGTATAGATTAGAGTATGGGTTAAATAGATTAAACGGGTGGCCATGTCATATATCTTATAAATTTATATTTATTACAGCATTTATTTTTTAAATTTTTAAATAGTATCATTACATTTGCATTTATTTATATTACAGGCCAAAAAAAATGTGTAAGTATAGCCTTATAGGTATAGGTTCACAACTTCACACAAAACAATAATATTATACACGTACGATGTACCTCCGGCTATATCATTCATTAAATATTCAATTATATTTATTAAACGCAATTGCCTTATTTCCAACGGTGCACCAGTGTACTGTGCTTGTTGCTTAATTAAGGTTACTTGTCATGGAGATGATGTTTGTTTTTCTACACGTTTAGGTTAAACCGTGTACAGTAATTTCAGCAATAATTGTTTTAATCATCCATTTATAAATTGTATATCAAAAGAGTTATCATGAAACTAAAGTTTCTTTAGTTTTATATTAATAATAATAAAACATAAGCATTTGAAAAAATATAAATTTAAAATGTTCATAGAGAAAAAGTATATGTATTTCGGACGTTCACTTAAAAGTATGTGTGTGACTAAGGTTACATTAAGATATTCGATAAAATCATCAAAAATATCGATATCTATAACAAAATAATAGGTCTAAAAAGAGTAACAAACAAATAAAAAAAAACAATTAATTCAAATTTAAAAGTAATTACAATAATAATTTAGTGTCAATAAGTAGTCCAAAAAAAAAAAAAAAAAAAAAAAAAAAGAACGAGACCCCCCAAAAAGTAGGAAAAGGAAACTTTTTAATGATAGTAATTGCAAACAATGAACATGAAAATGAAAGGTGAAAAGTTAAGACATGAATAAAACTCTCGTTTTTCTTCTTTCAACTTTACTCATTCTATTATTACTCATTTCAGCAAAACTTGTATCAGCACTTAAACTATCATAACCATTATCAATAGCAAATTTCTTTTCATCTTCAGTTAAATTATTATTCATTTCAAAGAGCCTGCTCTTTTCCAATTCAATTTCTTTTAATCCATGCATTTCACATAATACTTCACCTTCTAAAACATAATAATCACCATCAACTTTTTCACCACATCTATTACATTTAAGACAATTTATATGAAATCTTTCATTTTGTCCATTTTCTAAACATGTTCCTTCAATTGGTAAATCACAAATTGTACAAATTGAATTATTTAAAACATGATAATGATATTGACAATAAGGTAAATTTTCAAAAATATAAAATTCAGCTTTTGGTGGGAAATGATGATTACAATTTTCAAAAGTACAACAAAAACATTTTCTATGCCATTTTCCTGTCATTGTTCCATCACGGGACCAAACACTTTTACCATTAATTGGTTTACCACAACCACGACATATACCTTCTTCATCAATTCTGACATGTTTTGTTAATTTTTTATTTTCATCAAGTTTCTCTGATTTTTCATTTATTGATGGTAAATTTTTATTTAAATCTTGTGGAGAATGTTGAGAAAATTGAGATTTTGCTGAATTATGTCTTGAAGTTTCATAATCAGTTATTTCTGAATCATCAGCATCAATATCACTTTTTGAATCTGATGATGATGATGATTGAGGACTTGTTATTTTTTTAAGATGATTTAAATTTGTACAATCATTATTATTTTGAGATTCAAATATTCCAAACATTTGATTATTATTACTATTATTATTATTATTATTATTATTATTATTATTATTATTATTATTATTATTATTATTATAATCATTAGTTGTTGTATTTAAATTTGAAGTTGGAGAATTTGTACGTGAATTTGAATAAACAGATGATGCATCTGATAAAATTGACATTCTTTTATTTGAAGAATGCAATTCTTTTTTGAGATGTAAAGGACCAATTGAATCATCTTCATTAAGTTCAGGCTTAAATTTAAAATCTTCTTCATGATCTAGATCTAGATCTAGATCTAGGTCTCTTGGATTGTAGGTTTCTAAAGTAGTTAGATTTAAATCGTTGATTTGATTTGAAATTATATTTATATCTTCAGATGTACTTGAAATTGGAGATAATGTTGGTTCTTTTTGTATTTGAGGAGGTTTATAATCGATATTATCATCATGACCCAGCCATACATCTTTTGAACCTTCTTGGAGTTGGTTTTGAGGTTGTTGGGTAACTTCAGGAACAGACTGAGCAAATGATTGTTGTTTCAAGTCTGTTCCTTCCATATTTCGTTTATTAGTGGTCTCAATTTGTGAAGAGGATGTCTTAGACTCGCGTTTTTTTCCTAGGGAAAATTTAAAAGAGAATTTTGACTTTGAGCCCTTTTTAAAATTTTGATTTGTTGCACTTTTGGGGGTTTCTGTTAAAGATGTTAAAGGAGCGGTTAATGTACTTGGAGTAAATTGTTGAGAATCCAAATCTTTAATATCAACTTTTTCGTATTGAGTTGGAGGATTTTTGTTAGCTAAGCTCGTATCAATATGTAGACCTAAATTTGTTGTAGGGACCGGTCCACCAGGTCTTGGTTGACTATAATCTACCAAAGAAGATGAAGATGGAGAAGCATTTGTAGCAAATCGTAAACCACTGGAAACACCAGGATGCGTGAAATCATTTCTGGATATAGATATAGCAGGAGAGGAAGGTGTAGAAGGTGTAGAAGGTGTGAGTGGAGCAAATGGCTCGGTAAAAGACGGCAATTGGGGAGAACGCGGTGAACTTTTGTAAGTAGGGTTATATTTGATACCCGAAACTAGAGGACCATCAATCGGAGTTGGAGGGGCTGAGGAATCCGAATCATGGAACTGTGATTGGAGATCCTGATCCTTCCTTGTGGGTCTTCTGCTTCTGTGGCCGCCTCTATTGACTTCGAAGCCGGCACGTTCGTATACGCCTCTGGTTCTCGCGGACGGGTTTAAAGGTGGAAACGGGCTGTCAAAACTCCTTGTAGATTTGACACTGGGCGACTCCGGGTCAGCCAAGAAAGGCGGAAGGGTTGTGAAAGTCGTGATGGGCATAATTCAAGAAAAAGCTAAGAGTTGAAGTACAAGTGAGTATGATCGATATAAAGACAGAGATTAGGCAGAAGAAAGCACGCGTACGGCGCGAAAGAGTACAAAACAAAGAAAAAATAATAAAACGACAGAATTTTGGATAAAATTTCACAGAAGCAGAAAAGCAGAAAAGCAGAAAAGCAAATCGAAATCGTGTTTTGTGCATGAAGAAGGCGGCTGCTATTTAAGCTTTTAAGGTCTGCAATGGCGCACGGAACTGTACATTTAGCTAATTATAATCAATGAGGCATATGCTTAGCCCGCACTGTTTTTCATGCACACCCCTGTTTAGGTGCAGGATTACCTAACACGGTCATGGCTGCTGCCGGTCGTAACCGTATACGGAATAAATATAAATATGAATATCTTTCTCAACAATATTTACATCTATTCAATAGCAAGAGCGCTTAACGCTGCATCTATGTTTTCTCTTTCAATCATAACCACACCACTTTTAACTGTTGATAAATAGCTCATATGCACCAAATGTGATCCAAACCTCCTCCCGCTTGGTGTCTTACCCTTGGAATTCCCAACTAACCGATTGGCAACTCCTGCTACCACCCCCGTACAATCAATAGGTAATTCACTTAAATCAAACCATATTGGGATAATTGTATCTGTTAATGATCCCATTAATAAATCTTTATTTATTGAAATTGGTGGTGATGTGAAAAATGGTGAGGGTGATCTTGTCAAATTGTTTAAATGATTATGAGATGCATCAAGTTCTTCCGGATAATTATAATTATAATTATTATATCCATCGTCAGAGGAATCCCCACAATCAATATATTTCTTTTCAAGTAATAAAGAAACTTCACTTGAATCATTAATTATTGTTACTGAAAAAAAATTAGGATGTTGTAATAAAATTTTAACCAATGCTAATTGAAGACAATCTTCATTCCCATTGTTTGACATATAAAGTGATCTTGCACCTGTTAAAACTAATTCAACTTTATCTTCAACTATTGGTTTAATATCATTTTTTGAAAATAAATCAAATGTCGTTAATTCTAATTTTGGATCTAATATTGAGGTATGATTAACCAAATCACTACCTATACTTAATCCATTTAATTCTTTTGTTAAATTAGATGTTTTGGTATCTCTTATTCCATATTGTTGAGATTTCCGGTGATGATGGTGATGATGGTGATGATGATGACGATATCTATTATTATCTGTTTTATTTTGAATTCCAATATAATTATTTGAAAAATCTGAATTTGAAAATATAAATGATTGATTTTCTAAAGCTTTAATAACTTTTTGTTTTTCTTTAACAGGTATTAAAACATAATCACAAAAGTATGTAGTTATAAAAAAAATTGAAATTTTTTCATTTGATAATGGTGATGTTAATTCTAAAACTCTTTTACCACCATCTAATCCATCACCATTAATTTGTAATGATAAAAATTCATCATTTATTATTTCAACTCCGATTGATTTACCTATTTTATTTAATATATCATTTGGAAATACAATAGGTATTAAATATGTTGGTAATGTGATTGAACATTCTAATGGGGTAATTGATATGTGAATGAAATCTTCTTCTATATCTGTAAAATCATCGGATCTTGAGTCATCATCTGCAAAATTATGTAAAGTTGAATTTGAATTTGAATGACTTTTGTTATCATTTGTACTACTACTTGTGAATGTATTGTCTGGTACAATAGGCGATAACCTACCGCTTCCATTACTACTATTTTCACTATTGTCATGTTCATTATCCTGATCATTTGAAGCTTCCCTTTTAAGTCGGTTATACTTTTCATTATATTTGTAACTACTTAATACCAAGCTTAATATACCATGGATGAATATAGAATATGCTGATGATGGAATAGAAATAAGGCTTAATCTCGCGCTCTAATAGATTCGTTTAGTTAGCATATATTAAGAAATATATAATATAAAAATTAACGAAGTCGAGGGAACAAAGTTTATTTTTATAAGGGGCAATACTTACGAAGAGTTGAACTTGTGTACTCATCATAAATGACGTCTTTTCTTTAATAAAATTTAACAAGATATGCTGATACTTATAAGAAAAAGGATTTTTTCAGGAGAAGGATAATGAATATAAATGAAGCGGAAGAAAAGCAAAAAAAAGGAAAGGAAAGAGAAGAAAAAAAAGATGACTATGTGCAATTAGAAATAAAAGACTAATATTAATGTATTATTTTTCAAAAAGTTTAATTTAAATTAAAAATATAAATTGTACCTTGTTAATAATTGACGGGTAAGTGTTTTTGAAATTTTAAAAAATATCATTTTACACACATAAAATTGTCATCAATATAAGGAAATATCTACAAAATATACCGTGGTTTATGGATCATTCATTTTTAATTTATAATTATTATCGGGATTCTTTTAACCAGTTAAAACTTATTAATTATACAAATAAGTATAATACGTTATTATCATTAGCAACCATCGGATGCGCTAAGAACAACGTAACGGATCATGTAGACTTTAACTAAATCTTAATTATATCGTAAGCTAATGATTACGTCATGATATTTAACACAAAAAATAGATGTTATTAATTATTTTGATATTTTCCGGCTCTATTCCTGGTACATAATCCATATAACTTATAGATTCGGATATCTGAAAATCTGGAGTAAATACTATAGCTACATTTATGAATAGTACAATGGTAATGTCTGACATTATTTCCTTTTACAATTGTAAATAGGCGATATTAACAATCAAATGAGCTGTCTATATGTAGGTCTGATCGTCACTTAAATATAATGTTTAACAATCGTTATAAATCTTAATTTGTGTTGTTTCGAGTTTAATATTTATAATATTGGGCATAAAAATTAACAGCGTTAGCTGGTAGTTTTTCAACTGGTATCTCAAATTTCCATTTCTGTTCTCAAATTCAAGAGTATTTTGATTAATTAATGTAGAACTTGTATCTTTGCTAGCACTGTAATAGATATATAGATAGATAGCGTTGTATTTGTGTTGGGCTTAACTTAACATTCAGAATCTCATATAATCATAGAGTTAACTATACCAACTGGATTCTATGAATCAAATATTATTAAAGTACCTGTTGGAATCAGCCAAAAAGTCGCACGACCTTTTGTTGAGTGTCCAAGAGTCCAAATCCAAAAATTATTATTAAATAAGTTTCTGATATAAGTTATAAATATGGATTTAGGTGTTATACTTGTTGATTGCTAAGAATGCCATATTCTACAATTGCCGCTGAATATCATTGATTAACTTGAGCACTCACTTATGTATATTTTTCGAAAATGACCCAATCATAATATTAATAGATGACAATGGAAAATTATATATTAAGGCATGTATAATCATTGCAACTATACCTTAGGTTGTTATTTATAACACATCAGGTAAAAACAGGTTATAGCGCTAGTGATTATATGGGGTATTTACAACTATATATTCTGCTTAATTTCGGTAATTGGATCAAAATTTTTAGTAACTGCTGAGCTATTTATCGTTATAAAAACGGAAATGGATCGCAAATTACACAAGCGCTTCTGTGAGAATGTAAAAAACCAAAAAATTGATTTAAAATTCGTAGATCCCTTGAGCTTTCCGTTAAATCAGTATTAAATTATTAGTAATTTAAATATTAATATTTCGGCATTTTTAGAAATTAATTATCATTAAAAATATCATTAAAATATCAATAATTTTGTTTTATTTGTCTGGTAAGAAGATGTTTCGATCTGATCAATAAATTACAGACATTTTGGACTATACATGTACCAATTTTTTCATTAATTTTCTGAATAATCATTGGTGCTTGTGAGAAATATTAATCGCAAATGAATGAAAATCACCATAATCAGTCTCCATACTGTCCACAGTATCTAAATACTTTGATCAACTTGCCGAAATTAATCGGAAACACTAGTATTTAACTTATAACATTATAAGCTTTCAGAAAATACCTGTAGTCGTTTTCCCACGAATTAAATTAATATTAAATAAAATTTATACCTTAATTCTTAAGCTTGGGCTTATAATTACTGTTACTGATTATAATAATGATCGTTATTTTATGGCTATGTAGTATGTAGTATGTAGTATGTGGGATGTATTTGCTTGAGTTTAGAACTATATCTAATTATCCGACTAAAAAAATATATGTATGCATATTCACAAGCTCTCTGGCTATAGTAATCTTTTGGATATAAGATGAATGATATAAAGGAAAGTTTTTATTTATAATCAATTGATGCTTATTTTCTTCTTCGTTTCTTTCTCTTTCTTTTTGTTTATTTTATTTACAGATAACTGTAAAATACCATTGTTAAACTTCGCTCCAATTTTGTTTTCATCAATGATATAATCGTCTGGTAATGAAAGTACTCTTTCAAACTTTCCTATTCTAATTTCTTGAAGAAGAGGTTTTAAATCTGATTTCTCCACTTTTTCAGTTGGTTTTATTTCACCAGTAATTGAAATTTCATTTGTTTCCTTATCATACTCAACCTCTATATCTTGTTTACTTGCACCTGGGAGAGAGACATTAATTTTGAAGCATTTTGAAGTTTCAAAGATATCTACAGGGGGCCATTCTGAAGCATTAGCTGGCTTGAAACCATCACCTTCATTAATGCTACTATCACTGCTGAAAAGAGGTACACTAGTACTCGGGGTTCCACAGCTTTGCTTAAACTCATCATATAATAAACCTTTTAAATCCTCCAAATCACTGGTTGATGGGAATATAATTCCACCTTCTTGATTCTTTTGATCCTTCTTTTCTGGATCAGATTTATTCACCGATCTAGCCGCAGGTTTCGTAGTATCACCTACAGCACTTGATCCAGGGCTCATCTGATTCTTTATTGAATTTAATATCTGTTGGCGGATCATACCTGCCAATTGTAGACCAAGGTTATTTATTGAAGATTCGGCCATTCCAGTAAGAGCTTCAGTTAAATCAGCGACTCCGTTTAAAATAATTTCTCTGCTTAAAGTAGGTTTATGTTCAGCCATTTGAATGTAATATATAACGAAATTGTTGATGAGTTACAGCTTTATAGCAATTTCTATCCCTTATTCTTAGAACTTTAATTAAGATGGTGGCAATCTTATTTTCTAATTACGATGAATTGGGTTAATTACTGTTGCCACCAAAAAAGAATCAGGTGGTGAATTTACAGTTTCTTCGCAATTAAAATTGTAATTTCCCTGTAACGTGTTCATCACGTTTACTTCTAGTCACAAGATTAAGTTGTAAGTTTGTGTATTAGCTTAATTTACAGGAAGAGAAAGCCACCAATTGCAATTCACGACCGGTAATGAGTATAAAAAAAATATTAAAGCGGATTTAATAATTGCAATTCTAGTACTGTAGTACAGAATGCTTTAAAAAATAAGAATATATACTAAATTAATAATAAGGATAATAAATAAATGATATAACTTTCAATAAAGATAAAAAGATAATGATAATGAATCAAATTCTCTTAAAATAACTATTCAATCATCAATAATCAATAAAATATATAAAATAAAAGACTTAATAAAATCATGATAAATATAAGCTGATAAAACTTGTTAAAGACTTATAAAAACTGATATAAAGCTAATAAATAAAACTGATAAAACTATAATGAATAAAACTATTCCAAAGCTCTTATAAAAACTATATAAAACTAATCAAGTCAAAATAAGGGGTTTAAATATAAAATTCAAAAGAAACAAGATCACACGATTGTTGTCCAATGAGTGATAAATAAAAAATGGACAACATTACTAGAATCGAGTTCAAACAAACGAATTGGTCAGGACCAGGGGGTTTGACACCTCAAAAGATCCTTTTTAACTGGCAATTAAGCGCTAGCCTAGTTTATTATTAGAGGCCATGATGAACCCTTTATGCCAAAAAGTCACACGACCTCATTCTTGTCAACTGCTCAATAAGTATTAATACTGACCTAACAAACCGCTGTGGCACGGAGGGATCAGGTAAAATTCAAATTAAAAAAATTCGAGTGGTCTCTAGCAGGATCGAACTGCTGATCCCCGCGTTATTAGCACGGTGCCTTAACCAACTGGGCCAAGAGACCTTTCTATATTCTGTAAAACTTTCTTCTTTCTTATGGTTTCTTATTCTTAATATTAATTATGTCTCATGATGATACACACCACCGAGACTACAAGTACATGTGTATGGTGTGATCTCTATATAGCTGACTATATAATCCCTCGTTTTTCCTGT